>JANAVB010031416.1:5147023-5452023 GCA_029216955.1 Iris pallida | reverse complement strand
GCTAAGGCGTGATGTCATACAAGTCTGGAGTTGCACTTGTACAAGACAAGAACGTGCACTATTGTATCGTTTGAAACATTGAAAACATAGCCACATTTGCAGAAACATTAAGTACGCAGTAGATGAAGAAATAATACTCATTTGTTGATAATTGTAGCCAAAATATAACTTTTCTCGGTACTCTTTGAAATGCCTTTTCGGCTACATTGATTCATGAAAAGAAATACAACTGATAGGCTGCCATGAAATAACTTCTTGTTGCATACATCATGCCCCTTTAGTACTTTAAAATCTAAGCAACAATCTTTGAAAGCTTCACAATACTTTGTGCGTCTTTATTGAAAGTAACTTTGAAAGAAAATAGCAGCAACTCAAAAGCCTTAGTTCAGACGTGCGCCCGAGCCTTCTTCAGTACCTGTGGAGGAGGGGTCAGCACATTATAATAATGAGCTGGTGAGCCCTGTTGTCCCACTCAGCTAAACCAACATTTTTAAATTAAAGACAAGCATTTTAAAGATCATGAGCTTATTAGGGACTAGCAATTCACAGTGATTCATAATTGAGGCAACATGATATTATATAAAAGCAACTGTTTACTTTACCATCGGCCGACTCCAGATTTTCTGCATAAGATACAGGATAATAATAATACTTACCGCCCCTGCACAAGACAATCGTTAGCATGCATTCGAACTGGGTCGTTGGTGAAACTGCACCATAAAGGACTTTCCAACGGGTATTGTGATGCACCATTCCAGAGTAGGTTACAAGCCTAGTCGAATGTTCCGTAATATCTCGTGCCACCATAGCACGACCAAATGTTTCCCCTAGGTCGATCCGATCTCCGGTGTAATGTCCCACTCTGCACGGTGCATTACGATGAGTCGTTGACTCGAAGAGTTGCATTGACCCGATGAAGTATCGATGCGAATTGATGCAAGAGCTACGTTGGCCGAAGGAAAGCTTTGAGTCGATTGGAATCTATAAATCGAATCGATACAAAGGATAAGTCCTGTTTGAGCAAGTGCTGATTTTAGTTGATCTGGTGTGTAGGCTATGCTTTTACGCTGGACGATAAGAGGTCGATATTTTGCCTTATTCAGTAAAGTGTTCGCGAAACCAAATTATCGCCTTGCAACGGATTGTGGCATGGACACGGTAGGCCAAATCAACCGAGTAGTTCAAAGGAATGGCTAAGTCTGAGAGTTAGTTATGCGACCAAGTTATGGAATCGAGCCGCTTCAGCTCGACGAAACGACAAGGGTATCGACATAAGGTAGGCGGGTTCTTGACTCTCTCTCTCTCTCTATTCCTTCACGTCTAATAAAATACATTCTTGTATGTGTATGTTGTTATAAAGCTAGCGAGCGTGCCTTGAACGGTTAAATGTCTTAGTATGTATCGAACCTTAAGATTGAACATTGAACAATTGAAGTGACGTGCATCAAGTGTACGGGTCGCGGTAGGGCGGTGATGGTAGAACATTGAAAGACAATATCGAGATGTGCATCACGTGTACGACTCCGAGAACATTGAACACTAGGCATAGAACATTGATTATGGCGCTGAGCGTGCCCTCGTGCACGGAAGCTAGGAAATGACTAAGTAACTACGGAACTAGGCTACGTGAATAACTTATAAATGGCACGTGTTGAATATAAGTACGAAAAGTCTAAGCCGTTGGACGTCGTGCATCAATATGGATATGTTAGGGCATAATGCCGACGGAACTTGAGATAAAGATAAGGGATTACGTTTATGGAACGTGAGATTGGTTGGTATGATATGACTTGTATGTTATGGCACGTATTACATGGTCAATGGACTCGGATGGTCCGTGCACGGGTGCGGCTTCCCTCGGACGGTTACGACCGGGGCACCGGGACCGTTCGGCCTAGGAGAAATTTATGTATGGTATTTATGGTACAAATTATTAGGACGGATTGCGACCGTCTAGTCCTGTGATAAGCTATGGTATCAATAAGTTTGGGATCCTTCGGATACTGGGCTAGCAACCCGTATCGAAGCGATCATAGGCTTACACATAAGGATGCCAAGTCCATTACGGTACGAAATACCGTGACCGTCATATAGATAGGGCCGGTGGGCTGAGATCAGAGTGGGGTACAGGCGCAGGGCCTGCCACCCTTATGCATACGTATTAAGTTTATGGTTGGCTAGTTACGTGAAATGTATGATTGCTTATTCGAGTTCTAACCATTGTAGGCTAGGCAAAAAGGGACGGAGCTAAGCACAATTCACTATGTTTATGTTTCAGATTATGTCTAACTGTATCTGCTGTAGGAACACAGGGTGGGACACACTTACGATAAGTTGCTATACATTGAATATTGTAATAAAATTGATCCTAAGGCTAATTAGAAAGATCACAAAATAATGTTGCATGTTCCACTAAATATATTTAGTGTTTGGTTTGGGTGCGAGTGGGTCTTGATCAGTACAGCGAGGACGAAAGCACTAATCCCCCACTAGTCCGCTTGCAGGTTCAGATTATGATCGGCTCGGGGCAGGGCTTGGCTTGGATGTGCCGAGGCATAGAGTCCTTAGCGTTTCAAGAGGAGCTACCGCATAGGCGTTCGGACTTGCAACATGGAGATGTTCGGTCGAAGACTACTTATTGGCTATAAAGAGGCATAATGTATGGAATAATGTAATCCTTTGTGAGCTAGAGAGATCATGAGCGTTGTAGCCAATTAGCATGTCAAGTTGGGCTATTCAAGCCTTTATAATCTTCAGTTTATCATCAATAAAAGAGATTCTTATTGTATACTCTGTTTTCTTTCGCTGTTTATGTTATCAATTTGAGATAAACACCATATGAACCTGTTATCTTGCCTTGCACGAGCGCAACTCCAGGCTCGTACGGCATCACGCTCCAGCGAGGATGATGATTCGGATGAAATCTAGCAAGGACGAGTGATTTTCCGAATTGGGGCGTGACACCCGGTGCCCCGAGTACTGTCTCGAGGAAACTACTCAAACCTTGTGCACAAAGACGTCCATGACCACATGAATGCATAACCGACTTAACAGTATACAATTGCATGGTATTAGTAAGCCAACATTCAGATACGCAGCATTCTCATATTCAACATCTCAGGCATCAATTCATTTTATTTCGATGTTCATTTCATCTCAGTATTTCAATGTTCATAGGGACAAGCATAATGTCAATGCTCATAGGGACAAGCATAATCTTAATATTGTTAATAGTGTAATCGATTCATTCAATGTTCATTCTCTAGCTTCTTAGTGGTATTGACCTGTGGCATTGGCATCTTATTACCGATCAACGGATGTTGCAAGACAATTTCATTTAGTTGGCATGAAGGAGTAGCGAGATGGACAAAACTACCACAGAGATCCACACTCACCAGTTAGAGAATTGTCGAGAGGGAGAGGAACACTTGCGCGCTTAGCCTTCCGTCATGCGTCCGTCTGCAATGGCACCAAAAGTTTGGTTAATACTCTGTCTCGTTATGTTCCATTCTCTTAGAATTCTCAAGAATGAATGCTATAAAGATCGATAAAAATGGGCAAGAATCAAATTATCGAAAACCATTCAGAAAAGTATCAATCAAAACCAAGCAACAAAACCCGCAGCAAAACATCCAGAGAAAACTCTTAGACGTATTTCAAGATAAACCAATCCATCAGTTGGAAATGTTCTTATGCATTTGTCCGTAATCGATTCGATGTCGACGGTAAGTTTTTCCAATACTTGGTTCCGACCGAGTTGATCAAGCCACAAGTCTTACATAATGAACTGCTAGGAGCGGGACACTACATAATATACCACTAAAAAAAGTTTCGTTCTCGAAACCTAAAACATAAGACCTACCTTTAAATTATCAAACAGCGAGGGGTATTTCACCCTTATCTCCTCGAGGGGGACTCTTCGACAGCATGGTTCTGCCATAGCACGTTGACTAAAGTCATTGTCCGATTCCGTAAAACTTTTTCCTTCATGTCCAAAATTTGGATAGGCTCTTCAGTGTTGGATAGGTCAGCGCTCAGCTACAACTGATCGAAGTTTACTACGTGACTTGGATCATGTACGTACTTCTGCAGTTGGGACACATGGAAGATATTGTGCACATCAGCCAGAGCCGGAGGTAGTGCAAGTCGATAAGCCACTGAGGCTACCTTCTCCAAAATCTTGAAGGGTCCAACGAATCTCGGGCTCAACTTTTCCTTTATCCCAAACCGTATCACACCTCGTATGGGTGTGACCTTCAAGAAGACATGATCGCCCGCAGTGAATTTCAAAGGTCGCTGATGTATATCCGCATAACTCTTCTGTCGACTTTAAGCAACTCTAAGCCTTTCTCGAATTAAGCGGACCCTCTCGACGGCCTGTTCCACAAGTTCTAGTCCGAGCACTTGCCGTTCACCGACTTCGTCCCAGCATATCGGTGACCGACATTTTCGTCCATACAACGCCTTATATGGGGCCATCTGAATGCTTGCCTGATAACTATTGTTGTAGGCAAATTTTGCAATGCAAGATGTGCGTCCCAGTTTGTCTTCAAATCGAGCACGCACAACCTCAACATGTCTTCAAGGATCTGATTTACTCTTTTCGTCTGTCCATCGGTCTGCGGATGGTATGCCGAACCAAAATTCAACTTTGTGCCTAATGCTGAGTACAGACTTATACTAAATTGCGACAAGAACCGCCCATCTCTATCTGACACTATAGAAGCTGACACCCCGTGTAATCGGACAATTTTATTAATGTAGATCTGAGCTAACCGTTCAACGCTCCATGTCACTTTTATTGTAATAAAATAAGCCGACTTTCACCCAAATTGCATCATTTTCCCTTCTGCGTTTTTGGTAAGCCCACTATGAAATCCATGCTGATATTATCCCACTTCTACTGTGGAAGACCGAGATTTTGTAGTTCTCCGCCTGGCCGTTGGTGCTTGGCCTTCATACGCTGACAAGCTAAACATTATGACACAAATAGAGCCACATCCTTCTTCATACCATGCCACCAAAATGTTGGGTACAGATCCTTGTGCATTTTAGTGCTTCCCGGATGCAAGGAATACTTACCTAAATGAGCCTCAGTCAGTATTTCCTTCCTGAGTTCCTCATCCTTAGGAACGCACAATCTTCCCTTGACACGAATAGTATCATCTTCTACTGCAAAGTCAGTTGCCTTTCCTGCCAGAATCAACTCGCGTATCTTCTGCAGAAACGGATCGTCCTTCTGAGCAGTCTTAATCCTTCCACGTAGGCTCGGCTCAAGCTGCAACTAAGCCAACTGTGTATTCTGTGTACGGATTCTGAATTCGATGTCCATCTCTTCCAGATCTCGTAGTACCTCCTTTGCCACTGATAGTGTTCCAACAAATTTTTGACTCAAGGCATCAGCTACTACGTTCCCTTTACCCGGCGTATAGAAAATCGTCAAGTCATAGTCCTTGATCAATTCTAACCAACGCCGCTGCCTCAAATTCAATTCTTTTTGTATGAATATGTACTTCAGGCTTTTGTGATCCGTGAAGATCTCGCAGGACACACCGTAAAGATAGTGTCGCCACAATTTTAACGCGAACATAATTGCCGCCAGTTCTAAGTCATGAGTTGGGTAATTCTTCTCATGCTGCTTGAGTTGTCTCGACGCATATGATATTGTCTTCCCATGTTGCATGAGAACACATCCCAAACCAAGTCCCGATGCATCACTGTAGATCTGAAATCCCTTAGAGCATTCTGAAAGTGCAAGATTTGGAGCTGTGACGAGCCGCTGCTTTAGTTCCTGAAAGATACTCTCACAGTCGTCGGTCCACTTAAATATGACTCCCTTCTGAGTGAGGCGAGTCAGAGGCAAAGCGATTCTTTAAAAAATCTTTCACAAACCTACGGTAGTACCCGGCTAAACTAAGAAAATTCTGTATCTCACTTGCTGATGGAGGCTGTCTCTAGTCTACAACTGCCTCAATCTTCTTTGGGTCAACGGCAACACCTGCTGCCGAGACAACGTGTCCTAGAAACAACATGTTGTTCATCCGAAATTCGCATTTTCTCATCTTTGCATACGGTTGATTTTTTCGAAGCGTTTGAAGCACCATTCTCAAATGCTCAACATGCATCTCCTTATCTTTCGAGTAGATCAAGATGTCGTCAATGAATACGACGATAAACTTGTGTAAGAACGGTCGAAATACTCTGTTCATTAGATCCATAAAGGCTGCTGGAGCATTAGTCAAACCGAATGGCATGACCAAAAATGCATAGTGTTCGTATCTTGTACGAAATGCTGACTTAGGGATGTCTTCGGGTCTCATCTTCAACTGTTGGTATCCTGAATGAAGATCGATTTTAGAAAACACGGTCGTGCCCTACAACTGATCGAATAGATCATCTGTCCTTGGCAAGGGGTACTTATTCCTGACAGTTGCCTTATTGAGCTCTCGGTAGTCGATGTATAGCCGCATCATCCCTTCTTTCTTCTTTACAAACAGCACCGGAGCTCCCTATAGTGATACACTTGGGCGAATGTATCCATGGTCCAGTAACTCTTGTTAGGGCTGTGCATAATTAAGTCAAACCGACCAAATCAAACCAAGTCAAACCGAACCAATTGGTTTTTAAACCGAACCGATGGTTCGGTTGGTTTGGTTTGGCTTTAATCTTTTTAAAATCGACCGGTTCGGTTCGGTTCACGGTTTGGTTATGCCAAAAACTGTCTAAATCGAACCAAATTGAACCAAATCCTTGTTAAATAATTAGGGTTGGCCGGTTGGGTATGGGTTCATTGGATTGTATTATACCGGTTTGGTTCATTTATTCACATTACAGCCATTTATCAAGTTGAAGTTGAAAGAGCTCTCTCTCTCTCTCTAGTCTCAAAGATGAGTGATGGCGGCTTCTATTCTTTTCTAATTGCTCATGTGCACATGAAAGGGACTTTTGGTTGAATGTATATGATTTTTTACATGTATAATTGGCATTTCTCCACCTGCAAAGCACAAGTTGAATTGAAGCTGCTAAATTGTATTTATTGTTACAAAGTGCAAGTTGACTGGGGTTTCATAAAAAAAAGCATACAGTCCATTTTTTATGTGATCAAAATTGACCAACTCGAACCGATCCAAACCGAACCAAATCGGTCAGTTTCAAAACCGAACCGACCATTTGGTTGGTTTGGTTTGGTTCGGTTTTATTTATTTTTAAACCGATTAACTTCGGTTCGACTTCGGTTGGGACCAAATAGGTCGACCACCGACCGATGCACACCCCTAACTCTTGTAGCTGCATCTTTAGTTCCTTTAATTCTGCCGGAGCTATCCTGTACGGCGTCTTCGATACGGGCAAGTATCTGGAAATGTATCAATTGTGAATTCAATTTCTCTGTCTGGCAGCATTTCAGGTATCTCGTCTGGAAATATATCGGGAAATTCTGCCACGACTTCGGCTTGATTCGAATCTGCGTCCTTAATCCGGTCCTCGAACAGAAGCGAGGTACCCTTCACACCCCGAGTATAACATGTGTCTAGCTGTGACTGCCGATATTACCATTGCCCCCTTCGACGTCAAGCCACACGAATAAGAGAATTTTGTTTCTTCGGGTAGGCAAAACACAACTCTCTTCTCCGTACAATCGATTGTTGCATGACAAGCGCTGAGCTAGTCCATTCCCAAGATGATGTCGTACTCTTTGATGTTGAGTATAATAGCATCCAAGGATAAATTCTTGCTTCAGTTTTGATATAGTCATCCTTGCAAATCAAAATTGCAGGCATATCTATTCCCGAAGGAGTGCTAACACGCAGAGCTGTCTTTAGTAGAGTCATACAAAATTTATTTTTCATTGCAAAATCAGACGATATAAAGCAATGAGTAGCACCAGAATCGAATAGCACTCGGGCAGGTATGCCTTTGTACAGCAACATACATGTTATTACATTCTCTGTAGCCTGGGCCTCTGCCTGAGTCAGCATAAACTCTTCCTTGTGCACCTTGTTGTTGATTCGGTACATTTCCAGTTGGAGCTGGTAAGGCTAGTGGCACTTGGCCACGAATCTGATTGTTATGTTGGCCCCAGTTCTGATTATTATACAGCCCATGATACTGATTATCCACTATCAAAATATGTCATATCAGCGACGCAAAGATAAAACGTCGCTACTTTTTTTACAACTTAGCGACGTAATTATTTTACATCGCAATACGTCACTGTTAGCGACTATCAGCGACGTATTACGACTGTATTTAGTATAACAAAATATAACTTCGTTGGAAAGTCAGTGTACGTCGCTATATTATTATTTCCAGCGACATTTAAATATAACATCGCTAATGTATTAAAATGTAGCGTCGTTTAGCGACGTCTAAGTTTCTAATATCCAGCTGATCGGGTTTTCCTTTTTTCCCATTCTCACTCGAAAATTTTCTAAAATTTTTTCATTCCCCCCCAACATTCTCCTCATCCTTCACCGTTCCTCCGCCTCTACTGAGCTCCTCCTCCCCTGATCGCCCTCCTCCTCCACCGACCGTCGTCCTCCTCCTTCTCCTCCGCTGCTGTGTAAGCTCCTCCTCCACCGACCCCCTCCTCCTCCTCCTTCATTGCAAGCTCCTCCTCCATCGACCCCCTTCTCCTCCTCCATCGCGAGCTCCTCCTCCTCCTCTCCGGCCTCCTCCTCCACCACCGACCTCCTCCTCCACCGCGAGCTCCTCCTTCTCCTATCCGGGATCCTCCTCCACCCTCCTCCACTCTGGGCTCCTCCAGCGCCGACCTCCTCCTCCTCTCGGCCATCCCCTTCCTCGGTCAGGTAAAGCCTAATCCTATATCATATCTGAGTTTAGACACAACACAGACACAAATAAGATACGAACACATACACTGACATGACATGGGACATGACACAGACCCTAACCCTATCTGAGTTTAGACACAGCCTTACGTACGGCCTCGTGTACAATATGATGCAGTGTTAGTGTATGTATCATGTGTTCAATACAAGGACATGGGAATGACTCTTCAAAACTAAGACACGACTTGGGTTATTAGTATCTGTATGTGTGTGTGGTTGATAGAGGTGTGTAATGAGGGTGATTGTGCTCAGGCACATGTAGGCCAATAAATAATAGCAGTATCGGTATATGTGCTTACATAGATGGAAAATTGTTACATTGATAATTACATAAATGCAAAGCGGGTATTAGTGTTGTGTTATATGTGGTACCAATTGTGTATGGGATTTGATTTTAGGTAGGGACAACAGTTAGGGAGAAGTCTGACCATGTTTAGTACTTGGGTGCATCAATAACCTGGAAATATGGGTGTCATATGCTAGTATGCTAAGTATGTGAGAGTAGGTATTAGTATTAGATGACTATATTAGTCTCAAGATAAATATATTACTTTTGTAAGCCTTTGAACGATGTGCATGTATCTATCTTACAGAAGTATCTAAAAATGGATATGAATTACTATTTATGACATCATTCGTGGATGTACAACCGCCATCCTGATGACATGTATGGTGTGCGGGATGAATTCATTGACGGTGTACAGCAGTTCCTGCAGTTCGCCAAGGCGTTCCCTCAGTACATGTACGGTACCAAAATTAAGTGTCCGTGTGTAAGATATCGCAACTTGAAATATCATCCAGAAGTAGAAGTCACATATCATTTATACTCGAAGGATTTCACGCTGAATTACTATCAGTGGACCGCGCACGAAGAACTTGTATCTTTAGCATCAGAGTCAGAGCCTTATGTAGATGTCCACAACCACGCTGCTTACGACGATGGATGGGTGAACATGGTTTTTGACGCGACGGGGCCTAGTTTTGATCCGGACAATCATGATACAGTCGAGGAGGCACCGAACATCGATGTTGCAAAGTTCATGGAGTTGCTGGAGATTGCAAAGACTCCGTTATATCCTGGTTGTCATGATCATTCACCGTTGGAGGTGGTTACAAGATTGTTGAGCATCAAGTCCGATTTTAACATGTCGCAAGATTGCTACAACCGACTGATGGAGTTGATTATAGAGATCTTGCCTGAGGGTGCTAAGTTGTCTAAAGACTTCTACCGGTCTAAGAGGATGGTGAGATCGCTCTGGATAGGATACGAGAAAACCGATGCATGTCGCAACGGGTGCATGTTGTACTATAAAAACGACAAGAATGAAGACGCCTGCAGATTTTGTGGTGCTTATCGCTACAAGGAAGGTCTGTCGGTGCAAGAAAGCCTACCGATTCGATGCACTACTTGCCGTTGACGCTGCGATTACAGCAGTTGTTTATGGTGAAGGAGACTGCAAAAAATATGAGTTGGCATAGGCGAAAATAGATCGAAGGAGTGTTGGATCACCCATCTGATGGAGAAGCACGGAAGCACTTTGATCAAGAGTATCCAGATTTTGCTTCTGATCCGCGTAATGTCAGATTTGAGCTCTGCTCCGACGGTTTTACCCCATTCGGACTTTCGGGCTCCCAGTATTCGTGTTGGTCTGTGATCGTCACTCCGTACAATCTACCACCTTGGATGTGCATGAAGACTCCGTATATGTTCCTTACCGTT
Organism: Iris pallida; assembly: GCA_029216955.1. Lineage (NCBI taxonomy): Eukaryota > Viridiplantae > Streptophyta > Magnoliopsida > Asparagales > Iridaceae > Iris > Iris pallida. The sequence continues at coordinate 5,441,454 of JANAVB010031416.1, read as the reverse complement.
ATTATCTGTAACTCCTCTTTTCGAATTTTTTTGAATTTATTATTATTATTATTATTATTATTATTATTATTATTATTATTATTATTATTTATTTGATTTAAATGGTAATTTTTTAGAATTTTGTAAATAATTATTTAGTTAATTATTACGGTAGATGACTTTAGCCATGGTTGAGTTTTGAAGTATCAGACGACCAAGAATCTTGGTACGGATAGTGTAGTCGCGTGCTTTGACTAGTGTTTAGCCATGGTAGGAGAATGCTAAGCCATAAGTGTGTTCTAACTAGAAAAACTAGACCAAGTTGTGACATGACCTCCATAAACAATTTATATAATTATTTATTAATATTTATAATTTTAGAAGGCCCGGTTGTGCCAATTCAGCCCGGATTGGACCCGAACCTAACCAAGCCCATGTAGGCACGTGGTAAGACCAAATATGCCATATAGACATATCTATGTGTGTACAAGTATTTTTGTAATTATTTTAGGAATTTACAAATAGTATCTAAATAATTGTATATATAAAAAATATCAATATTATTAATATTGATATGGCATCTTAGATTAATTGCAAGACTTTGTGGTGGACCAACTTATGTAAGGTTATGGTGAGTTCACCCCCAATGTGTACTTTTTTAGTTATGTTAGTTGGTAACAATAATTATAATTAATATTACTATTATTGTTTTTATTAAATAGATAACGATTGCTATTTGATAAATCTTTGTCAAATATTTTGTATATATATATATATATATATATATATATATATATATTTCTAAAATAGATATTATTTGAGATGCTAGAAATAGTTATTGTCTTAGGGATGTGTATATATAGAATACACACATGTATATATATATATATATATATATATATATATATATATATATATATATATATATAATATATATATATATATATATATATATATATATATATATATATATATATATATATATATATATATATATATATATATAATGAGTTATATATATAAAGTATATAAAAAAAGGAAAAACAAATAGAAACCAAAGCCCAGCCTAACCAGGCCGAGCCCACAAGCTCCCCACAAAGCATCTCAGCCAAACCGAGCACCCCAGGCCAAGCAGAGCCTCTCCCACGCTCGGGACAATCGACTATAAATATTTGAAGTCGAGCAAAAAGAGAGGGGACTCACGTAAACCCTAGCCGTGCCACCACCCTCCTAGCACTGGGCGACCCTCCCCTAGCCTCCGCACGTTGCCACGAGCCGTCACCTGTCGACGACGGATGTCCTCGCGTGCGGCAGAACAGAGCAAGGCAGCAGCAAGCAAAAGCCAAGGAACCCGTTTTCCCGACTAAAATTCCTCTTGTTTCCTCAACCAAATTTCGACCCGTAAATTTTTATGTGTAGATGAGTTAATCCTCTACAAGACCCTTCAATTAGATCGATCTAGTTCACTCTAGATTATTTTTGAGAACTCTTAAAAAATAATGAAATATCACAAAACTTAGAATGCAAACACTGCTTCCAAACCCTTGTTTGGAAGGCAATTTTATGTCGATCAGTTGACAGTTTTGAGAAATCAAATTAGGACAGTCCTAGACAACCCATAGGCCTTCGTAAACCTTTTCGCAGAAGTTGATTTCATCTACTATGCGCCGAGAAATCGGATCCCAAGTATTGACAAAAAACTGTTTTTTAAAACTATAGAATTCTTAAAAACTCTCCGATACGACGTACGTCCCGCCAATCCGGGCGACGTGGTCGTGAACCGAAAGCATCGAAAGGTGCGTATCGACTTCGCGAACGTGTGGACTTTGACGGAATTCAAATTGGTCGCGTGTGCGCGACGAATTTGATGCGTATCCGTCAAATTCATCGTATCGATCTCTTTGCAAATTTTCTAATTACTTTGTGCACGTTCATCAAATTGAGACGAAACTTACGCCAATAGGACCGTATCATTTTTTTGGTCCTGTATGCCAAGTTTGGTCCAATTCTGAGACAGTTGATCAGATCGCCGTTTTGCGGGCCCTACGATCCAATTCAATGGACGATTTTGTGTACGGCCCACCTAAATCCAAAACTGGATATACCGTTGGGTTCGTATCATCAAAATAAATTTGTAGACATATAGTTTGATGAATTTAGAGACCACTGACTCTGGCACGCTTTTCGGTGCAAAGTGGGTCCAACGGCGGACACCATTTTGGCCCGAAATGACCGTTTTGCCCCTGTGTCCAGAATTGGACTTAAGGATAGGCAATTCTAGCTAATTTGACTATTCTGAGAATGTATGCAATATCTGTTTCAGCGTTCGGAGACAGTTGTGATGATTTGGACTTTATGGCTTAGCAGTTGACTATATTTTGTTGGATCTGCGTGCAATCTCCAGGCAAGATACCTTGCCTCCCTCTATAGTTCATTACTCATGCTTACAGTTCCTTTAATTTATATATATTATCAGTTAGTTCTGTAGTTGTTCATGATTTACATGCTTATTTAGTCCCTATCTCTTTATATGTTATCAGTTAGTTATTTCAGTTCTCTTGATTTGCATGCTTTACCTTAGACAGTGTTTACTGGTTTATTAGTCGTGTTCTTCTATCGTTATCGTGCTTGACTAGATGTTATGGTTCTACCGGATTGGTTCTCTCTCGTATCGTATCATAGGAGGAGTAAGTCATAACGGAACTGCTGTACCTTGTATTCGTAAAGCTAACCTGCGAGTCCACACTAGGGATGAGGGTTAGTAATTATCTGTTCTGTACCTGCGAGTCCACACTAGGGGCGAGGGTAATTCTTGATGCTATCCTGCGAGTCCACACTAAGGCCAGGGTTAGTAGTTGTTTCAAACCCGCGAGTCCACACTAGGGGCGAGGGTTTGAGTATCCATTGATTTCGTGACATGTTTTCTCTTGTTCTCATCCAGCAGTTCATTTATGCGTAGTAGTTCTTGTACCCGTGTTCATGATCATTCTGTCAGTAGTCACTTGTCTGTAGCCACTTGTTAGTAGTCATCACGTCAGTAGTCAGTTGTCATGATTCTGTCTCTTTCTCTATTTATACCCTGTTTATATTTTATTTGTATGATTAAACTGCTAGATAGGCATATTTTTATGTATTTTGCTATATCTCCTGAGGACCTGATGATCTCTTCAGGTTTTATGATTGCATGGAGTTAGCTAGTAGTTATGGATAGCGGATGTGATGATACGCTTACGGGATTCAGATATCGTTATTACGTTTATTATCCGCTCGTGCTTTTATACCTTATCACGAGATATCCTGTTTCTTGATTTAGTTTTTAGACTCTTGTTACTTTCTTTAGAGTCTTATCGGACATATATGCTAGTGGGCTGCATACTACGACCCATAGTGTTCATTCATGTTTTGTACACTTATTGTGGATTTGAGATATAGAATGTTTTGCCATGATTTGGCAGTTTACCATGCTCTTGACAGCGTTTACATATTCGAGTCGGACTGGAGTCCGCTTGATACGTAGCTGGCTTGCTCACGCTCTCGCATCCGAAAAGCGGGTGCGGGTCGTGACATTATCCCAGGTCCGAACAATCTGAAGAGGAACATCGATGTGTATTTACAGCCATTGATTGATGAGTTGAATCAGCTGTGGGAAGTAGGTTCCAACACGTACGATGCTTCTAGAAAGCAGAATTTGCAGATGCGGGCAGCACTTATGTGGACCATCAATGACTTTTCGGCCTATAGAATGTTATCTGGATGGAGCAGGCATGATCGTCTTTCATGTCCGTATTGCATGGACCGCACTAAGGCTTTCCGTTTGAAACACGAAGGCAAACCGTGCTTCTTCGATTGTCATCGATAATTCTTGTCAAAGGATCATCCGTACCGGAGGAACATGAATGTTTTTCGTGTCGGCGTTGTGGAGAAGGCTAATCCACCGCCAAGGTGGCCCGAATACACGATATGGAAAGAGGTAAAAAATTTACCAAGAGCTATTGAAGAGCCTGCTAAGGGCTACAAGTGTGACGGATTTGGTCGCACTCATAACTGGACGAAGATGAGTATATTCTGGGATCTGCCATATTGGAGCACCAATCTGATTAGACATAATCTTGATGTAATGTATATCGAGAAGAATGTGTTTGACAACATAATTAATACTCTAATGGACGTAAAGGGGAAGACGAAAAATAATCCAAAGGCTAGATTGGACTTGGAAGAAATATGTAGACGTCCTGCATTGCATTTGATAGAGGAGGGGAATGAGAAGTTGAAGCAGCCTAAGGCAATTTTTTCATTGGAGAAGGAGGATAAAGTGAGATTTTGTAGGTAGATTCAAGGCCTAAAATTTCTAGACGGATACGTTTCGAACTTGAGAAGATGCATCGACCTCAAGGAGAACAAACTGATGGGTATGAAGAGCCATGATTGTCACGTATTCATGGAGAGGTTAATTTCGATTATATTTTGGGAATTCTTACCCCAGTTTGTTTGGGATCCATTGACCGAGCTTAGCATATTCTTCAGAGATCTTTGTTCTACTAAGTTGCTCGTCGATCGTCTAGAAAAGCAAGAAAACGATATTGCGGTAACACTATGCAAGCTCGAGAAGGGATTGTAACACCCAGTTTTCCAAATGAGGGTAATTTTAAAATTTTATAATTATAATTATTATTTATTGATATTTATTTCACATATAATTTTTGGTAATTTTTAATCATTTTTAAACTATTTAAAAACTGTTTTAAGTCATGACTTGTGATTTTGATGTGCTGCTAGTGAAACCCTAGAGACTGTCTTCCCTAGAGCCTAACCATGTGATTTGGAATATCTAATTATCATTTTAGCCTAGGGGTAATTTGGTCATGTTGACTTATTATAATTATTGATTTATTTATTGGATTGATGGTTGTTGATTTTGACTTTTGCTAGTTGTGACTTAAGAGACTAACCTAGATGTTGACCCTAGTTAAGGTGACTAGGTTAGCATGGTGAGACCCTAGTCTAATTTACGTCAATCTAGGTTAGTCATTTAGAAATCAAGGTTTGAATAGGAAGACTAGTGATTTGGTGCATGACCTATGACTTAGAATTAATTTTATGACTTGTAATTGAGCCATAGGCCCATGACTTAAGCCGAAAACCCAACCAACCCACCCATGACCAGCCACACTTAGGGTTTTCCCTTGCCTATAAGTATTCTCTTAGGTTGTTCTTGCCTTTTTTGTGCTTGACCTAGATTTTGAAGGAAAGACAAATCCCCATTCTCCTAAAATCCTAATAAATTTATTTTAACTCCTTTTTAACCCTAGTCTTTTGCATTAGGATCTAATTTCTGTGTGTTTACTGTTTTTGGAGGTTCATCTCAGTTTTTGTGTCATTTGGAGCTTGGGAGTTGCTATTTGGAATCCTTCCATTTGGGACTTTCTTGGAGTATTGACACTCAATAGGTAAACCACTCAAACCTACTATTTTTTCCTAATTTCTTTGCATTTAGGGCTAGATCTAGGAGTCCCCTAGTTGTCCCTAAAATTTGGGTACAATTCGTGTCTAGGGATTTATTTTTGTATTTTAAAAATATAATTTCATGAATCCCTAGATCTAGGTGTGTATGTTAATTTTTGTGAAGGGTGATTTGTATTTTTGTGTCATTTTGTGTCGAATTTTCGGGTTGGACACGCTGTGCGAGATTCGGTTCAGTGCCCTGCCTATCGGGCCCTAGAACTCCTTGTACATGATACTTTGAGACACGAAATTTGACATGGACACTCCTTGGATGGCTGACACGAGGCCTAAATATTATTGACTGGTAAGGGAGTATTTCGACTCGCACTAGCCGCGTGGCCTGCTGTGCGCGTGCTGAATTCTGCCCTGACACGCGTTCGGACACGCTGCGACACGTGTCTAGAACACGGTGCAGGCTGTCCTAGGGGTAGCCCTACCCCTGGCGCACGTGTATGCAAGGCCACGTGTCACCACGTGGCCTGTATCGCGCTCGGGACACTCGTGCACGACGCTGTGCACAGTCCTGTGCACGCGTGTAGTGTTTTAGTATTTGGACACGGCTTGTGTCCACTTGGTTGGACACGAATGCTTGGGTTGACACGTGCACGTGTATGTTATGGTTTACCAACCTTTAATTCATCATATTATCATGATTTGATAGATCGAATTTCAAATTCCCATTTCGACTGATACTCATTCCTGTTCTTTAATCCCGAACTTTAATTCCTGTTTTAAAACTGAATTCTCGATGTTAATTACCATGTTTAAATTCATCTACATATCCATTAGTTACTGCTAGGTGGGTTGCATGTTAGATTGGGCTGTTGTCGAAAGGAAATGGTTTTTAATTTGGTGATTGAACTGATATGTAATACTGTTGACGATACATGTTTCAGGATTTAATTTCTGATTTTAATTTCCTTTTTCTAAAACTGATTTTTTGATGCTAATGTTTAGTTCACATACCTGTGTAGTTACATTACATAAATGTGGTTTAGAATTTGCATTAGAGAAATGGATTTTCGAATATGGGAATGGACTGATTAGTGTATAGACTGAACTTCCTGAATTTTACATGATAGCTTAAATTCTGAATTTGATTTCTTTTCTTAAAAACTGAAATTGATGTTAATTACCATGTATTAACGCAATTACACATATATTAGTTTACTGTAATATGGGGTTTGTGATTGTGTTGGAAATTTGGGGTCGAATTGGTGTTTGGGACATTGGGATTAACTGTTAGTTTTTTGTTGAAACTGCTATTGCCATGTTTTTTTACTGATTTGCATATCACAACCTGAGAACATGTATCACATTGTTCCTGAGATTGTACACTGGGTTCTTATTTCCTATTGGCATTAGCACTTAACTGTCATTTACTTATTTACTTGATAATTCCCAAGTGTCATACTGATTTTTATTTCCATATACATTACATAAGTCCATTTTCCTGATATTTCTATCACACTCTAATGTTCCATTCACCCCCACACAACACATGTTAGTATCACTGTTATCTATGTTAACACTACACACACACCCTATCACCTAACCACCATTGACACATCACACCCACTAATTTCTATGTGAATCACACACACTCATGTTCATTTCACACACCCTCACACACTCACATTGCACATATTGCCACTTTGACACACAAACACATGTAACCCTCTCTCCATCTCTCTATGTATGTGATATATATCATATGTAGCCCATACGAGTTTGAGTGTGTTATTTATATAAATTAAATATACTTTTAATGTATAAAATATGTGGGAATATACATAATGTGTGAATGTGTGATTAGCCTATGGCCTATAGCCTATGGCTCATAGCCTGTGTATATGGCTTGAATGCCCAATGTAGGTATGTTATTGGCTTGTATAGCCTAGTTATTGTGTGTGTATGCTAGAATAGGCTGGTTAGGCTTAGTGAGACTTGTTTGGGTTAGGTTTGACCTAGTTGACCTAGTTTGACTAGCATAGTTGACTAGAGTTGACCAAAAGTCAACACTGAGTCTAGATGTGACCTGTTGACCTAGTTTGACCTAGAATGTTGACCAGGTTTGACTTAGAGTTGACTTTGACCTATATTGGCCTAGAAATCATGTAGATTGTATTGTATCCTTCATTCTTTTATATTTTGCACATCATGACCTATATTTTTCTGTTTAGGACATTGTGACTCTGTTGTAGACCTCTGATATTACGCTACTCTTTTCAGAGTGTCAGACGAGTACATTCTCTGATAGTTCTTCTATTTACTTGTCGTTTACTGTACTTCAGTTGTAGCTAGTTCTATTTGATTCTCTATTACAAACACGATTTGATATTACTGGATCCATTTCATGCGACACTCACTTATTCATGTCTGGCCTCTATTTCTGGAATCACCTACTGGAATCACCCTGGAATCACTTACTGGTATCATTCGTATTTTGGCTGGACTTGTACTTATTTTGTGTCGGATTATGGATTCACTTGTACTTGTTGGGCGGGAAAATATTGGAGTAGACATGTGAACATACCCAAATAATGGAACCACTCCCTTGAAATTATACTAGAATGATAGCCATCCCACACTTGGCCGAGTGTGCGGTGTGCCGTATTACCTACAGCCGTTCACATGCCGATCCCGATATTTTAAAACACACTGTTAGAGTATAGTCTGGACTCACCCTAGAATCCTTGATCACTGACTGGACTCACCTTATATCGGACTCATCTTATGCTGGAATCACCTGGTATTAGATTACATTGTCTGGACTCACACATGACTCTTATTATACTGTCTGGACTTATATCATGCTACTCTAGTTCAGCTAGATTATATTTTACAGTCTTCATTGTCATGTTTCTCTTCTTGTTTAGTTACTTTACTTTCCTTGTACCTTAGCTGTTTCTCTACATCACTACCTGTATAAAATTGCCATGATTCATCAATATAACTGTCTATAACTGCCTTATAGTTCTCTGTCATTTACTTGGGATTTTTTGATGAGTTGTACTCGTTCCTGTCCTGAATGGACCTGTTGAAAATTTTACATATGATTGCCCTGAGGACACTTGTCCTACTTATTATGGACCAGGAGATGGCTTAGCTACCTTTGGCCCCGACACTCGGAGTGATCGAAAGACTAGCTAGTTGACTAGGTTCAGTTTCATGCTTTAGAACTTGAATTGTAAATAAGTTGAGATATATTGTTTTGAGATTGTTGGAGATTATATTATTTTAGTATTTAGTTTTATTGTTATATTCAGTCTTAAGTTATTATCTTCTGTGTTATCATATCGTGCTTAGACTGTGATTGAGACTATATTATATCTATACTTGTCCTCCGTACGGAGTTAAGATTTGACAAGTATATTATAATTGCGTGAGTTGTTGGTTAGATAGTAACCTAGGACAGCGTTCTACCGTCGACACTGTGGCGTAGGCTGGGCGTTGTTACGTTCTCGTACCCTCACAGTGGGTGCAGGTCGTGACACATTTTTAGTGGTGGCCCATGCAGGTCGAAAGTCGCATTAGTACGATATCGCAGTAGTACGGCGACTTAGTTGTACTGCTGCGAGCCTGTGATAGGATTGAGAGATAGGCTTTAACGGAGAGGTACTCAATCACAGTTAAAAAAATTATGCTTCAATTCATGCCATCTACATATCTTACTGATTTGTCTTCTTCGAAATAAACTGTCCTTCTTTGATTTTATCGATTCCTGCTCAGTATTGACTTCTTTTTCGATCTGTCTTCAAGATGTTGGAGACACGATCATATCGCTCTGGTACAGCAGCCGCTGGAGAGGGGCCTGCCACCTCTCGTCCAGTGCAACAGCCTGCTGGGACTGTAGCACCTTCTGCTCCTGATCAGACAGGAATGACTGTAGCCTATGGGGGTGTGCCTCCACCTGTTCAGAGGACGACCCCAGTCATTCCTGAGGTATTTCAGCAGCAGCACTCGCAGCCACCTGCAGGATTGGTTGATGCTGCCCACCTATTTTCCTTTGTGGAGAGGATTCTAGCATCTCACCACCACCAGCAGCAGCGACAGACTGTCGATTTCTGTCAGGGAATTGACGAGGCACATCAGCTGGTTTGTACTACTGTAGAGATGGTGACTGCTCAGGGGGAGCAGCAGCAGCCTTACCGGAAGGAGAAGGATATCCAGGACTTTCAGAAGATGCATCCTAGAGAGTTCCTGGGCACTGAGGGTATTTATTATGCGAACGATTGGATCGAGCATATCGAGGAGATATTCAGGCTGGCGAAGATACCAGCCCGACTTCAGATCAAGGTGGCGGGCAGTCAGCTGCAGGACTTAGCCCGTACATGGTACCAGACAGATCCCAGAGTGGAAGTTGAGGGTCAGACTTAGGAGCAGTTCAAGGAGCTGTTCAAGGAACAGTTCTTTCCAGATGTGGCCCTAGGAGGCATCGAGGCACAGTTTAAGAGTCTGGTTCAGGGGAACCAGACAGTTGCTGAGTACGCCGGAGAGTTTTGCCGGTTGGCCCGATTCATTGATGACTTGACTGAGAAGACGAAGGCGAGGAAGTTTTACCGAGGTTTGATTAGGGAGGTTCGGTCACTGACTAAGAGTGACCGAAATGCTACCTACGTGGAGATCTTTTCTGGAGCTATGGCAGCGGAGGATGACCTAGGGTTGAAGCTGAAGAGAGGTCGGGACCTTCAGGGAGCCAGCAGCAGCGGAGGCCAGGCCAAGAGGCCTCACGTGCAGATTCAGCAGGTATAGGCACCAGTGGGAGTGCAGCAGGCACAGCATCAGCCTAGAGGATAGGACCGCGGGGTTCCGACTTGTGCCTACTGCAGGAAGGCATGGCATGTTTGGGAGTCTTGTAGGAGAAGGCTAAAAGTTTGTCTATTCTGTGGGTCTGGTGCTCACAAGATGATAGATTGTCCCACTGTACCTCCTTTTGAGGGAGCTAGGCCACCTGTAGCTCAACACCAGAGGGGTAGAGCTTTTGCGATGGCGGTCGAGGAGACCGACGCTGCAGGTGATAGATTAGCAGGTATGTCCTTCTCATTCTTCCTCCCCACTTTCCTGTGTGATTCCATTAGTACCTGCCAGGATATTGTTTGTGATTTGCTAGATAGTGTAGCTACCATGTTCGAGACTGTGGAATCACGACCTGTAAGATTATGTTTGCATGTTATCTATCGACTTTGATTTGTTGGGGGCTTGACCTAGAAGGGGTGCGATCATCTTAATTTCGAGGACGAAATTTTTCTAAGGGGGTAGGATTGTAACAGCCAGTTTTCCAGATGAGGGTAATTTTGAAATTTTGTAATTATAATTATTATTTATTGATATTTATTTCACATTATGATTTTTGGTGATTTTTAATCATTTTTAAACTATTTAAAAACTGTTTTAAGTCATGACTTGTGATTTTGATCTGCTGCGAGTGAAACCCTAGAGACTGTCTTCCCTAGAGCCTAACCATGTGATTTGGAATACCTAATTATCATTTTAGTCTAAGGATAATTTGGTTATTTTGACTTAATAGAATTATTGATTTATTTATTGGATTGACGGTTGTTGATTTTGACTTTTGCTAGTTGTGACTTAAGAGACTAACCTAAATGTTGACCCTAGTTAAGGTGACTAGGTTAGCATGGTGAGACCCTAGTCTAATTTAAGTCAATCTAGGTTAGTCATTTAGAAATCAAGGTTTGAATAGGAAGACTAGTGATTTGGTGCATGACCTATGACTTAGAATTAATTTCATGACTTGTAATTGAGCCATAGGCCCATGACTTAAGCCCAAAACCCAACCAACCCACCCATGAACAGCCACACTTAGGGTTTCCCCTTGCCTATAAGTATTCTCTTAGGTTGTTCTTGCCTCTTTTGTGCTTGACCTAGATTTTGAAGGAAAGTTAAATCCCCATTCTCCTAAAATCCTAATAAATTCATTTTAACTCCTTTTTAACCCTAGTCTTTTGCATTAGGATCTAATTTCTGTGTGTTTACTATTTCTGGAGATTCATCTCAGTTTTTGTGTCATTTGGAGCTTGGGAGTTGCTATTTGGAATCCTTCTATTTGGGGCTTTCTTGGAGTATTGACACTCAATAGGTAAACCACTCAAACCCACTATTTTTCCTGATTTCTTTGCATTTAGGGCTAGATCTAGGAGTCCCCTAGTTGTCCCTAAAATTTGGGCACAATTCGTGTCCATTTAGTGTCCGTATCGGACACGTATCCTAATGGATACATAGGTGTTTGTTAAAATGCCCCTTAGGGATTTATTTTCGTATTTTGAAAATCTAATTTCATGAATCCCTAGATCTAGGTGTGTATGTTAATTTTTATGAAGGGTGATTTGTATTTTCGTGTCATTTTGTGTCGAATTTTTGGGTTGGATACGCTGTGCGAGATCCGGTTCAGTGCCCTGCCTAACGGGCCCTAGAACTCCTTGCACAGGACACTTCGAGACACGAAATTTGACATGGACACTCTTTGGATGACTGACACGAGGCCTACAAAATTTTGTAGAATTTTATTGACTGGTTAGGGAGTATTTTGACCCGCACTGGCCGCGCGGCCTGCTGTGCGCGTGCTGAATTCTGTCCTGACACGCGTTCGGACATGCTACGACACGTGTCTAGGACATGGTGCAGGCTGTCCTAGGGGTAGCCCTACCCCTGGCGGACGTGTATGCAAGGCCACGTGTCACCACGTGGCCTGTGTCGCGCGCGGGACACTCGTGTACGACGCTGTGCACAGTCCTGTGCACGCGTGTAGTGTTTTAGTGTTTGGACACGGCTTGTGTCCACTTAGTTGGACACGAATGCTTGGGTTGACACATGCACATGTGTGTTATGGTTTACCAACCTTTAATTCATCATATTATCATGATTTGATAGATCGAATTTTAAATTCCCATTTCGACTGATACTCATTCCTGTTCTTTAATCCTGAACTTTAATTCATGTTTTAAAACTGAATTCTCGATGTTAATTACCATGTTTAAATTCATCTACATATGCATTAGTTACTGCTAGGTGGGTTGCACGTTAGATTGAGTTGTTGTCGAAAGGAAATGGTTTTCAATTTGGTGATTGAACTGTTATGTAATACTGTTGACTAATACATGTTTTCGTATTTAATTTCTGATTTTAATTTCCCTTTTCTAAAACTGATTTTTTGATGTTAATATTTAGTTCACATACCTGTGTAGTTATATTACATAAATGTGGTTTAGGATTTGCATTAGAGAAATGGATTTTCGAATATGGGAATGGACTGATTAGTGTATAGACTGAACTTCCTGAATTTTACATAATAGCTTAAATTTTGAATTTGATTTCTTTTCTTAAAAACTGAAATTGATGTTAATTACCATGTATTAATGCAATTACACATATATTAGTTTACTGTAATTTGGGGTTTGTGATTGTGTTGGAAATTTGGGGTCGAATTGGTGTTTGGGACATTGGGATTAACTGTTAGTTTTATGTTGAAACTGCCATTGCCATATTCTTTTTACTGATTTGCATATCACAACTTGAGAACATGTATCACATTGTTCCTGAGATTGTACACTGGGTTCCTATTTCCTATTGGCACTAGCACTTAACAGTCATTTACTTATTTACTTGATAATTCCCAAGTGTCACACTGATTTTCATTTCCATACACATTACATAAGTCCATTTTCCTTAGATTTCTATCACACTCTAATGTTCCATTCACCCCCACACACACACATGTTAGTATCACTGTTATCTATGTTAACACTACACACACACCCTATCACCTAACCACCATTGACACATCACACCCACTAATTCCTATGTGAATCACATACACTCATGTTCATTTCACACACCCTCACACACTCACATTGCACATATTGCCACTTTGACACACAAACACATGTAACCCTCTCTCCATCTATCTATGTATGTGATATATACCATATGTAGCCCATATGAGTTTGAGTGTGTTATTTATATAAATTAAATATACTTTTAATGTATAAAATATGTGGGAATATACATAATGTGTGAATGTGTGATTAGCCTATGGCTCCTAGCCTGTGTATATGGCTTGAATGCCCAGTGTAGGTGTGTTATTGGCTTGTATAGCCTAGTTATTGTGTGTGTATGCTAGAATAGGCTAGTTAGGCTTAGTAAGACTTGTTTGGGTTAGGCTTGTCCTAGTTGACCTAGTTTGACTAGTGTAGTTGACCAAAAGTCAACATTGAGTCTAGATGTGACCAGTTGACCTAGTTTGACCTAGACAGTTGACCAGGTTTGACTTAGAGTTGACTTTGACCTAGATTGGCCTAGAAATTATGTAGATTGTATTGTATCCTTCATTCTCTTGTATTTTACACATCATGACCTATATTCCTCTGTTTAGGACATTGTGACTCTGTTGCAGACCTCTGATATTACGCTACTCTTTTCATAGTCTCAGGCGAGTACATTGTCTGATAGTTCTTCCATTTAATTGTCGTTTACTGTACTTCAGTTGTAGCTAGTTCTATTTGTTTCTCTATTACAAACACGATTTGATATTACTGGATCCATTTCATGCGACACTCACTTATTCATGTCTGGCCTCTATTTCTGGAATCACCTACTGGAATCACCCTGGAATCACTTACTGGTATCATTCATGTTTTGGCTGGACTTGTACTTATTTTGTGTCGGCTTATGGATTCACTTGTACTTGTTGGGCGGGGAAATATTGGAGTGGACATATGAACATACCCAAATACTGGAATCACTCCCTTAGAATTATACTGGAATGATAGCCATCCCACACTTGGTCGAGTGTGCGGTATGCCGTATTACCTACAGCCGTTCACATGCCGATCCTGATATTTTAAAACACACTGTTAGAGTATAGTCTAGACTCACCCTGGAATCCTTGATCACTGACTGGACTCACCTTATACCGGACTCATCTTATGCTAGAATCACCTGGTATTAGATTACATTGTCTGGACTCACACATGACTCTTATTATACTGTCTGGACTTATATCATGCTACTCTAGTTCAGCTAGATTATATTTTACAGTCTTCATTGCCATGTTTCTCTTCTTGTTTAGTTACTTTACTTTCCTTGTACCTTAACTGTTTCTCTACATCATTACCTGTATAAAACTGCCATGATTCATCAATATAACTGTCTATAACTGCCTTATAGTTCTCTGTCATTTACTTGGAATTTCTTGATGAGTTGTACTCGTTCCTGTCCTGACTGGACCTGTTGAAAATTTTACAGATGATTGTCCTGAGGACACTTGCCCTACTTATTATGGACCAGGAGACGGCTTAGCTACCTTTGGCCCCGACACTCAGGAGTGATCGGGAGACTAGCTAGTTGACTAGGTTCAGTTTCATGTTTTAGAACTTGAATTGTAAATAAGTTGAGATATGTTGTTTTGAGATTGTTGGAGATTATATTATTTTAGTAGTTAGTTTTATTGTTATATTCAGTCTTAAGTTATAATCTTCTGTGTTATCATATCGTGCTTAGTCTGTGATTGAGATTATATTATATCTATACTTGTCCTCCGTATGGAGTTGAGATTTGACAAGTACATTATAATTGCGTGAGTTGTTGGTTAGATAGTAACCTAGGACAGCGTTCTACCGCCGATACTGCGGCGTAGGCTGGGCGCTGTTATGTACTTGTACCCTCACAGTGGGTGCAGGTCGTGACAAGTATTTTCTCGTGGATTCTTCGACTCCATGGAGCAATTGTCAATTCATCTTTCCTACGAGGCACGTGTTGGTGGGCCCGTCGGTTATCGGTAGATGTACCCGTTTGAGCGGTATTTGAACCACCTAAAGAGAAAGGTGAAAAATAAGGCTCGGATCGAGGGTTCTATTTGTGAAGCCTATGTTCTCGAGAAGATTACAAACTTTTGCTCGACGTATTTCAAACCTCATGTTGCTACGAATAGAACGAGAGCTCCAAAAAATGACGACGGATATCAAGAATCTAATGATGGAATATTGAAAGTATTCAATGCGTCCGAAAAGCCTTCGGAGAAAATGAAAAAGAGATATTTGAATGACGAAGAGCTAAGGGCTGCTCAGTTGTATATATTACTCAATTGCGATAAGGATGAAGTGGAGAAACTAGAGGGGTAAGTAATTAATGATGAGTTTACGTCATCTCAATATAATAGTATAAGCTAATATTATAATACTAATCGGCGGTTGCTTCGTTGTTTTTTCAGCACATATAATGATGAGTTGAGGTCGGTTAGACCCTACATAACAGACGAAGCATTAGAACAAGAAATGAGACGTCATTTTCCTTTCTGGTTGAGCGCATATGTAAGCAGCTCGGTAATTACTGATCTCTTCTAATGCAACTGTGCAATAAATAACTTACTATTGCTTCTTTAGAAATTATAGAGTATCCATACTTTCTAGGCCGACTATCTTAAGCTTCAGGAGCGGGCGGTTGCTAGTGCACCTACTGCGAGAGAGGTCGGTACTTCCTCGTAGCCCGCTCAAGCCCCGTCGGTGGACGAGCTATGGGTGACTGCCGCTGGTAGTCTCCATAGGAATACATACTACGGTACGGGATCCTATGGCAACCTAGTTGCGACACAGTCCTTTAGGGCCTCCGCTGCTAGTGTGCATGGTCCACAGCCCTCACATGATTCTGCCCGAGTCCAGGAGATGGTTGCGTCTATCCGTGACGAGATGCTGCGACGGATCCAGGAGCAACAACATATGGACAATGCTACGCTCCTAACACGATTAGATGTGCTCAACCGTAGCATCATGGAGCTCAAGGATATGACTGAGAGGACAGAGCATGGCGTCACTGATCTTAGAGCGTCGACACAGCACAGGGTGACGGAGCTGCAGGCATCACAACTGTCCATGGGCGAGAGGCTGACGTTGATGCAGGATTCGATGGTTGATAGCAGTACGAGGCTGTTATCTACCATCGATTCATACAACCAGCGACTAGCAGCGTTGGAGCAGATTCGTCCTCCGGGTGCTCCTTCATCATCACCGACGTCACTGCCTCCTTCATCGTCATCGACTCCACCTGCATCGGTATCGATTTTACGATAGGAGTATGAGCTGTTCTTATTCCTTAGGCACGGCGGTGCGCCTCCTGCTCCAGATCTACTGTAGTCCTAGTTAGGACTGTTTATTGCTTGTTTGTGTAGAGTGTTTGTTTGTGTGTTGACCCATGATATTGGGTTTGTATAGACTTATCTCCGTGTTTAATTGGTTGTGTAGACTATCTCCGTGGATATTTATGTGTAGACATTAGACTTGGTTGTGTAGTTATTGGATATTGGTTGTGTAATATACTATTCATTTTTATCATATTCTATTTTATTGTTCGTTTCAACTGTACATGCCATTACCGGTATTGAGTGTTCCACCGAAGGGGTCGGTGAACCCAGAGAATTCAACGGAGGGTTGCTCCGGGTCTATTCATCTTAAATGTTCATTATTAAACTGCAGGGATACTACACTAGCAGAATATGTCATTATCTTTCCTTTTTTTTGCACATTTTAGCGACGTTTAGCGACGCGAATTAGTGACTATATAGAAGTCGCTAAACGTCGCAAAACGACGCTAAAATCTGTAGAAATTTACTTACAAAATGTAGTCGATAAACGTCGGTAATGGTAATAGTTACATCGCTAAATCTACCGACATTTACCGACTAAAGTTACGTCGCTAAAACTACCGACGTCTACCAATTGTACAAACATCACTTAATCATCCGACGTTTATCGACTACATATACGTCGCTAAATTGCCGACGTATAGTCGGTCAACGTCAACAGATCAAGCGATGTATTAACGTCGCTGTAAAACGTCGCAACAACGATATTTTGCGATGTTTTCCTTGACAACGACTTATGTAAATGCGACAAGCGTGAAAACGTCGCAGAAAATATCGCTGAGAAGTTTTAGCGACATTTTTCTTCGTTTTAGCGACGTTTTTTGGCGTCGCTAATATGTAAAATTTTGGTAGTGATCATTCTGTCTACGATGATTATAGTACTGATCCCGTAGAGGATTTTGATTCCTTTCCTTTCTATATTCAGATGCCCTATGGCCCATGCCGCCACAATTGAAGCATCCAGCTCGACATTCCGCTTGTCAATGTCCATACCGGTTGCACTTAAAACAACACGGTCCTTGATATTCACCCTTATTCTCACCAGTGTTATGACGTTTAGGAACGTCATTCCTTCCAACAACTAAGGGCGGGTCGTTTATGGTTGCTACACTGGTTGCATTGTGTTGTCCCACGGCTAACTGGCAGATGGAATCTCTCCATCTCGAGAGCTGTTTCGTACGCCTCCCTATAAGACGTACACTTCCAACTTAGCACATCACGCTATAGGCCATCATTCAAGCCTTGCACGAATCTTTTCCGTTTTGCGTCATCATTCAGAACTATGTACCCAGCGAATGCAACTCTCTTCAGAAATTCGATTTCATAATCATTCACTGACATACTGCCCTGTTGGAGTGCTACGAACTCCTTCTCTTTCTGCTGACGAACAGTTGGTGGAATAAATTGGGCAATAAAATCCTGTTTGAAGGTCTTCCAAGATATCTTCATATCCAGACTATTACCGCAAAGTGCCTGTCTCTGCGAAGTCCACCATTCCTGGGCCTTGAGACAAAGTTGTACAGTGGTACACTCCACCCTCTTACTGCCATGTATATCCAACATTCGAAAGTAGCCCTCAAGTGTGTTCAAGAAGCCCATCACTTCATCTGGCTCCGCCCTTCCATTAAACTTAGGTGGGTCACAGCTTTTGAATTCTGAGAACTTGAAGCTCATTCTCTTCCGTGTCGGCGTTTCATGTTTCTTTGCCGGCACTTCAACGGTCTCAGTTGTTGCAACCTTTGCAAAAATATTAGAATCAATCGTCAACTTGGTGACAATCTGAGACAGATTATCCACTTGCTTTTGTTGAGCATCCAGTTGCTCCTGAAATTGATACTGAAGCTGCTCCTGAAGCGCGCGATGTTGGGCTTCGCTCTGCTTCCTCTGAGCTTCCATTAGCTTCATTAGTTTCTCCATTGGGTCGGACGATGAATTCGTCTTCGAGCTTTCACCTTTGGTCATTCTACAACAACAAAAATAATTCTATTAGCACTCATAAATTATTTATGGGCTTATTGTATGGAACATTATTTTATGCCAGCGCTATCGACACCATCAATCGAGAAAATTTGCATCAAGACTTCTTTTTTGAAAACATTTTCGAAATTCGAGGAATTGAAACCGTGCTCTGATACCAACTTGTCACGCCCCGATTCGGGTAATCGTTCGCTTCGCTTGGATTCATGCCGAATCATTCGTCTTCGCTAAGGCGTGATGTCGTACAAGTCTGGAGTTGCACTTGTACAAGGCAAGAACATGCACTATTGTGTCGTTTGAAACATTGAAAACATAGCCACATTTGCAGAAACATTGAGTATGCAATATAGGAAGAAATAATACTCATTTTATTGATAATTGTAGCCAAAATACAACTTTTTTCGGTACTCTTTGAAATGCCTTTCCGGCTACATTGATTCATAAAAAGAAATACAACTGATATGCTGCCATGAAATAACTTCTTGTTCCATATATCATGCCCCTTTAGTACTTTGAAATCTAAGCAACAATATTTGAAAGCTTCGTAATACTTTGTGCATCTTTATTGAAAGTAACTTTGAAAGAAAATAGCAACAACTCAAAAGCCTTAGTTCAGACGTGTGCCCGAGCCTTCTCCAGTACCTGTGGAGGAGGGGTCAGCACATTATAACAATGCACTGGTGAGCCCCGTTGGCCCACTCAGCTAAACCAACATTTTTAAATTAATGACAAGCATTTTAAAGATCATGAGCTTATTAGGGACTAGCAATTCACAGTGATTCATAATTGAGACAACATGATATTATATAAAAGCAACTATTTACTTTACCATCGGCCGACTCCTGCTTTCCTGCATAAGATACATGATAATAATAATAATACTTACTGTCCCTACACAAGACAATCGTTAGCATGCATTCGGACTGGGTCGTTGGTGAAACTGCACCATAAAGGATTTTCCAACGGGTATTGCGGTGCACCATTCCAGAGTAGGTTGTAAGCCTAGTCGAATGTTCCGCAATATCTCATGCCACCATAGCACGACCAAATATTTTCCCTTAGGTCAATCCGGTCCCCGGTGCCCCAAGTACCGTCTCGAGAAAACTACTCAAACCTTGTGCACAAAGACGTCCATGACCACGCGAATGCATAACCTACTCAACAGTACACAATTGCATGGTATTAGTAAGCCAACATTCAGATACGCAGAATTCTCATATTCAACATCTCAGGCATCAATTCATTTTATTTTGATGTTCATTTCATCTCAGCATTTTAATGTTCATAGGGACAAGCATAATCTCAATGCTGACAGGGACAAGCATAATCTCAATGTTCTTAACAGTGTAATCGATTCATTTAATGTTCATTCTCTAGCTTCTTAGTGGTATTGACTTGTGGCATTGGCATCTTATTACCGATCAACGGATGTTGTAAGACAATTTCATTTAATTGGCATGAAGGAGTAGCGAGAGGGCAAAACCACCACAGAGATCCAAACTCACAGTTAGAGAATTGCCGAGAGGGAGATGAACACTTGCGCGCTTAGCCTTCCATCACGCGTCCGTCTGCAATGGCAACAAAAGTTTGGTTAATACTCCGTCTCGTTATGTTCCATTCTCTCAGAATTCTCAAGAATGAATGCTATGGAAATCGATAAAAATGGGCAAGAATTAAATCATCGAAAATCATTTAGAAAAGCATCCATCAAAACAAATCAACAAAACCAGCAACAAAACATCCAGAGAAAACTCTTGAACGTATTTCAAGAGAAACCAATCCATCAGTTGGAAAGGTTCTTATGTATATGTCCATAATCGATTCGATGCCGATGGTAAGTTTTTCCAATACTCGGTTCCGACTGAGTTCATCAAGCCACAAGCCTTACATAGTGAACCGCTAGGAGCGAGACACTACACCAACTCCTACCAAATAAATGGAATGAATAATACGTCCATGACTCGATCCACTGATCTTCCATCACTCAGCTAGGGTTTTATGCCTCTCCTCGGTAACCACAAGAGCCGCTCGAGTTCAATAACTAATTTATAGCTAAGTGGTAATTTAGTTTACATGGTTTTAATCAACATGTCTCAAATTCAATCTTCAATATCCCTTAATTTTTAGTTTTAAGGTATTCTCTATTAAAAAAAATTGTGGGTCCTCTCTGTAACCTAAGATAGCCCAATCTAAGCACAAAACAATTTATGATGTTCTAGGATTTAAACTCATATTTTGTTTTGTGGGGGTACATGCCAAGCGCTAATTGGCATGCTTGTTTTGTAAATTTTTTATTACTAGTGATTATGAAATGTCAATTATGAAAGACTTAGGAGTTGAATGGTGAACAAAATGTATAATAGAATGGTAGATAGGCAATTAAACAAAAAAATTCTAGAATAATCGTCTCATACAGATTATGGACAGACTTTAATTAGTTCATAGTTTAGTGCTTGAGGCCTCATGCTTATATATGAGTTAATTATTGTGGTAGAGATGGGTTAAGTGATGTGCATGTGCATATGACCAAGTCATACACTGAGATGCCAATGGGCTGGGGCATGACGAGCAACCATGATGAACAATCTCAAACAAATGTTTAAAATTTGTTGCTCAAGTCGAAATGAATAATATAAAAAAATTAATCCCATTTACGTAAGATACTTAAATTATTTTAATTAAGAAAAGTACTTTATTCACACGATTGAAACTAAGATACGCTTCCATGTGCATCTTATATGTGTTCAACTTAGGTGGGGCCTAACAAATTTTATATATTTTTGCATTTACATCCAAAATTGCATCAATTTAAGTCTCTCTCTTTAGCTAAAGATAGTTTGGACATTTCTCTCCCAAAATTCACTAAAAATAAAAGGATAAAGACACACATTTAAGCCAAAAAAGAAGAAGTAAATCTGCAACATTAATTTCACTAAGGGACGTTTGCTATACGGGATACAAATTTTCGTAAATCAAATACTGGTAATAAATTAAAACCTCAAAAATATACCCACATATTCTTAAGGGATATAATTTTCATGCTTTGTGGATAAATTGTTTACCTGGATATTCTTAATTTTCTGGAATAAATTTTTTTTTTTAACGTAAACAAACATGGGAGTATGTCTATCCTAAAAGTTTCCGGGAATTAAAAAAAAAAACCTTGTACCAAACGCCCTAAGGTCCATCTAAGAAGTCATTGGGTCGATGTTGATTTGATAAAAATCCCACTCGGACCCACACTCAATATAATCTATTCTATAACATCATGACCTAGGCAAAATCTATATTGCAAGAATAACAAAGGGTATAGGAAGAAGAAGCCACGATAGGGATACAAAATACAAGTATTCCCAGACATGTACAATATAGTTACTTATTTTGCACAAATGCAAACATTCATCGATACTATTATCCCTCACTTGACTG
Organism: Iris pallida; assembly: GCA_029216955.1. Taxonomy (NCBI): domain Eukaryota; kingdom Viridiplantae; phylum Streptophyta; class Magnoliopsida; order Asparagales; family Iridaceae; genus Iris; species Iris pallida. The sequence goes on along the minus strand of JANAVB010031416.1, from coordinate 5,419,412 downwards.
CATAGTTGAAAGGTATTTCATTTTTTTCTCTACCGAAACTCTAATATTTGAGAAATTATTATGTGATCAAAACGAAATCATGTGATCTAATCAAAGGTTTCACAACAAGAAAATAATTGTTTTTTTTTATGAGATAGTAAATATTGCTTCATAATTTGAATGTTGGACATGCTCAAGAATGCTAAGAAAATAACAAATCGAATGTCGATAAATGATGTGTAATGCTAGACTAGTTTTTGTTCTTCAAGTTAAAAGGAATTCGTTACTAATGTAGGCGTTGGGGAAAATGGTGTTTGCATAACTAGAGTAAAAAAAAAAATGAAATGGCGAAATATGAGTGTTTTATGATTGTAGAATACTAAAAAAAAGTATAAAATGTTTATCAGATCACTCATTCTTTAAGCGTTGGAAACAATACTATCAAGAATTGAATGTAGAAAATAAGCATAGCAAATAATAGTACACAAATAATAGTACTAATACGGAAATCTCTAATGGGCTAGTCTCAATTCGTAATAGGAACTAAGGAACTTAATTTGCAATCGTCAAATTTTTATTGTTTGGTGCATTTTTCTTGTAGCAATTTATCTATTAAAAAGAGAAGAAAAAAAGAAGTTTGGTGCACTTGTTTTCCAAATAAACCGCAAATTGTATCATAGCTTGTTAGTTATGTGTAACTAACTAGTTATCAAAAAAAGATACGGTGTGAAAAGGGATATAGTTCCAAAATATACTAGGAAATGTTGTGATCTGTGTCTATATGTAATGGTACATTGTATAATACAATTTGGACATTCTACAATATATCAAAATATATATTGTGTACGTGTTGTCGTGTCTTTACCTAAGTGTTGATGTATGCAACATATAGCTCGTGTTCATGCGTGCAGCATATAGCTATAAAAAAAAAAAGAAGGATAGGGTCTCGTGAGGATACGGTTCAAATTTTCTTCGTGATATTGTTCGTCGGTCCAGAAAAAAGACATAAAAAAAACATATAGCTCGCTCATCTTGGTAGTCGGTTTCGTCAAAGAGACGTCTCCAATGGAGATTTCTAAAATTAAATTTCTATCCTACTTGTCCTGCACTTTAAGAACATTTCTGTCATAGTTGGTATAGTTTCTAATTTTCTATATAGAAATTATATATACAAAAGAATACTCTCCTGGTATCCAATAATAATTGGCATAAAAGATGAAATATATATATATATATATATATATATATATATATATATATATATATATATATATATATATATATATATAAAGACTTTTACATTCGTAAAATTTTACTTGATTCAGTTAACTCGACTGTTGACGTAAAATTGTTTAATCACATATTGATATAAAATAAATCCATCCACCCAACGACATAGTGATATGTATTGCATATAATAAATGAAGCTTGATTTGAGCTCGAGTTGCTCTCAGGTCGAGCCGACCTGCCTGCAAGACTAGTCGAGCCCGGACTTGAATACAGTTTCATGCTCGAGTAAGAAGTTGTCCCGACTTAGATGGTTTTTGTCTTTATTGTTATTAGCATATATGCACTTGTATTGTATGTATTTTATAATAATTGAAAGAGCAAATAGCTACCTTAATTTTTCTTTTTCTATACATAATTATCTAACTATCCATATAGATATACAAGTTAAGTTTGTAAATACCATCGTACAGTAAGTGACTAAACCACAATACAACTTTTTATATACTGAGTAAGAGGACGTGCTTTGCACGTAGCATATATTTTTCTTCCTATTTTTATCAAAATATATTTTAAATATTTAAATTTAAATAAAGATTTGTTAATATATTTATATTTTAATTAAAATTTATAGAAATTTAATTATAATTTGTTTTGGATATATGTGAATAAAAGATAGAGTATTCAGTTATGCGAAAGAGAGGAAAAAAAAAAAAGAGTATTCGATGCGGAAGAAAAGGAGAAAAAGTTTAAAAAATTATAATCTTCCATAATTTTTTTAAAATAAAACGGCTGATGATATACATACAGCTTACATGGCCCAATCTCCAGCCGTTTTGAAGCCCCCTTATATTAATAGAGATATGTTTCAGAACCTTAGTAGATTTTTTCTTTATTGCTCATAAATAGAGAATAATAGCATTGAACAAATACTAAAAATATATTTTTAACCACTCTAAAATATGACTTTTTGACATTCAAAGCACTATGTTATTGCATGTTCTAAAAAATAGGAACGTCTAAGTCTAAAAAATAGAGATTTCACATTAGTAATATATACGATGGTTAATTTTTTTAGAGGGCTTCCGATATTTGGTGCCCTGTGCAATTGTAAAACTTGAACATGCTAAAAAACGACCATGACTAAATATAATGGGGAGCAGAAACAGACTGACTAACATTGTGGACAACATAAGATATATCAGGAAGGCTTATAGTGTGATAGATTAAACTGCCAGTGAGTTGTCAACATCGAGAAGTAGTGTTATATAATTCACGGACTAGGCCCATAGGTTCAAGCCTGGGCTCATCAAGTCATATGGACCCAAACCCATGACTAGTCCATTGATACACTAGTACATAATCAAACATAGAAGATATTATGACAAATATTGGCAGAGATATCTAAGCATATCCAGTCATTTTGTTTAAACTCGAAACTTGGCCCGCAAGTCTGGATTTTTAGGGCTAACTCTATACAAGCTATAAATAGCCCTCAATATCTTTTTCCAGAGGTATGTTCATTTTTTATCCTAAAACTCCGCCAATTTTTATACCCATGTCATGTCTCGCTCCCAAATAATTGGGTACGAGTACGTTAGTACATCCAGCCTACGTCATGACATCGGTAATAGTACATTTACCTCAATCATATATTCAGTCCTCTAAATACCAACATTTATACACAAATCAATCACATATTATACTAGCTAACTCAATCACATATGCACTATAATAAAAATAGGTAGATAACGAGAACATGAAGAAAAAAAATCCAATATAGAATATCACCAACATCATCATAAAGTAATTGAACATAAACGAGTTTAAACCATCCAAAATCCAAAACATATTATACAAGGGTTCTTCGAAAACAAACCCATTCAAATGCAGAATGAAAGTAATACTAGATGTTAAGGGATTACAGCTCTCTCCAGAAGATCATACTAGACTAAGGCTTATCGGTCGGATGTCCACATCTCCCACCTGAGGTCCATAGTGAGTGGGGCACAAATAATTCTCGCCTAAAATGTCAACGTCATCCAATCAACATTTCAGCAAAGTATAATTACAACTATAAAGTTACAAAATACATATATATAAATCTATCATGGTGATGCATGAACAATAAATGGGACTAAAATAGCAAGTAATAGAAAAAATATAAATAATAAAGCTAATATCTTCTTTTTTGAAGACAATAATAATGATACTATCAAAATGTAACATAAATGGAACTAATATTATGAATAAACTAATATCATTAATATAGGGTAAAGTGAAGTGTGAATATCTAAATATCATAGTAAATCAGTAAATACTGTATAATTTAGAATAAATAATTTCGACATGCAGACGAATGTGGCTAATCAGGCACGTCAATACGTGTAGTATATGACTGCTATGCTTTGAATACATATTGATATAATATGGTTTGACCACATGTCTACTAATGTATTCTCCCGTTCAACTCTCTAATACACAATCACGAGTACGGATAGATAACAAATCATGAACTATACCACGAATCACAAAATTACTCCCTCACGTGCACGAATTACAGTGTCACAATCAGGTATCAAGATCTATATATGTATATGGACATGTATAATAGCATTTATATGTAAAGATAAATAATATGTACAATGTACTTTTTTTTTCTCGAGTTTGGTGAAGCGTCGACGTGTCGGACACGAACGTGTCAGATATAGAGGGATGATAATATCCCACTAAACCTATATTCTCACATTCCATAATCAATAACATTCAAGCTCGATGAGGATAATATGATAGAGATATTAGCCAAAATATAATAAAAGCGAAAGATTATCATAATAGATGAAACCGAGTATAAAAGACTAGGAAAAAAAACTAGAGAATTATGTGACAATGCACTATTGGAGGAGGCTCACCACTGCCACTGGGTGAACCCGGCTCACTGAATAATTTCTCCCACACCTATGACTACTAGTTAACAGGATAGCAGAAGCAATGGAGGAAGATTTAACACAAGGGTTCCTTAAAATTAAATGGATTGAGAACGAGTGACATAACTAAAGCTCCATGCGCACCAACCAGACCTTTACTTCCTGCAGAAATAAATAACACCAAACAGTGCAAATAAACATGGAGTCTTCCTCATAGATCTCTTCATGAACAGAAGGGACCACTCCACCCCCATCATTCATTCATTCATTCATTCAAAGACGGACTCATCGTCGCTATACTCAAACCACAGAAACTTGAAACATTGAAGTTAAGTAAATGTTCATAACTAGATGTTGCTCATGGGACGGAAGTCAATGCCCGAACCATTGCCAGACAGCTATGGTGCGCTCTTGACTCCCTCTTTTAACAAAAATTCAAGACAGGACTCTAAATGTTGTTGATCACCAGGTGCATGCATGCGTGCATGCAGCTAGTCAAGGGCAGTTCAATGCGGCCTTGACGTGCTGCACTGTGGAGCTGATCAGGCCGTTGACTGTGTTTATCGAGTCGGAGTTCAGCTTCGCGGACGGGAGGCTGCTGACCAGGATCTGGAACGTGACGGTGAGGAGCGACCCCAACGAGCCGCCGGTGGTCGCCTTCGAGCTCGACGCATCCGAACCGCCTCCCTGGCGCCCGTCGGGCAGCACTGCGAAGCCGGACGGGAGGAGGGGGACGTAGGAGGTGTCCTCGCCCCTCATGACGACGTTGACGGACGGCAGGTCTACCGGCGCGTAGACCACCATCGAGCCAGAGTCGTCGGTGCAGCTCTCTTGGAGGATCAGCATGCTGTTGTGGTCTTGAGTTACAACCTGTTTGTTAAATGTGAAAACAACAACAATTATTAGACACGACACTAGACGCTGCGCACAACTAAGCTAATATTAAGAAAATAATATTTTGTCCGCGATTTGTGATCACAGACGTGATCGCCGTTTCACATGGCAGTCAACCATTAATCTTCTTGCTATCACTGGGCCATATCTGGACCAGGGAGTCAATGGAAGACCGCCACATGGCCTGCGGTCACAAATTGCGGACAAGAGTCCCTAATATTACCATCAGCATAAACTTACACGAAGGAGAGAGATGCAGTTCCCCGGGTGTGAACCGTTGGTGATGCTGGACACCTCTTGCACGACGTTGCCATTCGACAGAACATCCCACTGCAAGTAAACCACTTGATGAATGATAATTTTTTTTTTTTTTTGCATGTACGTACCAACTTGGGATCCATGCTGTCGACTCCTTATATGTATCGTGTATCGATTTGCTTGTGTACCGTATTGTACATCGCATACTCGAGGAATTTAGCTGTTTACTTCTAAATCTATATAGAAACATGGTTTAATATACTTTTCTTATATAGAAACATGACTCGAGCAAAAAAAAAAAAAAATCGGAACAGTAGTGTAGTGTATCGTAAGATACGTATCGTGTATCCTAAGATTGGGATCATTAGCACTTAAATGGGGGAGAAAATGTTAAAAGAGGAGAGAACCTGAGCGCGTGTTCCTTGATCCTTGAAGAAGCAGAAGAGTTTCTCGCATGGGACTGGCAGCCATAGAGTGGTGGCAGCGCATAGATAAGCACCATTGGGCTGGCCCGGATCCTGGCTCTTGTGCACCGTGACTCGGACTCCGACCTCCTCCAGTCCCGCAAGCGTGTCCCACTGGTGGACACTGGACGGGCTCAGGCTGCTGCAGAAGTCCCCGACCATCCTCTGCGCCAGCTTCATCATGCTCCGCTTCCCCTCCGGCGTCAGCATCACTGAACGGAACGTCATCGATCTTGCTCAAACTAAAGTTTCTCGTAGAATGAACAATTGAATCAATCAAGAATTTGCACACTACCTCCTCCTCCTCCAAGGTCCCTCGTACTAGCTCCGAGACGCGCGTGCCTCTCGCACATCCTCTGGAGAGTGGCGAGCCATCGTTCAGCTCCGAATGCCATCCCGCTGTGAACCAAATCGCGACACAGCCGATTGGTCGGGCTCTTCTCTTCGATCTCCATGTGTTCGACCCAAGAAACCTACATTCAATTCTAACTAGTGAGATGCTGAGAAAGACGTTGCAGAAAGCTTCCTGCGAGTACCTTTGAGTAGCCGTTGTGCATGTCCTGAACCAGACAGCCGGAAGGAAGCCTTCGAGTCCGAGTTCGGGAGGCAGGCAGGCCGAGCTGGCTGTGATTGCTTGGGCAGTCGACCGAGACATCGGCTATCGCCCACAAGCCCTGCTCGATCTGCTGACAGTAGCGCAGGAAGACGAATTCGCGCGCGGGGACGACTGGCGAAAGGACCTGAAGCTCCCCATACATCTGAAAATTGTCTTCGAATTAGCAAAAGATTCATAGAAACAATGTGTATGTTAACTCGATGAGAAAGAACTTATGTACCAATGCCAACGACCCGCTCCTGGTTCCGGCTAGTCCGGCCGCGAGGACCTCGATAGTCCTCGCCTTCGAGACGATGGTAGGGAACAACTCCATCCATTTGACCTGAAACAAAACTCCGAACTATGTAAGAAGGACTAGCTTAACGTTCAAATGGTCGTTCAGTAATGTAGCAAGAAGAAGGTCGAGCTCACCGCGTCCATGAACATATCAACCAGAGACGGAGGATCCATGACCACGAGGCCCGAACCCCTCGACGCCTCGACTCGGACGTCCGGGCTCATGAGATGGCTCCCGGGCTTCGGGAAGATCCTACCGTAAGTCTCGAGGTGGAGGACTTCCCTCCCCGCGGATCCCTGCTTGCTCCAGAGGGGCTCGTCGGTCTGAACCAGCCTGATAAGTTCGTCCATCGTGTTCGTGGCCAGCTCGGCCATGACGGGCTTCTCTATCTCGGAAACCGGTGCGGGGAAAGGGTACTGCATTGCCAAAGAGCCGCCGGAGAGAAGATCGAGATCCAGGGACGGTCCGAGGCCTGCACCACCGGCGTAGCCCCCGACGGATAGGTCGGAGAGGGATACTGGTTGGATAGGGGGGAGCTGAGTTATTGGCCTCCCTAGGTACTTGGATGCTAAGCTCGAGACGCGGTCTAGCTGCAAAACCAGTAACATCGAGTCATTGGCGAAGATCAACACTTGTTCCGCACGTGACAACTCTTGAGTGAAATAGTGAACGACATAATGGACCCGGACATGATCTGTGTCATCAAAAGACAGTTATGGAAAGAGCGATGCTACATTGTCCGCGGATTTAGACCGCAGTCCTGACCACGGGTCACGTGTCGCCCCTTCATTGGAGAGGGGCTGCTAAAAGGGGGAGGAGGGCCCGTTGTGGTGGTGGTTGGGGGGGGGGGGGGGGGGGGGGGGGGGGGGAGGGTGTGCAGTTGGGGTGGGATGACACGTCGGCGTGGGCACAAGCACGGTGACCCCCGTGCGGTTCATTGTCCGCGGATTTGGACCGCAGTCCTGACCACGGGTCACGTGTCGCCCCTTCATTGGAGAGGGGCTGCTAAAAGGGGGAGGAGGGCCCGTTGTGGTGGTGGTTGGGGGGGGGGGGGGGGGGGGGGGATGCTGTTGGGGTGGGATGACACGTCGGCGTGGGCACAAGCACGGTGACCCCCGTGCGGTTCATTGTCCGCGGATTTGGACCGCAGTCCTGACCACGGGTCACGTGTCGCCCCTTCATTGGAGAGGGGCTGCTAAAAGGGGGAGGAGGGCCCGTTGTGGTGGTGGTTGGGGGGGGGGGGGGGGGGGAGGGTGTGCAGTTGGGGTGGGATGACACGTTGACGTGGGCACAAGCACGGTGACTCCCGTTGCGGTTCATTTAGCATTTTCCTTATGTAAATTAGTCCTCTTACCAGTGATTTACCTGACAAAATATAACAATCTTGCTGTATGGCTAGCTTAGTACTAGTTCACTACTAACAAATGCTGATGTAACGGAGAGAGGTAACCAAGTTTACAGGTTTAGCTGGTCAACAGCTTTTGGAAAATATTCTTTAAATATTTCTCTTATGTTAATTGGCTCCCAAAATTTTTTGGTGATGACATCTCCCATTATGTGGCATCTGACATGGAAAGTGACATGGCAGCTGACATGTCATGTTTTAACCCAAAAAATAAATTACCCAAAAGATTTATTGTTAATGTTAATGCTAATTCAAATTTAATATTAATATTAATTTTAATGTTAACGTTAAAATTAATATTAATGCTAATTAATGTTAATATTAATATTCATGTTAATTTGAAGTTAATATTAATTTTAGTATTAACTTTAATGTTAATGTTAATGCTAATATTAATTTAATGTTAATATTAATTTAATGTTAATATTAATTTTAATGTTAATGTTAAAGTTAATATTAATGTTAATTCTAATATTAATGTTAATGTTAATTTTAATATTAATGTTAACCAGCTAAACATGTAAACTTGGTTACCTCTTTCCGTCACATCAGCATTTGCTAGTAGTGAGCGAGTACTAAGCTAATTATAAAGCAATTTCGAAAATATATAGAAGAGAGGAAACAAAGTCAATTTCTAAAAAGAAGTATATGAAGTGCTAGCTGATTGAATTGACAATAGCAAGAATACACTATCCTAAGCACTGATTTTATCCGGATGAGATTATATTTAAGATAACATATGCAATATCGATAATGTAGGGTTACAGGAAAGCATAAACTCAAATTAACTCAGAATACTGATTATTTCATTTGTTTATACAGAGTTATAATACCTTTGTAGTTGGGTGACTGAATAAATATCAAGGTTTGCAGGATCGGTATCGAATCTTTCATATGATTATCGACATTAACGTCGATTGATGGTATCGACATTATTAACGATTTTAGATCGGAGTGTCGAATTTTTTGGTATCGGAAAGTAAATAACTATGAATAAATATAGATAAAATATTTTAGGCATTTAGGTATAATTTTAAGTATTTTTTTGTGTTGTTTCATAGTAGTTTTTAAATTGAATAAATAATAGTCTCTTTTGGTGATTGGTTTACTTAGGATAGATAAAAAATTTTCATTTAAATGCTTTTACAACTTTACTATACTTTTACATCCTTGTTAACCAGCCTTGTTTTTCTTCAAATCTTTTTGGCGAATTGAATGAGAAAGAGACTCCCAATGTCGATATAGGTCAGTATCGGAATCAATTGGTATTGGATAGGGATATGTCGATCGAATTGTATCGGTATCGGCTGTATCGAATCGGTATCGGCCGATACTACAAACTACGATAAATACATGACCAAACAGATAGTTATGTTATAAACCAACTAGAACTATATGCAACTATTAACCCAAAAATAGCCAACTAAGATCCATATACTCATCATCAAAGGTCAAGCTGATAAATACAGAACAACTATTCGATACCTATGTTTGAATTACTCGAACCAAAAATCGACCCGACTTGAACCGAAAATTAGAATTTGAATTGTTAATCTGTGGTGTATGCTTGTCCCTATGTTTAACCTTTGCAAAAGTTTATCTATTTGACTTTATTACATTTATAAATTTTGTTACTTTATCTACACTTTGACTATTAAATTTGTTGTGAAAAAATTAACGTAAATACTAGACCGGTCCATTGTACGAAAAGCTACTCAAAACCAAATTAATCTTTAGCCCGACCTAGTGTGCAAAAATTGAAGTAACCCAAAATTGAACTGTTTTGGTTATGTTCGGTTCGGATCGTTTCGGTTTTCAATAAAATGGTTTCGTTGAAGTTTGGTTTTCATAAATTTTGGTTCCCTTGAATCGAACCAATGCTCACCCCTACATGCAAGTGTTGGGAGCCTTATCATTGATGACAATGCTATTGTTTAGGTTTTTAAAAGTTCTTACAGCATTTTAGCTAACTTATTATGATCCAAAACATCCAGAAATAAAAGGATGATTGAACATTCATAATTGAAGACACTAGAACCTCTCTATTGATCATACTAATTAAACAACACAGCAATTATATACATAAATCGCAATAGTATGATGCTACTGAGTAACACTTCTGTTCTGTGATTTAATATCAATATCATTTCGATCAAACACTTCTAATTGACTACATTTGTAAGGGATTGAATAGCACAGTTTTTTTCTGCATTTTAACTATACATAGATGCTTAATACTATTAAAAACAACACGAATTGGTCTATCCATAGCTCATGGAGAACAAATCATTGCAATCATAAATCAGTGGAAAGGAATAGAAATCAACATTGCCGATTGAAAGACTTTATTAAATATATATATTTCTTAGGCTAATAGTAATCAAAGATGCATCAATGCCATTAATTTTGACAATCTAAGAGTATATGTAACGTATGCCACAATTACCTCCTCTTTCAGCCTGGCATTCTCCATCCTCAGCTTCTGCTCGTCGAAGTAGGATTCCTCCGCGGACACGGGCGGCCCGCCGCAGTTGGGGCAGACGATGTTCTTCAGGGCCTCCCGGATGGCGATGTTCTCGCACCGGATCTTGTCGTTCTCTGCGCGAAGCGAGCAGTTGTCTTGCCTCTCATGTTGTGCCTAAACCCGAAAAAAATTAAAATAAAAAATAAAATAAAAATAAAATAAAAATCAAGTATTCTGCAATAAACTAAGACATATACACGAAAGTCACAAAAAAGAAGAAGGAAAGATATCTAAAAAATTCAGAAGATATATGCAAACAAAAATCTAGGGAGGGGACAGGACCTTCATCTGGGTCCTCCTGTTCTGGAACCAGAACTTGATCTGCTTGGGCTCCAGACCCAAATCTCGGCTCAGTTGCATCCTCTGCTTCTCATCAGGATGTGGGCACACCTTGAACATCCTGAAAGAAAAACAGAAAAAACAAATGTTCGGCACAACGGAAATAAATCCAAGAAATTAGAGAGCACCTCAGAGAAAATTCACAACCGCAATAACAAGAATTTACGTGGCAACAACAACAAGGTTTTAGTCTCAAGAATCAAAAGCAGCCGACCCAAAAAAAAGAAGAAGAAAGGAAATTCATGAAAACGTATAACCGCGACATACGATTCGAGCTCTTGAATCTGTTTTGGAGTATGCCTATGGTATCTCTTCTTCTTATTCTGGCCATCATGAACTTCATGGTCATCACCAGAACTCATCTTCTCTCTCTTTGTTGTTGTTGTTGTTGTTGTTCTTCTTCTTCTTCTCTCTCTCAATATATAAATATATATATATAACACTAGCTAGTGATACTACAATACAAGTGAGAGTGCAAACGTATGTTCATGGCTCTAAAGTATTTAGAGAGAGAAGGAAAGAACTGCTAAATTCTAGTGAAATGAATCTTTCTTTCTCCCTCAAAAAAAAATTGAAAAAAAAAAGAGAAAATATATTTGGATTTTTTGGTTGGGGATTGGTAGAAGGGATGCAAATGAGGAAACTGGCAATGGAGGGGGAGCAAATGCAGGCAACAACAGGGGCTGGTTTCCCAACTTATTATTGTGCCGCTGCAAATATTTTCGGTATTTATTGCCTCCACCTTCACTCACTCACTCTTAATTTGCAAGGAGAGAGAGAGAGAGAGAGAGAGTGTGTGTGATGACTATATTTTCAAACTAAACTACACCCATGCAATAATAAATAATAATAATAATAAATAATAATAATAATATATTGTTTCTTGTTATTAACTTTGTTTTTTGAGTTAATAATCAACCAAGCAATGAAGAGATGGTAGGTGCAATGAGAAGAAGAATTCATGATTGACATTTATGCTTGAGAGCCATCCATGAATGACACTTGCACCATGGATTGGCTTGTAAGTTTTTGCGTCGTGTGCAATTTAATTTTTGTCTTTTAATGAAGGGAGACATATTAATTCGCGGTGAAATTGGTTTTGTTTGTTCGAGTTGGAGAAAAAGAAAAAAGAAATTATTGTGGGGGAATGAATTGGTGGAATTAACCAAAGGGATCGAGAAGAGATCATTAGCTTATCCTTGCAATGAATGCCTTATATTTGTGTGCCATCAAGGTTCTATGAATTAGAATTAACGCGATCTACACACTATATAAGATGGGGATGGAATGGAATTGGCAAGGATTTAGTAGTTGGTTTCTATATTTGAATTGGGTTCATGGAATCACGACATTGTGTTCTTTCATTTTCAAGGAGACAACCAAGCAAGAGCCATTTGAGTTGCAAAGTGTTTAGATATAATAATATTAAAGAAATTGTCTAGAAAGCGAAAAGATGCCTAGAAAACATATTGCAAAATTACCTCAACTTTAAGTGCGTTTGCATTTTAATTATTTAATATTTTAAATTCTAGTACTTATTCTTATATATAATATGAAAACTTTTAGGCTTCACACTAAAATTTTCCTCTTCTAAGTGTTATCTTCTAACTTTATATATATATATATATATATATATATATATATATATATATATATAATACTATTTGTCCCTCTAAATTATTCCTCCAAACCATTCATCAATATATATGAATAATACTATTTGTCCCTCTAAATTATTCCTCCAAACCATTCATCATTACGTGGCAACTAATGTGGCATATTGATGTGGCAGCTGACATTGCAGATTTTAAAATTAAAATTAAGTTTAAAATTAATAATAATATTAATATTAACATTAACATTAATATTAATATTAACATAATTTTTTTTGGGTAATTATTTTTTTGGTTAAAATTTGCTATGTCAACTGCCATGTTAGATGACATATAATATTATTTAACATGTCACGTCAGTTGCCACATAAGGAGGGATGGTTTAGAGGAAAAATTTGGAGGTACGAATAATAATACTCATATCAATATATTCTTAAACCGAAAGATGTCTAGAAAATATATTGCAAAATTACCTCCAACTTTAACTGCATTTGCATTTCAATTATTTAATATTTTAAATTCTAGTACTTAATCTTGTATATAATATGAAAACTTTTAGGCTTCACTGTAAAATTTTCATGTTCCAAATGTCATTCTCTAACTTTATATATATATATATATATATATATATATATATATATATATATATATATATATACACTTAAATTAACAAGAATAAATCATGTAAATTATAATACACACCTTTCCACTAACAAAATTACTAACCACTAATAATTAATACTTCCCACTACGATAAATGTTCGTTATCTCAGAAATAAATTTACATCAAAATAGTTTATACTGCTTCAAAATGGGTTGTCATGCCAATATACATCTAAAACGTGAGAGGAAGAAACACAGACAAAAAAAAAACGTGCAACACAATTAGTGTGCGACATCTAGTAGTACCATAACTAAAATTTTCTTAAGTGTTATTTCAAGATATTGTATGGAATAGTCAGGATTAATGCTGATCAACTTTGTTCTCTAAACATGAAATTAACATTAACTAATTAGCCTAACCTTAATCCTAACTTAAAACGCTTCCTTCCCTCCCATTCCTTTGTAGCCATATCAGAACACAAAGACTTCTTACAAGAAGTCCATCACAGTCCTTAACTTGCAGCAGGGGATGTACAATCATTCAGCAAGACAAATACGATCTCCTCTTTCTTTCTTGTCCATAATTTAGGAATATATAGTCATTTTACAAGCTTTTTAACATTGATGTTGTAGAGACTATAAGAGAATTGTTAGAAAACTCTATGAGATATTATTTAGGATTAGTTTTGAAGTTTATCTAATGTTTGTTTAGACTAGGTTTTATTAGGATTTGTCTGTTCAAATTTTAAGATTGAAAGTAGGATATAAATTGCTGTTGTTCTTACAATTTTATGTACAAGTATGATAAGAATAGGATTTAATCCATCCATCTTAGTGGGACTAGGATTTTCTTAAGGCTTACTTTGTAGAAAATGATTATTTGTTATTGTAAACTTTTTTAATTATGTATAAGAGATTGATTTATGTAAGTTTTTTTTTTAAAGATCGAATTCGAAGAGTTGATAGAAATTAAGATTCAACGGCATAAAAAGAAGATGTATCAAAATACTGTTTGGGAGGGAAGGTTTCAAATTTCATTTCTGAACTCGAGATTGAGTTTTTGAAGAACGAGAGAATAATGTAAAGATTACTAAGAAATTTTTTTAGAAATACTTTAGGAGATTATTTAGTATTAGTTTTTAGGATTTATCTATATATCGTTTAGATTAGCTTTTATTAGGATTTGATTTGTTTATATTTTAAATTAGGATTATAGGAAATGATATATATATATATTTTTTTTACTTTATGTACAAGTATGATGAATTAGGATTTGATTTATTCTATAGGACTATGATTCTCTAAAGACTATAAATATGACCATACCTACTTAATTTGTACAAAATGGTTTTTTTTTTCATTAAACTCACTATTCAATTTACTTATAAGATATTGGTTCCCTGAGAGTTATATTTTCTAGAGAATTTTAGTATTTTATTCTCCATTTGCTTGAACAAAATATATTCTCCTGTCTATTTGCTACGATGTTAAATGTCTAGGAAAAAGTAGAGCTGCAAATGAACAGAACAATTCGTGAGCTTGACTCGACTTGACAAAAGCTAGGCTTGCATGCATATCTTAAACAACCGAGATTGAACAAAATTTTTTAGTTCGATTCGTTTAATGCTTAGCTTGAACATAGGAAGCTCGACTCGAGAGCTCGTAAACAAGTTCGATTTGTTAAGCTTCTAATTTCACTATTTTGACTTGATTATGACTCAACTAGGTTAAGAAACATCTATACTAGTTTTTGAGAACAATGCCAAATGAACAAAGCCTATAAACTAAGCCTATAATGATAGAAAACTATGCTCTCATTATCAATTAACGAGCCACGTATTACTCTTTTGAGAGTCGAGTTATATAATCAAGCTCGAGCTCGTGCAGCTTGCAAACTCTTGTGGAGCTGAGCTGCTTGGAAGCTAATTCGAGCTCGAGTTTTTGGATTGTATCTCGTTTTCAGTGAGCAATTAAAGGAGGTGACAATAGAGTTGGTAATTTAGTCCAACATTGGGTAGAATGTGGCATCATGAGATGTAAATAATTGAGATTAATTCAGGCCTTACATGAGAATTTTATAAGGCATATGGACCCAATCTAATATCGCACCTCATAAGCCAACTCCGATTCGAATTACACCGCGTTCCCAACAAGTGGTATCAGAGTCCATATTTACGAGACTGGTTTGGACGGCTCTAATTGGTTCGAGACATGAGATGATGCTGAACGTTCATGCGTATACATAGAAATACATGTTCTCTTATCAAGGTGGAGTTATGAGCATATGCAACTACACAAATTGACTTCAAAGATGGGTTTTATGCGTCCAAGGTGGAGCAAGACGTTGTGGTTGGCACACATTAGTGGTGCGGATGAATGTGTCGGCTTGGTTCTGTGGTCGAACGGATCGAGATGACAATATGTTGGATCTCCTGGGTGTTCGGTTGGCAGGAACGAACAAATGTAGCAGGGGTGCTAAGATAGTTCGACTGGCAAGAATGAGCAAAAATATAGCAGGGGTGCTAAGGTCGTTCGGCTGACAAAAACGAGCAAAGGTATCAAGGGTGCTAAGGTTGTTCAGCTTGCAAAAATGAGCTAAGGTGGACTTGTTGGATTGTATCTCGTTTTCGGTTGAGCGTTCAAATGGAGGTGACAATGGAGTTGGGAATTTAGTTCCACATATGATAGGAAGGTGGGATGTGTAGATAATTGGAATTGATTCAGGACTTACATAAAAAATCTCTTTTAAGACATATGGGTCCAATCTAATATCATAACTTAAGGAGCAACTCCGAAAGGGATCACATCGCTTTCCCACTACGAGTTTGAACATAACATTGAAGTTCGAGCTCCACTTGTAATTTATTTTTCATAAAAGAGCCGAGCATGACCTTGCAAAACTCACTCAGGCTGAATGCAGCCCTAGGAAAAAAGTACAACAAAAACATTTTACATATAGAACATTTCTTGATGGAGTTCCTAGAACAATTTTGCGAGGATATATAGTGTTAAGAATCTAGAGATCTAGGGTTACTCTTGTGAAGGAGATGAGCTAGACTGGGAGGGAGCTTCATGATAGGCTTAGAATGTAGAGGAGGAAGGAGGCTAAAAGAAAGTGGAGAGTTGGGGATGAGAGTGTTGGAGTGGGTGGGGTTCCCAACCTATGTGGAGAAGACCCCGGAGTGCGACGAGCGCCGTCCGATGTCGGAGAAGCTCGGGAAGTAGGCGACGGAGTTGCTGCTATTGCTGCTGGAGCTGCTGGAAGCAGGGGATCCGAGTTCGGCCCGAACTCGGTCCCAGGCCGAGTTCTGGCCGAACTCGGTCTGGCGCTTCCAGAATGTTGGCGTGAGGTTCTGTTTGCTCGACACAGAGTTCTGGCCGAACTCTGTGTCGTCGGGGGCTGAAGCGGATTTTAGGATGAGTTTTCATCATTGGATCTAATCCAACGGTCCAGGTTTGCTGCGGGATTAGGGAGTTATATTGAGTTTTCTTAACCCTAATTCATAATGCATCATTATCGCAAGGAACACAAGTTTGAGAGAGAAGGAGGCAAGAGTGCCATTACAACTTCGGAGAAGAAGACGGAGGATTGAAGGTCGCCATTCGAAGGAGATCGTGTTCGGGTAATCTCTACTCGTCGTTCTCGCTCTTCGTAGCCTTGTAATCATTGTTCTTATCTCTGAGTATTGTGGGGATCCGATTTGGATCGGGAGGAGTTTGTAGAGGGTGTAATTCTTCTATTCCATTAGTGGAGGCTTCTCAGGATTGGACTCCGATCGTCCCGTGGTTTTTCCCGCAAGGGTTTTCCACGTCAAAAATTCTCTGTGTCTGCGTGGATTGTTTTGTGTGTTTGTTTTTGGGTTCGTGCGTTGTATTGCTCGGTCCTCTCGCAGGTACTCTCCGGTTTGGGAAAAGGTTTCTGCGTTTCTTTTCCAACAGAGTGGTATCAAAGCTTTGGGTTCAAAGGGTGTCAGGAGTTGACAGAGGAACCAGAGAGGAGAGATGGACGCGAAGCCGGTGCGCATGGCGAATCTTAATGGCACAAACTATCATTATTGGCGGAGCAAGATGAAGGATTTGCTATTTGTCAAGAAGCTGCATCTACCCGTGTTTGCATCCGAGAAGCCCAGTGATAAATCCGAGGAGGACTGGACATTCGAGCATATACAGGTGTGTGGGTACATACGGCAGTTTGTTGATGAGAACGTGTATAACCACGTTGCCAATACTGAGCACGTGAAGACGTTGTGGGATAAGCTGGAGTCTTTGTACGCGAAGAAGACCGCGGTAAACAAGCTGTTCCTGATCCGAACGATGATGGGTCTGCGGTACAAAGACGGGGCGTCTATTTCGGATCACTTGAGTGAGTTTCAGGGCGTGGTTGACCAGCTATCTTCTATGGGAGTCAAGTTCGACGACGAAGTTCAGGGACTGTAGCTGCTGTGTACATTGCCAGACTCGTGGGAGACCGTACGAGTATCTATGATCGCTTCTGCTCCAGAGGGCGTGGTCAGTCTGGAGTTTGCCAAGAGCGGGATGTTGAATGAAGAGATGCGGAGACGTTCTCAGGGCACTTCATCTACATCCCATCACTCAGAGGCACTTGTTTCAGAGAGCCACGGAAGGGGCAAAAGCAGGGGTCCAGGTGGTGGCAGAGACAAGAGCAGGGAAAAGTCCAAGGGTCGTTACGAGGACTCAGAGTGTTACCATTGCGGTAAGAAGGGCCATATCAAGCGAAATTGTTTCGCTTGGAAGAGAGAGAAGAAGGGCGACAAGGGGAAGCAAGAAGAGAACACTACAGCGGCGGCCTCGGTGCATGGGGGCGATGTGATCGTCGTAGGTGATGAGGTCATTACTAACCTCGCCTGCGATGACAATTCTTGGCTGGTGGACTCAGGGGCTTCAGCACATGTATCTCACAATAGGGCACTGTTTGCCACTTACACGACAGGCGACTGTGACGTGTTGAAGATGGGCAACGGAGATGTGTCGAAGGCGGTTGCCGTTGGAGATGTGCATTTGAGAACGAAGACGGGTGCGGTTCTTGTTCTCAAGGATGTTCGTCATGTCCCTGATATCCGTTTCAACCTGGTATCGGTTGGAAGGTTGGATGACAAGGGATTCTTCAGTCTCTTCGGGAACAGTCAGTGGAAGCTTTCCAGAGGTTCGATAGTGATTGCCAGAGGAAGCAAGAAGTCAGGTCTCTACTATATGGAGGGGAGCGCAGAGGAAGCACAGGAGGTGAACGCAGTCAGTGATGCGTCTACCGAGTTGTGGCACAGGTGGCTCGGCCATATCAGCGAGAAGGGGATGAGCTACTTGGTGAACAGGAAGGTGATTCCGGGGCTCAGGTCTACAAAGTTGGAGAAATGCACGCACTGTTTAGCTGGGAAGCAAAATAGGGTGTCTTTTCAAAGTCACCCAAGTTCGAGGAAGCCGGCGTTGCTCGAGTTGATTCACTCGGATGTCTGCGGTCCTATGAAGGTAAAATCTCTTGGTGGTGCTTCTTATTTTGTGACTTTTATTGATGACTGTTCCAGGAAGGTTTGGGTCTATGCCTTAAAGACCAAGGATCAGGTGCTGCCTACTTTCAAGGAGTTTCAGGCCTCTGTTGAAAGGGAGACGGGCAAGAAGTTATTGTGTGTTCGGTCCGACAATGGCGGCGAATACATCGGTCCCTTTGATGCGTATTACAGAGAGCAAGGGATACGACACCAGAAGACTCCGCCAAAGACACCTCAGCTCAATGGTGTAGCGGAGCGCATGAACAGGACACTGATGGAGAGGGTGCGGTGCTTGCTGTCAGAAGCAAACTTGCCGGGCAGTTATTGGGGTGAGGCTCTTCTCACAGCTGCTTATATTATTAATTTGTCTCCTAGTGCTCCTTTGCAGGGTGATGTGCCTGACAAAGTATGGTACGGCAAAGAGCCGTCATACAGTCACCTGCGGGCGTTTGGTTGTAAAGCCTTCGTGCATGTACCGAAGGACGAGAGGACCAAACTTGAGCCGAAGACGAGGCGATGCATCTTTGTCGGCTACGGTCGGGATGAGTTTGGCTATAGACTCTACGACCCAGTGGAAGGAAAGCTCTACAGAAGCAGGGACGTGGTGTTCGTCGAGGATCAGACCATGACCAACACTCAGGATTCCGAGACGCCTTCTGAGGTTGAGGAATTGCTTGAGTTAGAGTCATTTCGCTTCGAACAGTTTCCAGAGGACATCGCAGAGGATCCAGTTATGGGGGAGCCGGTACATGGAGTTGCTCCTAACCTTGATCATCAGCCTGCTGATGGTGGTCAGGGTGTCCCTCAGGAGGATGAGCATGCCGGAGAGGTAGTTCCTGAAGGGGCGGAGGCTGTCGGTATACAGCCAGCACCAGTGGCTCCACTGAGAAGGAGTGACAGGGATCGTCGACCATCTACGAGATACTCACCGGATGAGTATGTGCTATTGACTGATGGGGGAGAGCCCGAAAGTTTTGCAGAGGCTATGGAAGACGAACACAGGCAGGAGTGGATGGTGGCTATACAGGAGGAGATGAGTTCCTTGCACACCAATTCCACTTATGATCTGGTGCGGTTGCCAAAGGGCAAGAAGGCTTTGAAGAATCGATGGGTGTTCAGAGTGAAGCAGACGGAAGATGCTACTCGCCCTCGATACAAAGCGAGGCTGGTAGTCAAAGGCTACGGTTAGCGAAAAGGCGTGGGATGAGATCTTTTCGTCTGTCGTCAAGCATTCGTCTATCCAGGTGGTGCTAGCATTAGCAGCCAGTTTCGACTTGGAGGTCGAGCAGATGGACGTGAAGACGGCATTCCTCCACGGTGATCTTGAGGAGGAGTTGTACATGGAGCAGCCGGAGGGATTCTGTGAGAAGGGCAAGTCACATTTGGTCTGCCGGTTGAGGAAGAGCTTGTATGGTCTGAAGCAGGCTCCGAGGCAGTGGTACAGGAAGTTCGAGTCGTTTATGGGGGAGCATGGTTATGCACGGACGACGTCGGATCATTGTGCATTTGTGAGGTATTTTGTCGATGATGATTTTATCATCTTATTGCTCTATGTTGATGATATGCTATTAGTGGATCGGAATGCCACTAGGATAGCGGAGTTGAAGCGCCAACTGGGCACGGCCTTCTCTATGAAGGATTTGGGCACAGTGAAGACTATTCTTGGGATGGAGATCAGCCGAGAGAGAGAGAGTCCAAGCTGCTACACTTGTCCCAAAAGAAGTACATTCACCGGGTACTTCAGCATTTCGGGATGGACGGGTCGAAGAAAGTGAGTTCCCCCCTCGCGGCTCACTTTAAGCTCACTGAGGAACAGTGTCCATCTACCGAGGACAAAAAAGAAGATATGGAGCGGGTTCCATATGCCTCAGCTGTGGGAAGCTTTATGTATGCTATGGTGTGTACGAGGCCAGATATTGCTCATGCAGTTGGTACGGTTAGCAGGTATCTTTCAAATTCTGGAAGGGTACATTGGAGTGCGGTAAAGTGGATTCTACGATATCTTCAGGGCACTGCTGGTTGGAGACTTTCCTTTGGTGGTGACGAGCCAAAGCTGGTTGGGTATACCGACGCTGATATGGCTGGAGATGTAGACACGAGACGATCGACTTCGGGCTACGTGATGATGTTTGCAGGAGGAGCGGTGTCGTGGCAGTCGCGGTTGCAGAAGTGTGTTGCCTTATCGACGACGGAGGCGGAATACATTGCGGCGACGGAGACTTGCAAGGAGCTGTTGTGGATGAAGAAGCGGCTGCAGGAAATGGGACTGAAGCAAGAGCAGTATACTTTGCTTTGCGACAGTCAGAGTGCGATCCACCTTGTGAAGAATCAGACGTTTCATAGCCGGTCCAAGCACATCGAGACTCGGTATCATTGGATACGGGATGTGGTTGAGAAGAAGGACGCGGAGCTTGAGAAGGTGCATACAGATGACAACGGAGCTGATATGTTCACGAAGATTCTACCAAGAGGGAAGTTTGAGTAGTGCAGGCAGGTCGTCGGGATGACGACATCCTCCCCATAGTTGTGAAGGAGAAGATTTGTTGGAGTGGGTGGGGTTCCCAACCTATGTGGAGAAGACCCCGGAGTGCGACGAGCGCCGTCCGATGTCGGAGAAGCTCGGAAAGTAGGCGACGGGGTTGCTGTTGTTGCTGCTGGAGCTGCTAGAAGCAGGGGATCCGAGTTCGGCCTGAACTCGGTCCCAGGCCGAGTTCTGGCCGAACTCGGTCTGGCGCTTCCAGAATGTTGGCATGAGGTTCTGTTTGCTCGACACAGAGTTCTGGCCAAACTCTGTTTCGTCGGGGGCTGAAGCGGATTTTAGGATGAGTTTTCATCATTGGATCTAATCCAACGGTCCAGGTTTGCTGCGAGATTAGGGAGTTATATTGAGTTTTCTCAACCCTAATTCATAACGCATCATTATCGTAAGGAACACAAGTTTGAGAGAGAAGGAGGCAAGAGTGCCATTACAACTTCGGAGAAGAAGACGGAGGATTGAAGGTCGCCATTCGAAGGAGATCGTGTTCGGGTAATCTCTACTCGTCGTTCTCGCTCTTCGTAGCCTTGTAATCATTGTTCTTATCTCTGAGTGTTGTGGGGATCCGATTTGGATCGGGAGGAGTTTGTAGAGGGTGTAATTCTTCTATTCCATTAGTGGAGGCTTCTCAGGGTTGGACTCCGATCGTCCCGTAGTTTTTCCCGTAAGGGTTTTCCACGTCAAAAATTCTCTGTGTCTGCGTGGATTGTTTTGTGTGTTTGTTTTTGGGTTCGTGCGTTGTATTGCTCGGTCCTCTCGCAGGTACTCTCCGGTTTGGGAAAAGGTTTCCGCGTTTCTTTTCCAACAGAGAGTTTGTCAAGCTTAGGCTTCGGAACAAAGAATAATAGGAAGGAGTTCCTAAGTAGGAAAAATTATTGGACGTAGCAATGGTAAATGGTGAGTCCGGCTACTAATTTGTTGATACTTAGGCATAATACATCATATCACTATATTTCTCTTATTTTGTCCGTTTTTTCTAATATTTTTGAAAGAATTTTTTTTTCTTCTAATTATATGCAAGTGAATTTCTAAATACTTTTTTTTTACATCTTTTTGAATTTTTTTATGCCAAATATTATGCCAAATGTCAATAAATTTGTGGCCGGACTCACCATTCACCATTGTCACGTGGTGAGTCCAGACCACCCAATAATTTCTTCCTAAATAGGGCTCGGCTATAGCTAGTGCTCTAGTACCACTTTCTAAGATTAGATTAATCCTACCATTTTATTATTCAATTAATTAATTAATTAGTTAAGCAAGATTATTATTATTGATAATCAACGAAGCATATTACAAGTGAATTAAACGGGTCTCCTACATTAAATTGGACATGAACTAGGATGGTCACTAAGTATCAACAATATCGAAATGCTACTAAAAATAACAATTAACAAGAGTACTAGAATACAATGCATCAAATGCTAATTATATATTATACCAATACCAAAAAAAGTTGGACTTAAATTTATTTCAAGACAAAAAAGAGATAAATTATGGTTTATTAAAATGCAATACAAACTAGATTTGAATGACATTGTCAAATTTGTTAAGATGTAGATCTTTATGTTATTTAAAGATGAGAGAGTAAACTCGACAGGTTATAATTTTTGTTAACATCGTTAGAGGAAGGTGCATAAAATAGTTACAAGATTTAATTTGTAAGGCGATCACAAATACAAGTCATATTTTAGTAGTTTGTTTAATCACTATAAACATAAATACTACTATAATTCTGCGATGTGGTATATGTTTGTGTTTATTATGACAACATAAAAAAAGGACTTTTGACTTATTTGTGCTACATCCAAGATTTAAATGAGCTGTAACTCGTAATCAAATTTAGGCATATCATTAGCTATCATACATATGTAGCGTTCAATAATTGCTAAAAGAGTCCATTTTTTTCATCCACCAAGAATGTTTATACCATTACACTCAAAGGTTGTTACATGTAAAACTAATGGTCAAAATTTGTGTTGATTTTCACCATTTCACTCAAGACACTGGTTTTAGTTTTACACGTACAATTATTGAGTGGAATGATGAACATTCATACAAGTTTTGGTGGATGGACAAAAATGAACTCATTGCTAAAATAGACCATTGACTACTTTGTTGTTTCATCTACTCGTCTCTACTATTATAATGCGACTTAAAAATGGCTCAAAAATGAGGTGTCCAAGTCGTATGCATATCCTCCATTAAATAATTAAAATAATTATAAAAATTCTAACTATCTTACGTATCTCCTCGCGTAGTTAAAAAAAAAGAGAAATTTTGAGTGGCACCCCACTTTATTTTACCATATTTAAGGTGCACCCCACAAGTTTGCACAAATGTAAGTTACCCCCCACTTTTGACGGATTCCGTCTTTCTTTAACGATCAACTCCTTTGACCCATTTTTTTTGACAAAAATGCCCTCTTCTCTACTCCGAGCCCCTTCTCCATGATATCCCCGCTGCGCACGTGCCTTCGCTAGCTGCCGCCCACGTCCCGGCCCACCCCCACGCCCCCCTCCACCTCCCCCCCTTCGCTGTCCGCCGCGCCGCGTCGCCGGCCCCCCCTCCCCTCCTCTGCCGCTGCCGCGCCGCCACTGCTATTGCTGCCTCCGCCGGACTCGGTCCCCGTCTGAAAATCTGTTCGAGCTCTGCCAGCACCTCCAGCTCCTGGTAGAGATTGGAGGTGGCTGCAAGGAGCCGCTCCATCTTCTTCACCTTCCGCTCAATCTTCCTCCCTGCGTACTGGAGCCCATAGATATCGGTGCCATACTTGTGAGATGGGCAAAGACGTGATCAAAGCGCTGGAGGACAGGATCGGTGCAGCGCAACCTCCCGAGACTGGTTATTGAGCGGACGAGGGATCCTAGGGATTCGGTGGTCTCGGTGAGGGCAAGGCCCAGGAGGAAGCCGTCATCGTCGGAGACGAGCTTGCGGATGCCTTGGAGGCAGAGGGTTTCGTCTCTGAGGTGGGAGATCTGGGAATCGGAGAGGGAGTTCCAGAGGTTGACGGCTCTCGACATGAGCCTA
Organism: Iris pallida; assembly: GCA_029216955.1. Classification (NCBI taxonomy): domain Eukaryota; kingdom Viridiplantae; phylum Streptophyta; class Magnoliopsida; order Asparagales; family Iridaceae; genus Iris; species Iris pallida. The sequence goes on along the minus strand of JANAVB010031416.1, from coordinate 5,395,216 downwards.
GCCACCTCGAATGCAAGGACGCCAATGGTGGGGCTTTTCTTCTTTTTCTCCACCGTCGCCTCGACGGAAGGGGAGGAGGACAAGGAGAAGCGGTTCGTCTTCTTCTTTTTACTGCCGCTTCTTCCCTTCATCAATCTGAACAAAGAGTTCGAGCTCAGCTTCGCCATAGTCAGGACTCGGGAGGAGAATGAATAGCCCCCTCTCTACTCCACTCCACTCCACAAGAAGAAAATCAATCTAAAATCCTAAATCGAACATTGACTGATGGATCTGCTTCAATCAGGACAACTTTACAGTATCATTCAATATGGAATGGAAGAAGATGTCTCAGAAGAAAGAGGAAGGAGAAAGTGCATTGGTACGACTGATGGATCTGCCGCCGCCGGAGGCGAGGAGGGGGAGAGCGGAGGTGGGGAGGGGGGAGAGGGGACGGTGGCCCGGGGGGGGGGGGGGGGGGAGGTGGAGGGGGGAAGAGGAAAGAAGAAAGAAGAAAGAGGAAGGAGCAAGGAGCAAGGGCATTTTGGTCCAAGAAATTTTTTTTTGACGGTTATCGTCCAAAGTGGGGGATAACTTACATTTGTGCAAACTTGTGGGGTGCACCTTAAATATGGTAAAATAAAGTGCGGTGCCACTCAAAATTTTTCAAAAAAAATTAAAATTATAAATTTCTTCTAACTACCTTAACCTATAAAAAATCATAAAATATATTCAAATTATATTTAAACTAAGTACATGATATTATCTAACTAAACACATATCTAAAATTCTAAAAACATATCTATAAAAAAAAGTTCTAATTAAAATATATTCAAACCATATTTAAAATATTATAATATAAATTAATTTTTTATCTAATTTTTAGTAATATCATGAATACCTTTTGTGTACGTGCAAGCACATGAACGTGATAAAATAAGAAGGTAATTGTCTGTCGTTCCTTCCAAAGAAAACTTACACGAAAAAGTGCAAAACAAATACTAAGTAAACTAAGTATAGGATTTTGTTTAATTGAAATATTAATTAAATCATTTATTGTAGACCAATGTTAATTAAATTCTAAGCATAAGTATTGTGAGTAATGATATCACAAGGGTTGGACAAAATTATCTTAATCCACATTGCTATTGTCACTATATAAATTGGCATCTTCTAAGTTATACTCATTTACTCTTTTGGACATCTTATGTGAAATACTTCGAGATCTTTTGGAAAAAGATATTTGGAGTTTTGAAAATGATGTCATTGTAGCTAATTTAACGACTTCTTGGTGACCACGTTTACTGATTATAAAATTGTTTCATTTTATGTAGTTTCCTTAAATTTTATTTATTCATCTAAATTATCAATCACTAAAAATCTGATTATTGTTGATGTATTTTCTTATTTTTCCAAAGTCAATTAGTCCATCATGAGCTTTACACCGTCTCATATGCCATCTCGACAAATGCTTTTAGAAGATCAAATTTGGTGTGATGATACAACTAATTGAATAAAAGTATAAGAGTAATGCTATCGAGATACACTTTTTTTGACACACTTTATAGTTAAACTGATATAATAGTGCATTATTGGATGTCAATTATTACTTTTATTTTATGACTTTTTTGACTCGAATAATATACTGCCATATCAGTATAGATACGGAGTGTGTTAAGTAAAGTATGTCCCCTAGCATTATTGAAAGTACAAATGAGGTTTCTACTTGGTATTGCAGGGGAAAACTATAATCCTCCTCTAAATTAGTTGAATAAAAGACCTATAGATCTTTTTGGGACACATTATCTCTTTTGCGAAAAATAATATAATGAATCTTTACCAACTTTATCGTCATAGACTCGGAAGAAGATAGACCAGTCTATACTAGACTAGACAGTATCCATTCTAGTTCTTCTTGTCAATTTACAATCACATATAGTTGTCATAATAAACCAATCACAGTTAGTAAATAATAGTAAGGTCTAAGATCTAGGTTTTAGATCCCCAAACCCTTTCAAATCTACAATCTGAATGATTAAGAATGTCACAAAGTTTGCTATCAACTAAGTACTAGTTCTTTTCACAATTATAATTTCAAAATTTTCATAATGTTGGAATTTGATCCCATTTTTTGTTGGAGTGGGTGGAGTTTCCAACCTATGTGGAGAATACTTCGGAGTGCAACGAGTGCCATTGAAGCTCGAGGAGTGCATCGATCCTATTTTGGAACATATGTGGTAAGGACGTATATGATTGGATTTCCATATTTACTTTGATCATATATTTATGATTGGATCCTTCATATAGTAGCTTTTTATATAATTGGGCTTCCAATTATGGCAAGTCAATTATGATTGGATTTCCATTAAATATATGATTGATGCATATTGGAAGTTTCCATATATATTGGCCTTCCATGTATAGATTACCATGGGCTTATAAAAGGGTGATGCATGCTAGTTGAAAAATATCTCAAAAAACAAGAGTGCTTTACAATCTTTGAGAGAAAAAGAGAGGATTAAGGACTATTGTGAATGAGAGATTGCTTCGAATAATTTTTCGGCATCTCTTGTTCTTCGGAGTCCGCAATCAAAATTTTCTTCTTTCAAGTGAGTTGTGGTGATCCGTGTTGGATCGGGAGGAGCTTGTAAAGGGTGTATTCTCTTTATTCCATTAGTGGAGGTTCTTCAGGATTGGACTCCGATCGTCCCGTGGTTTTCTCCGCAAGGGTTTTTCACGTCAAAAATCTTTGTGCATGTGATTTGTGTTGGCATTTTTGGTTTGTGTGCTTTTGCTCGGTTCTCTCGTAGGACTTTCTGGTTTGGGGGAACGGTTTCTGTGCATCGTTCCCAACATAGTGGTATCAGAGCTTTGGGTTCAAAAAAGTGTCAGGAGTTGACAATCAAACCAGGAAGCAGAGATGGACGCGAAGCGGTACGCATGGTGAACGTGAACGGTACCAACTACCATTATTGGCAGAGCAAGATGAAGGATTTGATGTTCGTCAAGAAGCTGCATCTTCCAGTATTTGCGTCCGAAAAGTCCAGTGACAAATTCGATGAGGACTGGAACTTCAAGCATATACAGATATGTGGGTACATACGACAGTTCGTTGACGAGAACATGTACAACCACGTTGCCAATATTGAGCATGCGAAGACGTTGTAGGGAAAGCTGGAATCTTTGTACGCAAAAAATACCGGGGTAAACAAATTGTTCCTGATCCGGATGATGATGGGTCTGCGGTACAAAGATGGTTCATCCATTACGGATCACTTGAGTGAGTTCCAGGACATGGTGGACCAGCTATTGTAACGCCCCAGTCCCAAGATACGTAGGATTTGGAACGTAGACATGCCAGTTGTATACATACGAAGTACACTCTAATATATAAAAACCTTGTATGAATACATAAGCTGTAAAATACAGTAGAACCATAACTAATCTCATCCACACAAAATAAATGATAAAAGATATCATATAATGATAATGAATTGTCTTGATACAATATGTTGGGCGGAGACAAATCCACTACCAACAAGTAAAGGAAAAATACATGAGAAAAGAAATAATTTTGGCGAGCGAAGCGAAGACGATCCAAGCGCAATCATCCTCAAAGAAATGGAGATGGTCACGGCTAGAACTAGAACACTTGCGAAAGACAAGAGCACACACCTGACGAGATAACCAGGTCCTCAGAGGGACGTAACAAGACACATAATATCATGCCATATAAACTGAATAAATATTGCTCAAGTAAATAAGTCAATTGAATTATAACATGGTCCAATACACACCTATTGAACTAGCTTACCATCCTCCCAACCAAACAAGGACAGGAGATGGTAAACTAATTCACGGTGACGTATCTTTCCATGCTATGAATCCAATATGGTATCCGGACCCCAACAAGGTTTAATACCTTCTCATCGGAGTAGTAAGTCACACCTACAACCAAACAAGGACAAGATGTGACGAACTAATCCGCGACAAGTTATTATTCCAAGCCATGGTCAGATACAAGTACCCAAACCAAAAGTACTCGTACCTAACGGATAAAGGTGTCTAACCGTTCTAAGTAAAATGTAGTTAAGAACAATCCTTCCTACGCATGGGCCCTGGCTAAATAGGATCGGCATAGTCCTCCCTTGGGGCACTAGAGGCCCAATCAATAAGAGCATAACGTTCTGCAGAACGTCAGTGGCCGTCAGTAATCATGGGTCATCAACCCCGTATCTTCAGCGGAGCTTCCGGGTCACAAAGAAAAGTTCATCGAAGCCCATACGCTAAGGAATTGTCTTCCCCGCCTAATGCCTACCATGTTGTATCTATGACAGAAAACCTCTATAACCGCTAAGTCAAACTAAGCATGCAACCTCTATTAGCGGTTATTCCTATCGCACGGCTTATACGTACCGGTGGCCAGCCAGTCACGCATGTCCACGTTCTACATGCGACACACAACTTCGTGGTACAACGTGTCAAGGCCAATGAATGCAACACACAAGGTGGTCCCTTAAATCTAGGTTTAATGTGTAAGAAAACTAATACATAGCAGAAAATATAAATGAACAGTCAGTTCTAACAGGTTATGCCATGTATCGCAGTTTATTTTGCATAAAGAAAATAACGAATAATGCATGAAATATGAGCTAAAATAAATAAACAACAAATGGCAAGGTGTCTTGCCTGGTAGTACGCCTGGTGTGCTGCAATGATGAATATGGCACGAACTACGACGTCGGTGCAACAACTATACAAGGTGACCTCTGATGGTGGCACGGACAGTTCCATTGGGTCCAGAAGGGTCAAATTAGTTAGGGTGGACATAAGGTAGTCTTGAATTGACGAGGGATCATGAATAATGGAATTTAGTCATGGACGGAGGGATAGTCGAAGGAAATAATATATATACAAATTTAGAAAAACTATTTATAATAATCGAAAACTAGTTTGAGTCTAAAAGAAATACTTAAAGTCAAAAATCGTTTTCGGCAAAACTCTAAGTTGTCAAAATTGGATATTTAGATAGGAGCTCTATTTTTATTAGTAAAAATAATATTTTATAAATATTTAAAAATAAAGGAAAATTTGATTTAGGCTAAACTATATTTTACTAGTAAAAAGTTACTGATAGATATTTACAAATCTAGAAAACTAGTTTAAGACAAAAGCCTAATTTTGTTGAAGTAAAATTTTTGGTGAAAACTATCTTTGAAAACGGTTAGAAAATAATGTGTCCATAAAATTTCTAAAATAATAATAATAGCAAATAAATAGTTTTTATTTTTACAAAAACAACAACAATATTCAAAATAAAAATAATAATAATAATAATAATAATAATAATAATAATAGTAATTATTATATGTAATAACAACAACAACAGATGCAAAGAAAAAAAGAAAAAAAATATAATAATAGTAATAATAAACAAAACCACAATAACTCAAAACGAACAATTAATAACATACTGCTACTCATCTTCTTGGAAAGAGGAGAGAGTGTGAGAAGGAAAGGGAACGGAAAGGGAAAGGAGAGCGGGAGATCGGGAAATTGAGGGAAAGAGAGGCGGCGGAGAACAGGGACACAGAGAGGGAGCGGAGAGTAGATCGAGAGGGTGCGGGGTGTCGGCCGACGGCGGAGGCGGGTTTTGAGGGGGAGAGGCGACGGATGGGCGTGGACTCGGCGAGGGGAGCTGCGGCGCGCGGGAGGCCGGAGAGGGGCCGGGCGGAGGAGAAGATCGAGGGGTGCGGGCTAGCGGAGGGTGGCGCCATGGAGAGGCGGAGATGGGTGGCTGCTCCGGCGGAGAGGGGTTTTCCGGCGTGGGGGAGCGCTAACACGCTCGTGGCGACACTGGCCCGCGAGTGGAGAAAGACGCCAGTGGTCTGGACGTCGGCGTGGTCTTGGCAACAACCGAAGCGCGGGGCGGTCGCACACAGCAACGAGTACGTACGGCGCGGGACGTGGTCTTAGCTTTTGTTTTGTTATGTGGGGTTATTTCTTGGCCGCGGCGGAGTACGTTCGGCGTTCGGTGGAAAGTCCGGGGTGATGACAAGGTCACATGGTGGTCGGTGGAGCCACTGATGGCGGAGGTGCTGGCCAGTGACAGGCTTGGCAGAGGAGAGGGACGGTGGTTTTGGATCGGCCGGGCGAGGTGAGAATAGGTGGTTGTGGTGATAATCGAGCCGAGGAAGAGGTGGGCAGCCAGGGGATGGCCGGGTTAGGTTTAGGTTTAAAAATTTTGGTTCGTGTCGGGGGTTTGTGTCTGGCATGTCGGACACGAAGGGGTTGATGTATTTGTAAAGAAAAATAGGTAGTGGATGGGACACGGACACGGACACGATGCACTGCACGTTTGTGGTGGAAGAAATTTTTGTGGATGTGAGAAATTTATGAAGAAGTACCTGCCTATTTATAGGATGTGGGAATTTCCAGTTGGATAAGGATTAGGAATATTTAAACCCAATTAGATAATTCAATCTATTAATTTAAATTAATTCAATAAATTCAAATCCAAATCTAAATTAATTTAAATCTAGATAATCAAACTCAAATTAAATATAAATTCTATCCTTAATTTTAAACTATTTAAAATCAAATCCATAAAATCTAATAAAAGATTTAAATTGCCACCATAATTGCAAAATATATTTTTCAAAAATACTAATAATAATAATTTCAAAAATAATAAATATTTTTAAATATCTTTTTGAATAATAAATTATTAATATTAATAAATTCTGAAAATCAATTTAAATATTAATAGGAACTACTTCAAAAAAACCTTTTATATAATTTAAGATAATTAATAAATAATTTCGAAAATTAATTTATACATAAATTATATCTTACGCCTTTTTATAATGGTAAAATTAAATAATGTTTTTGAAATCTCGATGCGACGCTTTTCACAATCTTAAGTAAATAAAGTAATTACTATATATTATTTTGAAACTATAAAAATGAAAAAAATATTTTTTTAAAAATATGTACGCTCGCACATATTCGCACTCGTCGAGCAATTACGAAAAATAAAATTTCGCGCGCGACGCACAATGCAACTACGCGACGTATAAATACAAAATAAAATAAATCAGTACCAAATTTATAAAAAAAATTAGTAGAAATTTAGGGGTTTTACAGCTATCTTCGATGGGAGTCATGTTCGACAACGAGATTCAGGGACTTTGGTTGCTATGTACATTGCCAGACTCGTGGGAGATTGTACGAGTAACTTTAATCGCTTCTGCTCCGGAAGGCATGGTCAGTCTGGAGTTTGCCAAGAGCTGGGTGCTGAATGAAGAGATGCGGAGACGTTCTCAAGACACTTCATCCACATTCCACCACTCAGAGGCCTAGTTTCAGAGAGCCGCAGAAGGGACAAAAGCGGAGATCCGGGTGGCGGCAAAGACAAGAGCAGGGACAAGTCCAATGGTCGGTACGATGACTCAGAATGTTACCATTGTGGCAAAAAGGGCCACATCAAGCAGAACCGTTTCGCTTGAAAGAGAGAAGAAGGACGACAAGAGAAAGCAAAGTGAGAACACTACAGCGATGATGTCAGCACATGAAGGCGATGTGATCGTCGTAGGTGATGAGATTGTCATGAACCTCACTTGCGATGACAATTCTTGGCCGGTGGACTCAGGTGCTTCAGCGCACGTATCTCACAACAGGGCACTATTTTCCACTTACACAACATGCGACTGTGGAGTGTTGAAGATGGACAACGGAGATGTGTCGAAGACGGTTGCCATTGGAGATATGCATTTGAGAACGAAGACGGGTGCAGTTTTTGTTCTCAAAGATGTCCATCATGTCCCTAATATTCGTTTCAATCTGGTGTCGGTTGGAAGGTTGGATGACGAGGGTTTCTTCAATCTCTTCGGAAACGGTCAGTGGAAGCTTTCCAGAGGTTCGATGGTGATTGCTAGAGGAAGCAAGACGTTCGGACTCTACTATATGGAGGGAAGCACATAGGGGAAACAGGAGGTGAACGCAGTCAGTGATGCGTCTACCGAGTTATGGCACAAGCGGCTCGGCCATATCAGCGAGAAGGAGATGAGCTACTTGGTGAACAGAAAGGTGATTCCAGGGCTAAAGTCTACAAAATTGGAGAAGTGCACGCACTGTTTAGTGGGAAAACAAAATAGGGTGTCTTTTCAAAGTCACCCAAGTTCGAGGAAGCCGGCGTTGCTCGAGTTGGTTCACTCGGATGTCTGCGGTCTTATGAAGGTAAAATCCATTGGTTATTTTGTGACATTTATTGATGATTGTTCCAGGAAGGTTTGGGTCTATGCCTTAAAGACCAAGGATCAGGTGCTGCCCACTTTCAAAGAGTTTCAGGCCTCTGTTGAAAGGAAGACGGACAAGAAGCTGCTATGTGTTCGGTCCAACAATGGCGGCGAGTATATTGGTCCCTTTGATGCTTATTACAGAGAGCAAGGGATACGACACCAAAAGATTCTACCAAAGACACCGCAGCTCAACGGTGTAGCGGAACGCATAAACAAGACGCTAATAGAGAGGGTATGGTGTTTGCTGTCAGAAGCAAACTTGTCGGGCAGCTATTGGGGTGAGGCACTTTATACAACTGCTTATGTTATTAATTTATCTCTTAGTGCTCCTTTGCAGGGTGATGTGCTTAATAAACTATGCTACAACAAAGAGTCGTCATACAACCACCTGCGAGTGTCTGGTTGTAAGGCCTTCGTGCATGTACCAAAGGACGAGAGATCCAAGCTTGAACCAAAGACGATGCGATACGTCTTTGTCGGCTACGGTCAGGATGAGTTTGGCTATAGACTCTACGACCACGTGGGAAGAAATCTCTACAGAAGCAGGGACGTAGTATTCGTCGAGGATCAGACCATGACCAATACTCAGGATTCTGCCATAGAACTCATAGGACCGTACTTGAACATCTTCGATCGCCTAGGATCACCTAGCCTAACTTAATCGTGCATAAATTTGACGAGCAAAGACTGCGTCAAGCCTTGCGTCATGGGAACGTGCCGTGTACGTGTTCGACTTTGAACAACCAAATTATTTGGGGTGCCTAGACTTATGCCACAAGCCGTGCAATACAACTTAACCCGTCGGGCGAGCAGAGGCTATGCCACGCCTTGGGCGATGAGACCGTGCATGCTTTACGAAACATTTATGCGGGCGACGCCTATGAATTCGTCTAACTCTTAGCTTGTGGCGAAGACCAACTTTTTTCTTCTCCCAAGCCACAGGACGAAGGACCGAGTATCATTTTCAAAGTACGCCGTGCACCAACTCTAACCCGACCGTTGGACCTTTCCATATTCTAACTCAATTCGACCCGTCGAAATTATTCCCTTATCTATGTGGATTCGTCTCTTTATCAAGCCTACTTGTGCAAGTTAAAACACATGCAATTTATTATGTGAAAGCTAAGATAAGGCAAGTTCACCGAAACTACCCCACCTGAGCGAGCGGCCGTCTCGACCGAACGATGCCTTCGAGCAGACGTTACAAGGCTAAGTTTGAACGTCGTCGGCATTTTGATTCCTCCGATTGAATGAGCGGTATGGGGCACTACATCATACACCACTCAGAAAAAGTTTTGTCCTCGAAACTAACTGAGTACACTTATCGACTTATCACTTTACTCAATATTCAAGGACTCTCGCACACACTACTCCTATGCATTTCCTCAATCCGAGCCACGCTCGCTGTCACGCCCCGATTCCGTAGAATCGATAGTCGTCCTCCGGGCGTGATGCCGTGCAAGCCTAAATTGTGCTCGCACAAGGCATAGTCATAAGGTTATCCGAAATACGACAACAAAAAAATGTGCAGAGTAAATTGAACACACATTATAGAGAAGGAAATTTAAGCTTTATTGATAATGAACATCATTTTTACAGACTCGATACAAGGGCGCCATACGGACTTTTTACAAACTGACTCCATTACAAAATGAACGTCGACAAGATAGCCATTCCATACATTCATCCCTTGATTATACAACCAAAATTACAAAACCACCTGGGATGGTGGGAAGTCGCTCCATCTGTCTTCGATCTTCAACAGCGGAGTCTTCAAAAGTTTGATCCAAGCTTCGATGCACGGACGAAGCTTCAAAACACACGAGCGTTGCCTCCCTTCACGTAGCACGCTCCTCCCGATCCATCGTACCTGTAGAGAGAGCGAGGATCAGTACAATCAACATGTACTGGCGAGTGGCTAATTAATTTTCAGGCTCTCATTTGGTTCAAGAATTTAGATAAAATCATACAACTTGCTTTTAGTGGTCTTTCTAGCCATCCTAGATATTTTTATAAGAAGCATTAAGTTACACCAAGATTTTCTCCGGCAGAGCGCACCGTGCGACATAAAAACTTACCATCACTTTCCTTGTTAGTTGATAACAATTTATATCAAGTGTTTGATATGGAGGTCACTTGGCATTAACTAGCCATTTGGACATAGCCTGGCAATACGGGACCCTTGCAACGCAAGTAGCGAGCCCCGATGCAAGTCCCCGTCTTACCGATTGCCTATTACCCAGCTCGGCTATAACCTGTTTCTTCCTAGGCCGAGTCAGTCCCGTGGCCCCGGGTTGCCGCTCGAAGAAACCATCGCCCTTGTCGACAAGTTGTCCATGACCGTGATAGGTTAACAAGGTATGATTTAGGGTACCGTTGGGGCTTGTTACATAGTCGATTCATTTACTTGGTTGTTTTGCTGGCCACAAATAATTCTATCTCTTTTTGACACAACACATCTTTTTTCTCTTCTTGCACATAGGACTTGTATTAATCATTCAGTTTCGATATCATTACCCGAGTTCTCATTTTGAAATAGAGGGTCGAGACGAAGGAGGTCAGCCACTCACCTTGAGTTTTTGCTTGAGGCGAGAGACTGGTTGGCTGCGCTAGACGTCGCCTACGCGATCACCTGAAATCGCACAAGCAACCGATTAGAACACTGTATTAGGCAAGAAATTCGATAGAAAATGTGAGTTCGAAATGTAAGCCATGAAAACCATCGAAAACATTCACGAAAACGCATTCAGAAAACCAAAGCCAAAACTAACGCAAGCGACGTGAAAAGCAGAGCAACGGAAGGTCTCTTCCGACTCAGCCGCAGAGTCAATCCTCGAGGCGCTACCCGCTGAATATGGGACTTGGTTTCGAAGAAGCCATTCCATAACGTGGAATGGATCTTAATTCAACCGTTCCCGTTCGATCGATTCGATCGATCCCGACCTATCGGTCCCGACCGACTCGATAGCGACAGTGTTCCTTTCTCGCGTATCCCGTGGACGGACAACGGGACACGATGTAGGGATGGGGCACTACACTCGCACTACCGTCACATTTCTTTGAAACTCTATTTCTAAATCCTTGACACTTTTTCATTCCTCAAGTCTCACTTGATTCAACGTATCACTTAGTTTGGATCGTGCACATATTCGGATGTCCCTGATATACACGTATGTCAACCGAGCTCACGAGTGGTGCCTCCATAATTTCTATCGCTCTGTACCGGGACGTCTGTCTAACCGCTAGGCTATGTCTTTAGGCTAAAGTCATCCGTCAGTATTGGAATTATAGTTTCCAAACAACAATCTCAACACTGACCCCATCCTAAGGTCAAACCAAGTTGATAGTACGGGATTTTTTTCTACCTAAGCTCGCATCACTCCGATTTCTAAATATCGAGCATAGATTTCCTACACACATTCTGACATTCGTCGTACGGGGTCCGAGTCATTCAACAAATCCATCCTACGACAACTTACGTTTAACCAATTCTACGATGTATCAATATCGCTCGTTCAACAAACCATCTTGCATAGTCATTCCTTCAAATACATTCGATATAGTTTGCCTATCAATCCTTCTCAAATCAAACACGCTATGACATAATTCATCGCTAAACAAAATTTCACATTCCACATTCCCTAAGTCATCTATTCCAATTCACGTAATCGATCACAAGGTCGTCTGACTTAACAATATGCCACGCTCTGATCTCACGCGAGTCCGATTATCTACGGTAGGCATGAAATCACCATGCAATGGTCCTGTGGAATAATCATTTTCATCGGATCGTAACTCTTGTTTTGAGTCTAGACTAATTCATTCTCGATGCGCAGATTAGACCTACTCAATCCTCAAGTTTATTCAATCATCAATTGCAAGTTCTAATATCCTCAAATTTTTCTTCGCATCAAACCAACAAGTCGAGACAATCAAAGTTGCCGCGTCTTGATTTTTCGAGTTCGATCATTCCTGCAACATGAATCACCATGTCAACGCTCACGAGGAACGATCACCCCAAATCTGACGTGACGCATGTGCGAGACTAGAGTTGTGCTCGCGCAAGACGAGAATATTGACGCTGTGGTTATCCGCGCAACCAGACACTTTCGTTTTCATCCAACATTCATCTCAATTAAAATCCTAAGTATAGCATCCAACCAAACAATAACACTTGCACGATCGTCATTCACCGAGTCAGAGTACCCCCGAGTTATCGCATATCAATCTTTAATACGCCTCAATACCATCGACGATATGCGTAACCTGACGATCTTACTTTGTAACTAATTTCGAGTCGTGTGAATGATGCTATTGTTCGACTGGATAATCTCCTTAACATTCAAATTCAAGTTCGATCATTATCTCTCGAATCATTCACAACATCAATTTCCTCAAACCCAAATTTGCATATCGTTCATCCCTCTATCTTAAGTCATCGACCAACGTACTTTCTCAATTCACATCGTCCCTTTGCTAACTCAAATCATCGAGCAACATCTAATCCAATCCTTAGAGTCATTCGCATAACTTCAAAATCAAACCTTTCATGCACGCTATCTACCTGTTGTGCTAACTTCTCGTATATGATCCGTATCAATTTTCTCGATCAAGTCATCCATTCGTACACCCTAACTTTTCTTCGATTCAATTTCACCTACTCAATCCTTTTGTATTTCATAATCGCGTAATCTTCGATCCCGTACACGTTTCGTGCGCATCAACTCTAGGTTGTTCGAATCAACTCGTCAAACTTCAAGACTAAAACTTATTCATCGATACTCAATATATGGCTTTGTATACGTACGACGCTTGCTTATACACTCATCGACACCCCCATATCCTTATTCGATCGACATTTCTGAATCTATCGCATACACCACTCAGGCATGAAGTCATTCCACAAATCCTCAACTTATCATTCGAATCAAAATCGACTTCTTCAATCTCAAGCACGCTCGTCTTATATCGCACCGACGTTATCGTCGCTCGATAGCACCCCTATCGATAGTCATCTCACTTTACTCAATCGAGTTCAACTCATTCTTGCTCGACACTATTCAATTCCCGTACACAACTTTTCTAAGGTCGACGCAACTTTGGTGTATATGCCCAGCCCGACTTAGCCAACCGTGCTTACGCGAACCATCTTTTTGTTTTGTCAAAAACTGTTCTCCTATGTTTTGCAAAATAGATAGACTTATTGTATGGACATCCGTGGGACATTTGAGAGAGAGCGCACCAACGATATCAACTTTACGGAAGAAATACTTCAGAGTTTGCGAAAACAACAGAGTTAAAGAATTCAATCGATAGTCCAAGGACGGAAAGCCGTGCTCTGATACCGTTATGTCACGCCCCGCTCCCGTAGGAGCGATCGTCGTCGCTAAGACGTGATGTCGCATGAGCCTAGATTGCGCTCGTGCAAGACAGGTTCCATAACGGCCGATTACATCGACTGCGACGGGGTCGTCGCACAGAAGTCCCAAGCAGAGACATTGAATAATAGCAGCAGAATTTAGAACAAAACACAAGTCATTCAAAAGATACATTTTATTAATATTGAAACAAGGATTACAATGGGGCGCAAGGCTAAGATTATAATCACTCAAGCTTACTCTTCTCACCTTACAAGTCACTCAGCTCTCTCTCATCTCTCAATACAAGTCTTGAACCAGCGGATGCTTCGGAAGGCGACGTTCATACATTATGTCCCGTATAAGTCTTGACTCCATGCGAACGCATGCTACGAATCGCCAAGGAACTCCATACCTCGACGCATCCAAGCGAGCTCCGCACCACGAGCTTCTACCTGTGCCTGCACATGAAAACTATGTGGGTGTCAGTACTCAACTGTACTGGTGGAATGAGCTCCTCGCCCACCCATACAAAACTAACACGTTCATTTACTTTGTGCAACATAACCCTTTTGATTATCTTTCTACTCTTGCCTTATGATTATTTTAGGACCGACGCCTTGGCCTGTTTTGTGTCTCAAGACTATCCGGTGCTTGCAACAGCGTTAATCTATCAAGTCGTGTTTGCCTTTCGACCCGTAATCAAAGATGCAACTACTCGATGAGACTCCTTTTCCATGTGACCATGGTACAAGTCCATCGTACTGAGCCTCGCAACTCAGTGTGACTTAACCATATCGCCGTCTTACTGCTCTTACTACTTTGATCACCAACTGACCCAATCAAGACTTGTGGGCTAAGTGTCACTTGACCGACTTTGCCTTGCGACGTTTCCTGACTTAAACTCAAGATGACTCAAATCCAACTTATGCAACTTATATGCCGACAACTTAAGACTCGATGCAACATCTCGTGCCGAAGCATGGTGTCTTTGTTGCAGCCAATTCTTAGGCCCAAACACTGTCTTCCGATTGTGCACGCATTCGACTCGACTCATTGATATAGTGAACACCATACTCGACTCAATCTAAAGGCATACACGCGGATCGTCGTCCATGTCGATTCATCCATATGAACTAGTCACTAGCGTCCAATGCTATAATGGACTCCCTTCATAGCTTTTGATTAGGCAGACGCCCCTTGCCAGCACGAGTAGCGAGCTCCGCTGCAAGTTTTTGCCTAACCCGTACGGTCATCCAGCACAGCTAAAATGTCTACCATCGAAACGGTTCCCATGGGCCGCCTGGGTCGTCGCTCGAGAAACTGTTTATTTTACCTTGTACAAGTTTTCCAATGACCATGCAAGACTCGACTCGAACTGACGTCTCACACAGTCAATCTACTTCTAGTGTTACCATCTCTTTTAGGGCCAAGTTCAATACTTCTCACATCTGAGACCTTGTATCGACGATCCGGTCGCGAGCATTCTTCTTTCTTGTCCTATCATTTCATTTAACACAGGAACGACTATTTGAAAGCCCTCCTTCTAACTTTATTTAATCAACCGTGGCTCGTGCCTTAAAAATACTAAGTCCATGACATTGTGCCTTAGACCAACTTGACTCTATGCGACACCACCGCCCAAGTCATACTCTATATGATGGGCCTTGAGATCGTAAAACTATATGGTTATACCCCGCCGTAGAACTCATAGGACCATGCTCGAACATCTTCGATCGCCTAGGATCACCTAGCCTAACTTAATCGTGCATCAACTTGACGAGCAAAGACTGCGTCAAGCCTTGCGTCGTGGGAACGTGATGTGCACGCGTTCGACTTTAAACAACCAAATTATTTGGGGTGCCTAGACTTATGCCACAAGCCGTACAATATAACTTAATCCATCGGGCGAGCAGAGGCTATGCCACGCCTTGGGCGATGAGACCGTGCATGCTTTACAAAGCATTTATGCGGGCGACGCCTATGAATTCGGCTAACTCTTAGCTTGTGGCGAAGACCAACTTTTTCTTTCTCCTAAGCCACGGGACGAAGGACCGAGTGTCATTTTGAAAGCACGCCGTGCACCAACTCTAAGCCGACCGTTGGACCTTTCCATATTCTAACTCAATTCGACCCGTCGGGATTATTTCCTTATCGATGTGGATTCGTCTCTTTTATTATCAAGCCTACTCGTGTAAGTTGAAAATGTGCGATTTATTATGTGAAGGCTAAGATGAGGCAAGTTCACCGAAACTACCCCACCTGAGCGAGCGGTCGTCTCGACCGAGCGATGCCTTCGAGCAGCCGTTGCAAGCAAAGTTTGAACGTCGTCGGCGTTTCGATTCCTCCGATTGACTGAGCGGGACGGGGCACTACAAGTAACCCCCTTGTGGCTCACTTTAACTTCACTGAGGAGCTGTGTCCATCTACCGAGGACGAGAAGGAAGATATAGAGCGGGTTCCATATGCTTCAGCTATGGGGAGTCCCATATATGCTATGGTATGTACGAGGCCAGATATCGCTCACGTAGTTGGCACAGTTAGCAAGTATCTTTCCAATTCTGGAAGGGTACATTGGAGTGCAGTCAAGTGGATCCTACGATACCTTCAGGGCACTACTGATTGGAGACTTTCTTTTGGTTGTGACGAGCCGAAGCTGGTTGGGTATACCGATACTGATATGGCTGGAGATGTAGACACAAGGCGATCGACTTCGGGCTTTATGTTGATATTTGCTGGTGGAGAGGTATCGTGGCAGTCACGATTACAGAAGTGTGTTGCCTTGTCAACGACAGAGACAAAGTACATTGCGACGACGGAGGCTTGTAAGGAGTTGTTGCAGGAAGTGGGGCTAAAGCAAGAGCAATATACTTTACTTTGCGATAGCCGGAGTGCCATTCACCTTGTGAAGAACCAGACATTTCATAGTCGGTCCAAGCACATTGAGAATCGGTATCATTGGATACGGGATGTGGTTGAGAAGAAGGACGCGACGCTTGAGAAGGTCCATACTGATGATAATAAAGCGGACATGCTCACGAAGGTTTTACCAAGGGCAAAGTTTGAGTACTGTAGACGGATCATTGGGATGACAAGTTCCTCCACCTAGTTGTGAATGGGGAGATTTGTTGGAGTTGGTGGGGTTCCCAACCTATGTGGAGAATATCCCGGAGTGCGACGAGCGCCATCCGTGTGTCGGAGAAGCTCGGGGAGTGCATCGATCCTATTTTGGCACATATGTGGTAAGAAAATATATGATTGGATTTTCATATTTACTTTGATCATATATTTATGATTGGATCCTTCATTGTCGTACCCCAGAACCAAAATACTGGAGAGCGGGGGACAGACACAGCCAACTACGTATATAGAATGTAATCCACCTCGATATATGGTCACGACTATCTAGATATATGAGGGTTTATCTACAAGCCATCAGTCTCTCATGGTTAAGAATAAGCCTAGTGTCTTAATCTCAAACAAGTAATAATAGTTACAAGATGTTAGACCATCAGATATTCAATAGTAAAGCGTCCCATACATTTCATATACAGATGATCATGAAGCTATTCGTACAAAATGCGAGTGTAATGTCCCAAATTCGTGATACGTATTTAGTGTACGTATACGTGTTTTGGACCCATATTTTATTTAATCATAATTAGTTATCTTGGTTTATTTTGCATTGGCTTGGTTTATTTCATGATTCATTTGGTTTAAATTGCTAGAGAGAGAGTTTATTGGCCTTGACTTGGTTCACCTTGGTTTATCTTGGCTTGGTTTATTTTGGGTTTGACATGGAGAACCAACACCACCCTACCATAAATATCAACTTCCCTCTCTCTATCCTCATTTATTTTTTTCTTCATCTTCTTCCTCATTACTCTTTCCTCTCCACCAACCTAGGCAAGTTGCATCTTGCTATCACTTGAGGGCTACATTTTATTTGTCTAATAGCTTTATTAGCTCATTTTAAGCAACATTAGAACTTGGGTTTTCTCTATTTGGAGCTTAGAATTTTGTAGATCTAGGATTGAAGTATTTTTAGATTTTGGTAGTTTTGATCTATAAAACTTGTTCATTTTCATGTTTTGATTGTTCCATGTGGAAGAGAATTTAATTTTACACAACTTAGACCTTTGCAAAGTGGATTTTCGTTGAGATTTGACCTAGTTATGGTCCTTTTGAAATTTCGAGTTCTATGGCCATTGCTCTCAGCTTGGGGAAGAAGACCCCCTGTCCCGAGCGCAATCCAGCTAGCCCAGCGCTCTTTAGCGCTGGCGCCACTCACCCAGCCTAGCCCAGCGCTCTTTAGCGCTGGCGCTGCCTAGCCCAGCGCCTCTTGGTGCTGGCGCAGTTCGCCCTAGCGCAACCTAGCTTGGCGGAGTTCGCCCTAGCGCAGTTCGCCCTAGCGCAATCCAGTGCTGGCGCAATCCAGCCTGACGCAACCCAGCCTAGCGCGGTCCAGCTTGCCCCTTCCCAGCGCAGTCTGACTCAGGCACAACCTGAGGCATGCACAACCTAGCCTTGCGCAGTCTAGTGCCTAGCGCAACATGACTTGGCCTGACTCTTCCTGGCGCAACCTGACCCTGGCTACCCAGCGCAGTCTAGTCTTGGCACCTAATTGCATTATGTTTTATTTCATCTTCT
Organism: Iris pallida; assembly: GCA_029216955.1. Taxonomy (NCBI): domain Eukaryota; kingdom Viridiplantae; phylum Streptophyta; class Magnoliopsida; order Asparagales; family Iridaceae; genus Iris; species Iris pallida. The sequence continues at coordinate 5,376,933 of JANAVB010031416.1, read as the reverse complement.
TTTAGTGCATGGTATTTCCTGTTTATATCCTTACGCCTTTTGACACGACATTGATATGAGCATAATGTGAGCATAGCATGGTTGACGTATTGAATTCTGTACGCAACTTGATAGTGACCCGTGGTGGTACACTCCAGATAAGTGAATGGCATAGTTTATTGAGCGCCATTGCGACGGCTCTATTGACATGATAATGTAATATTGACCTGGACACCGTGGGTGACTTGTGAATGTATTGATAAATGAACCAGTGTGTCTTGCACCATGTCTAGGGCATGGATCCGTGAGTACCACGGTCAGGGGTACATATTAAAATAAACTAAGGTTAATAACTAGAATAATTTACTAGTCATGAAGAGATGTTCTCCAGTTACAGGCGATCCCGTTATCCCGGCCGCAAATGTTTGGACTTGTAGCCTGCCGACGAGTAGGGCACATTTCCAACCTACTGTTATGTGGGGCACCCTCTATTGTCACTTTAATGATTGAACTCTATTGTCACTCTAGTGTATTGTTCTCTCTCTGATTGCCACTTTAATGATTGAACTCTCTGAATTGTCACTATAAAGTTCGCCTGGATAGCCTGGATAGCTGCAGGGCCTGTAACTACTTGGAACATCTCATTGCATCTTGCTAGTAACTAGGATTGTGATAACCCTAGTTAGTTAATGTAGAAAGCCGTAGGCAATGATTGGCCGTGATTGAATGGATGGAGTCTAGTCCAGTATAGTATTGTCTAGAAGTGATTGATTACAAGATTGTACCAGAATGATTGAATGATTGTCACTCCAGATTGTTACTTTAATAATTGTACTCTATTGTCACTCTAGCGTATTGTACTCTTCATTGTCACTTTTATCATTGTACTCTCTCATTTTCACCTTAATGATTGTCACCTTTAGCAATAAATGATCAGAGACTAAGTTCTGTTCAGGCGAAGGGTTATAATCTCGGTCCTTGTTTGGTTTAAGGATTGTAACCTGGCTTCCGGAATAGTACCTTCATTTTCTCTTCATATACTGCCCAGCTATAATTTATTAGCATGATTCTCCAGTTGTCTTATGTTAATGATGCTTCACTTAATTATTTTCTATGATTGGAATAAGTGCATTGGTAGTGCACAAACCTCAATCTGTGTTATTTATTGTTTTCTTACATGTTGAATGCTAATGATTGGTTAGTTTTAGTCCTTAAGTGAAGCCTCCTTTGTGGCACTTGCTCTTTCTGGGGTCTGACCCAGCTGGTTTTGTATGGCCAGATACCGGAGCAGCACCAAAGGATCTCCCTGCTTTCCAGCCCGATGGTGGTCACCAGGCGTAACCAGGGCATCGAGTGGGTTTCTCTTTTGTTCACCCACTGTAATATTATAAATTATTCTTTTGAGGCGTTTAGCCGACGAACAAGTGTTAGCTCGATTGCAGCTTTTACTTATTGTCTGCCTACGGGCTGTAACATGATTGACAAACCCCAGGGGTTAATCATGTATGACTGAACTCTTGCTAGTCCTCATATTTTGTAACGACTAGCTTCATGATCATTCCGAATATGTAATGTATGGGACGCCTTACTATTGTGTATTTGGTGGTCTGACATCTTGTAACTATTATTAGTTGGTTGAGATTGAGATAATAGGCTATTTTATGACCTTAAGAGACTGATGGATTGTAGTGAAACCCTCACATATCTAGATAGCCGTGACCGTATAGCGGCGTGGATTCCATTCCGTTATACGTAGCTGGCTATGTCTGCCCCCGCTCTCCAGTGTTCTGGTTCTGGGGCGTGACAGCGAGGACTAGCAAGAGTTTCAGTCATACATGATCAACCCTAGGATTTGTTAATCATGTTACAGCCCTTAGGCAGACAAGAAATATAAGTATTCAAAACGAGCTAACACTTGCTCGGCGGCTAAACGCCTCAAAAGAATAATTTACAATAGAGTGGAAGAGCAAAATAAAACCCACTCGTTGCCAGGGTTACGTATAGTATTCACCATCTGGCTGGAAGACTGAAAGATCCTCAGGTGCTGCTCCAAAATCTGGCCATACAAAACCAGCTGGGTCAGACCCCAGAAAGAGCAAGTGTCACAAGTGAGGCTTCACTTGAGAACTAAAACCAACATATTAGCATATGAGACATAAATGATAACATAAGACATGAGTTAGGAAAAACAAGGTGATAAACGATAAGACAACTAAAGGACTATTTCGGTAACCAAGTTACAACCCTTAAACCAAACAATGACCGGGACTGTAACCCTTCGCCTGAACAGAGCTTAGTCTCCAACCAATTATCGACAAGAGTAAAGCATAAGCAAGCATGTCCTGAGATAAACCATGTACTGGATCTAAACAAGACTAGACAAGATTAAACTCCATCCAACATTCACGGCCAAGCAATAAGTACGGTTTGATACTTTAACTAACTAGGATTATCACAGGCCTAGTTACTAGCAAGATGCAATGACATATTCCTACGGCCACAAGCCCTGCAGACTATCCAGGTTATCCAGACGCAAGTGCAAGAGTTGTCAAGAATCATTAGGTGACTTGGAGTGCAACACATGACAGTGTGCATAATATTTGTTTTATGAAGTGTCCCATATGACAGTGAGCTGGAAATGTACCCTACTCGACGGCATGCTACAAATCCACAATGAAGGCGCCCAGATAACGAGATTACTTTTAGCCGAAAAATCTCTATCTATATGAGCTACTTGATTTATCTAATTATTACCCTAGCCAGATTCAGTCTGAATTCCTGATTGTGGTGCTCAGGAATCCATGTCCTAGACATGATGCAAGAAAAGACTTGTAGCTTGTACAGACATAATCAAGAAAAATCACCCACGGTGTCAAGACGAGAGTTACTTGTTACTTGTCAGGAGTGCGCTTCGACGAGCCACTATCAAGCTTACCATGCTATACCAGGTTTACTTGTTACTTGTCAAGAGTGCGCCTCGACGGGCCACTATCAAGAATTTTATGTCAGGTTCGTGTTGTCATGTCGTGTTCATGTATCATGTCGTGTTCATGGCTAAGTTAATACAAGATATGTCCAAGATTCACAATCATCAAATCGGGTAGTCGCAAGTTAGACTGAGTACAAAATGTAAGCAATTTAAACATAAAATTACATACTAAAGATGAACATGCAGGAGGCTAAGGCATGCGGTCAAGACTCATGCGTCCAAGCATGCAGTCCGCGTGACTTCATTTGGCCAGGGGTCATGCGGCCAAGGCAACACTGCCGCAGGACTTCATGCGGCCAAGGCAACACTGCCCATCTTCTCTAAAATCCGAGAAGATGAGCCATGGAAGCCATGGCTTCCAAGTTCCGTCCAACCTTCGATTTAAGTCAAAAATTGGACTTTCATATGTCAAAATGGGGTAGAACGAAATTCTCTACAACATGGAACAAATAGATTTTGAAAACAAATTATTTTGATAGATCAAAACCAAGGAAAATCGAAAATAACATAAACTTAGATTTACAAGAAAATATCCACCAAATCGAAAAATGCTAAGTTCTAAAGTGTCTTGAAATCGTGTAAGAAAGAAAGTGGAACAAATAGAAATAAGTTCTCTCATGAAGCAAGCTAGCACTTGCCTAGCTCTCTAGGTTGGTGGGAGAGTAATGGAGGAAGAAGAAGAAGTAAATGAGAGTAATGAAGATAGAGAGAGAGAGAGAAAAGTTGACTTATATATCAACCCCTTTTCATCTCAAACCCAAAATAAACCAAACCAAGCCAAGCTAACATGCTATGATGAACCAAACCAATTTAAACCAAGACAAAATAAACCGAATCAAGATTAAGCTAAGCAAGACAAGTCTAATTACGGGTCGAAATTTCGTACATGTATACTGAAAATACGTATAACGGAAAACGGGAGTAACATTCATATAGTAGCTTTCCATATAATTGTGCTTCCAATTATGGCAAGCTAATTATGATTGGATTTCCATTAAATATATGATTGATGCATATTGGAAGTTTCCATATATATTGGCCTTCCATGTATAGATTACCATGGGCTTATAAAAGGGTGATGCATGCTAGTTGAAAATCATCTCAAAAAATAAGACTGCTTTACAATCTTTGAGAGAGAGAGGATTCAGGACTATTGTGAAGCAGAGATTGCTTCGAATAATTTTTCGGCATCTCTTGTTCTTCGGAGTCCGCAATCAAAATTTTCTTCTTTCAAGTGAGTTGTGGTGATTCGTGTTGCATCGGGAGGAGCTTGTAGATGGTGTATTCTCTTTATTCCATTAATGGAGATTTTTCAGAGTTGGCCTCCGATCGTCCCGTGGTTTTTTTCTGCAAAGGTTTTCCACGTCAAAAATTTTTATGTCTGCGATTTGTGTTGGCGTTTTTGGTTTGTGTGCTTTTGCTCGGTTCTCTCGCAGGACTTTCTGGTTTGGGGGAACGATTTCCGTGCTTCGTTCCCAATATTTTTGAAACTATTTTTTTTGGTTAAGACAATCCCCAACAATTTGATCAATCTTAATTTCATAAGTGCTAGTTTGTTTCGCAATTGGAATATCAAATACTCAATTTCACAAAGTAAATACCCATATGTGCCTCCCCGAGCGTTTGATAGTTAGCAATTTTTCGACCATTTTCTAATGGCAAAACGACATACACTAAAAGTTGTAGAAATTATGTTTTACACTTTCGCAAAGAATATAAGTGAGAAGACAAATGTTCCATTTCAAGAGTGTGAATTGATTTTTTTAATATACTCATTTCATATTATTTGGAAAGAATAAATAATAATCTCTTTTTTATATATACTATTTTTGTAAGTAATTATTCAAATACTTGTGAACAATTCTAATTAGTAAACATATATTAGATTTTTTAAAAAAAAACTTTTATGATGAAGACTCAAAGTGTTTTTTATAGTATATAGTAATATAAATTAGTATTTCAGGAAAATCATTTTGGGCTTTTGCAACGTCGCGTTCACATCTGTTAGGAATGCAGATGTAAGTTACGGAACTGGACCAGGCTTCGCGTATTAACCGTCCGATCCGGCCCATATTCCAACCTTGCAAGGCATTAACCACTGATTTTATGGGCTCAGAGAATAATTAAATTATTAAGTCAGTACCATAAATTAGAGTAATTTCATGTCCAGAAATTGAAGATGGGCCAGAAGAGGAGGACAGCAAAATCCTGTGTGGGCATTTTGGGAACAGCGAATTAGATTGGAAAAACTTTGCTAGTCAGTTCAACTGGCATTCAACACTACTCTGCAGTTGCTGTCCCCCTTACAAATCTATACCCAACCTATCAATAACTCTTTGAGGTGTGCATGTACGTACTTGGAAACTTTGGAGTGCATCAGTGCAGTTATCGAACAAGAACCCTAGAACTTTTTTTATTTTTATCTTGTGCAAAAGGATGCTGCTATGTTGTCCGCAGTTTGTGACAGCGGACACGATCGTAGGTCAGGAGCGGACTTTCATTGGCTCCGTTGCCCGGGTTTTAAAGTGGTGGAGCCAGGTGATAGCGGGGGAGACAATGGTTGGCTGTCACGTGGGTGTGCGGTCACGGTAGGTCCGGATCGGGAGTCCCGTTTTCGACGTCCCGTCGAAGTTCCGCACCCTTTGGATTGCATGGCATTGTGTTGACCCCGCTCGATCCGATGGTGCAAGGGGGATGGAGCTTTAACAGGGCTCCGCAGACGAATCTTTTGATCCGTGCACTTATATATATATATATATATATATATATATATATATATATATATACGAGGTGACATACCGACTAGCGCTTCCAGCTAGCTTGGAGGGAGTGCACGACGTTTTTACGTGTCTCAGCTTCGACGCTACATTCCGGACCCGAGCCACGTGGTGGACTATTCAGAGCTGGAGGTGGGTCCGAGCTTGACCTACGAGGAGCAGCCAGTGGAGATCTTGGATATGAGGGAGAAACAACTGCGGAACCAGAACATTCCACTTGTCCGCGTCATGTGGAGACACCACTCTCCGGGAGAATCCACATGGGAGCGCAAGGACGAGATGCGAGAGCGCTATCCTAGCCTGTTTGCCTGATTGTATTCTAGTATTTCAAATTCTGTTTTCAATAAATGACTGGTGTTTGAACTTTTGTGATTTTGAGATTTACTTTGTGGGTCTTCGAATTTCGAGGACGAAATTTTTCAAGGGGGAGAGATTTGTAACCCCACTTTCCTATTTTAGAGAAAATAAATTTTCAAACAATAAAAATAATAAGTTTGGTTTTAAATAATAAATATTGTGATTTATATTTTTGGAGGAAATTAATTAGGAGTATGAATAGTTTTAAATTTTGAAAGTTTGTTATAACAAACTTGGGCCCACTCTTCTAACTATTTTCCTGAATCTCATGAATTAATGGAAAGGAGGGAGGGTTTCTGTAACTATACCAAAACAGGGAGGGGCTGTTTTGCAAAGTTTCTAAGCGGAGGGGGGGGGGGGGGGTTGTGCAAAGTGCACATTCTCTTCTTAACCGAAGTGAGGAAGAGAGAGAGAATGACTCGATTCTCAAATTTTCCCAAATTCCTCAGTCTCTTCTTCCCCCAAATTTTGGTCTTCGAAACCCTAACCCCTAGCCATGGCGCTCGGCGACGGAGCTCCGGCTTAGGGTGGAGACGCCTAGCCGAGTTCTCCTCGGCAACGTCTACGAGTAGCGGTCACAGGCTTCCTCCACGGCGACGACGGCGGCACGATATCCCCGACGACGTCCTCGTCATAGCGGCGACAGGCGACCACTGAGCGCCACCACGCGGCAGCAGCAAATGGTTAGCCCTGGCAGCAGTGACGGACGGCGCTACTCGTTTCCAGCGACGGGAAGACCACCATCGCGTACAATCTTCTCCGGCGACCCAAGCAGTAGCATCAGCTCGTCGACGACCTTCCTGTGACGGCTTGGACTCGCCACCCCTCTACGAAGTTCCTTCTTCGAAGATCGATCGAGTCATCGCGTATCCGTGTCCTCTCCGATCAGAAGCTAATTCTGGTGAGTCCTCTGTTCGTTGTGCTCAGATCTGAAGAATTCTTTGAGTATTGACAAATCATCTGATTGTTTGATCCTTCTTCTTGGGAATTTCTTTCGATTTAGTCAGATCGATAGGATGGGGAATGATTTCAATTTTGGAACTAGTGATGATCAGAGTGAATCGTAAGTTCTGGATGTAGAACTTTAATTTTCCTAAAGTTTTTCTCAAGAATTTTTCCAACGCCTCTGTTAAACTCTAAATATTTGATTCGTTTGGAAACTGTTTGTGAAAATGCCTGTGCAGGACTTGATTTACTCTCGGATACGATTGAACTGTGTCCGATTACCTGAGAATTCGTCTACTCCTAAAAATTGTGCTCGACTCATCGTAGTTCATCTCAGGTACATATCTATTCCTTCCTTGTTGTGATCGTACCGAATGCTCGTTTTATTTTTTAATGTTGGTATAATTGTGATCGAGATGTAGGATACGTTGTTCGTGTCCGACTTTAACTACATCCAATAGTGTTCGTGTCCGGGCCTAGTTCGTGACCAGTCCTTGCTGAGATTTCGTGGGGTCCTACTGCATGTAAAACTAGTACTGTGTCTGGAGGATGAGTCCAAGTACTGCTTGTGTCCAGCAGTCGCGTCTAGGTTTATTGCTGTATCCGTGTCCTATTACATCATCTTAAAGTCGGACGTGGAGACACTATGCCATCAGTTGATTTTTCCTTTTCAATATTATTTTCTTTAAGTGCCAGTATTGAAATTGTATAATCTATGATATGTGTTGCCTTTTAAATATTCTCCAGGGACAATTGATTGAAGTTGTTCATTATAGATTACTATAGTTGTAAGTTATATTCAAATGTTTGATGAGGGGTCTCAGGATTGGATGAGAGTCTTATTTTTAAAGAGTTAAATTGTGTAAATATGTCTCTACATAAATTCCTGTTTTGGCTTTTGTCATGACCCGCACCCTGATTAGGGGCACGAGAAGTGGGTACGTCCAGCCTACGCCGCAGTATCGGCGGTAGAACGCTGTATATAACGTCTGTAATTACTACGACTAACAGTATAAAGGTACTTGTACAGTATATACTCTCCGAATGGAGGTGACATAGCAATACAGTCTCAATCACAGAATAAAACTAAGGTAGATAGCTCAGAAAGAGAACATATGATAGATGAAAGAGTAAATAAGTTTAGAGTCCAATACAAGCCCAGATATATATAACATCACAGGGTATCAAAATATAATATAGAAACTACAGTCTGATAAAGCTAGCTGGATCGCAGTCCAGTCAAACCTAGCTAATCTACACTACTCCGGGAGTACAAAATCTAGTGGCTCTACTATAAGGCCACGGTCCTGGACTACTCCATCTAACTCGAGCCCATAATAGGTCGAGCAGTCTGCCTCAGAATCATCTGTAATATATCATAATGGTATCCTGTCAGGAAAATGAGCAAGTACAAGCGCTAACAGCAGTTTCATGTGAATTGACAAATTCTATAAGAGACAGTATAATGAACTACAAGACAAAGATATATGAAGACTTGGGAACCGTTCAGAAGCCGAGTTACAACCCTTAAACCAAACAAGGACCGGGGTTGTAACTCTTCTCCCGAGCAGAACTTAGTCTCCAATCAAGGTACAATATAAAGGCATGTAGAGCATGTGAGTAACTGTAATCATAGCATGGTGAGAAGTACTGTACGTAGAACAGAACATGATGTATGATAAAATAAAGTAAATATAAAATGTGCCTCGAATATTATAGCATAATGTGATCGGTATGGGTCAAGATCAGGCTTCCAGCCGACCGGCTATAAGTACGTGGACTCGGCCCGGCCGGGATGGTAAGCTATGGAGCAAGTAGTAGCACAGGTCAGGCTATACCCATCGTGAGGTGAGGGTATAGCTATGATACAAGTAGTAACTCAAGGTGGGCATTGATCACATTATCTATAAAATTTCCCATTCTTCGAATAGTATACGGATCCGGACATAGCACGTCATGACGCAGGATTCCCTAAGAGGGGAGCAAGTCCTTTTCAGGAATCGACGTCAATACAAGTACAAGAATCAAGACCAAACAAGTACCAGTATCCCAAGAAATCCAGGAATGACATCTCATGATAGGAATCCGACAATACTAGTCCGTGAACTATCGTGACTGAGAATCAAGTAAGATACTACGACTGAATCGGATATAGCAAATATCAAGACAATGAAAACTATCAGTGAATGTACTCGCCTGCTGTCCTGAGCTGTAGGGTATATCAATGCTCAGAGCGGTAATCCGAAACCTAAAGATGAGATTACTATGTGTTAATTTGGGTTTAAACAAGTTTAAGAATGATTCACAATGAATGATATGAAATCTAGGTCAAACTAGGTCTCACTGAGTCACACTAAGTCCTGTCAAGTCAAATCTAGGTCAAATCAATCATCGCAAGTCAAAACAAGTCGAAGAAAGTCAAACGGGGTCAAGAGTCGGCCTACCCACAAAATCTAATTTACATAATCTAAGTCTCATCCAATTTTGGGCGCGTTCCGACACTCGGAACTCAAATTTACCCTTTCACTAAATTCGACTCACTCACAAACCCTCTCTAATTTGATTTCCTACATTCCCTTCTCCTTATTCTCCGTCTCCTTCTCCTTAATCCCCGTATTATTCTTCTTATTCTTCGTCTCTTATTTCTCATTCTCCGTCTCCTTCTCCTTATTCTCCGTCTCTTATTTCTTATTTTCCGTCTCCTTCTCCTTATTCTCCGTCTCTTATTTCTCATTCTCCGTCTCCTTCTCCTTATTCTCCGTCTCTTATTTCTCATTCTCCGTCTCTTATTTCTCATTCTCCGTCCCTTATTTCTCATTCTCCGTCTCCTTCTCCTTATTCTCCGTCTCTTATTTCTTATTCTCCGTCTCCTTCTCCTTATTCTCCGTCTCTTATTTCTCATTCTCTGTCTCCTTCTCCTTATTCTCCGTCTCTTATTTCTCCGTCTCCTTCTTATTGCCACTGCTGCTCCTAATGCCTAACTGCTGCTGCTGCTACTGGGCTTATGCTGCTGCTGCTACTTCCTACTGCTGCTGCTGCTCTACTTCCTACTGCTGCTGCTGCTATTTCTTATTCCTGCTGCTGCTTTACTTTCTACTGCTGCTGCTGCTATTTCTTATTCCTGCTGCTGCTCTACTTCCTACTGCTGCTGCTGCTATTTCTTATTCCTTCTTCTTCCACTACCAAAATATACTAAATTAGCGACGGAATTTTTTCGTAGGCGTTAGCGACGACTTTGTGGTCGCTCACCGACTGATTACCGACCACACGCCTTTGCCATTTTTATTTTAATTTTAGGGGGAGGAAAGGTCGCATATCCGTCGCTAGGCTGTCGAAATTATAGCGACGGATGTCCAGTCGTCGCTACGTAGTCGATTATTTGGCGGGAATTGTGTAGGAATTTGGCGGCACATTTCTTCGACTACGTAGCGACGGATATTCAGTCGGCACTTATCAAACAGGGCGACTACTGGGCGACGGGGTTTTCTACGTCGCTAGTCCGTCGCTATATATACGTACCAGACTTTAAATGAAACGGCGGAGGGAACTTTTCGCATTCTTCCCAAATTCACTCTCTTTCCTCTCTCTCTCTCTCTCTCTCTCTCTCTCTCTCTCTCTCGCCGATGTCGGCTTCGGTGATCGGCGTCGGTGTCGTTGTCACGCTCCAGAACTAAAATACTGGAGAGCGGGGGCAGACATAGCCAGCTACGTATATTGAAATGGATTCCACCTCGCTATACGGTCACGACTGTCTAGATACATGAGGGTTTACTACAAGCCAACAGTCTCCTATGGTCATGAACAAGCCTAGTGTCTCAATCACAAGCAAGTAAGTAAATGTTACAAGATGTATGATAATTAAATATACAATAATAAGGCATCCCAAATATTACATATTCAGCTGATCATGAAGCTAGTCGTTACAAAATGTTAGGACTAGCAAGAGTTTAGTCATACATGATCAACCCTAGGATCTGTCAATCATGTTACAGCCCGTAGGCAGACAGTAAGTAAGTGCAATCGAGCTAAATAGGTGCTCGTCGGCTAAACGCCTCAAAAGAATATTTTTACAATAGAGTGGAAGAGCCAAAAATAACCCACTCATTGCCCTGGTTACGCCTGGTGTTCACCATCGGACTGGAAAAGCGGTAGATCCTCTGGAGCTGCTCCGAAATCTGGCCATACAAAACCAGCTGGGTCAGATCCCAGAAAGAGCAAGTGCCACAAAGGAAGCTTCACTTAGGAACTAAAACCAGCAATCAACACAAGAACATAAATAAAAATAAGAACTATAAATAAGAAAATACATCAGGGTGATATACGACGAGATAACCATGGAACTATTCAGATAACCGGGTTACAATCCGTAAACCAAACAAGGACCGGGGTTGTAACCCTTCGTCTGAACGGAACTTGGTTTCCCACCATTTATCGGCAAGATAATATAAGAAAATCAGGACATGTAACAGGATCAAGACAAGACTAGACTGGTTAGACTCCATCCAATTATTTCACGGCCAAGCAAGAATTACGGCTTGATACTTTAACTAACTAGGGTTATCACAGTCCTAGTTACTAACAAGATGCAGTGAGATTACTCCACAGCCATAAGCCCTGCAGACCATCCAGGTTACCCGGGTTAAAAGATTTAGAGTTGAATTCAGGTGGGTACATTGTCCAGGAAACGAATGTACCCTTAGGTAGCTTGAAGGGTGCAACACATGACAGTGTGCTGGAAATGTGCCCTACTCGACGGCAGGCTACAGATCCCAAGGCGTGCCCAGGTAACGGGATTGCCTGTAGCTGGAAGATCTCTTTATGACTAGTGTATTAATCTAGTTATTAGCCTTAGTCCATTTCAATAGGTACTCCTGACCGTGGTACTCAGGAGTCCCCTCCTAGACATGATGCAAGACAGGACTGGATTAGTTGTACAAGCACAATCACCCATGGTGTCCAAGTTACTTATACAGGTTATGTCATGTCAGGTAGCCGTTGCAACAGCTAATCAAGATATATCATGTCAGGTTTATCATGTCAAGTGTACTAATCAGGAGTGCGCCACGACGGACCACTATCATGTCAGGTGTACTTGTCAGGGGTGCGCCACGATGGGCCACTACCATGTCATGTTCAATTACCACGTCCAGACATATTAAGTAAATCCGTGATTATCAAGTTCATGACAAAAGGCGTAAGGATATAAAATGGGCATAAAATATCTAATAAAATATCAATACACAGGGCTATAGGAGAGCCATGCGGCTAAGGCATATGCGGCCAGGAATGATCTCATGCGGCTGGAAGAGAACAACCCATGCGGCTGAATAGGGTCAGGCGGATGCGGCTAAAAGGAAAAGGCTTATGCGGTCAAAGGGGTATCAGTCATATGCGGCTCGGAGATCCAGTCAGTCATGCGGCTGAGAAAGGTAAGACATATACGGTCAGGAGGATAGGGAACTCATGCGGCTGGCGGGGGATGGGTCCATGCGGCTGGCTGACCAATCAGGTACATGCGGCCGGGAAGGAGCAACCCATGCGGCTGCGGGGAGCAATGACTATGCGGTCAAGGGAAGCAAACCCATGCGGCTGGATGACTACGGTCTATGCGGCTCGCGAGTGTTGAGTTCATGCGGCTCAGGGTTGCTAGAAATCCATGCGGCCAGGAAGGACTGGGCCTCAGTCATGCGGTTAAGTAAGAAGGACTTCATGCGGCTAGAAGGAATACTTGTCGCATGAACTTGTCATGCGGTCAAGTCAAGGCAATAGTGCATGCGGTTGGAACTGACTTGCCGCATGAATGTTCATGCAGTCAAGTGCTACTATGCGGCTCGGGACTGTGCTTCTTCTCCAAATTTTCGAGAAGTACACCATAAGCCATGGCTTCCAAGTTGCATAACTCTATCACCCGGAGCCCAAATCCGAACTTCCATAGGTCAAAATGGGGTAGAACAAAATTCTCTACAACATGAAACCATCAAAACTTAGAAATCACAAGATGAAATAGATCAAAACCTAAGAATTCCGAAAATAAAGTAAACTTAGATCTACAAGAATCTAGCCATAAAAAGTGAAAACACCAAGTACTAAAGTAAGTTAAAATACTGTAAGGAAGAGAATGAAGTAATAAATTTGGAGTTCCTCCATGAAGCAAGTTGTACTTGCCTAGACCTCACTCTCTTGGTAGGTGCAGGAGTTAATGGTAGAGAAGAAGAGAGTAATGAAGAGAGAGAGGGAAGAATGGGTTAATAAATATTATGGGTGGTGGTAGGTAGGGGGTTCACCCCTTGGTTCATTAACCAACAGCAATCCCAAATCGAACCAAGCCAACCCGAACCAGGAATAAACCAAGCCATGAAGGAAACCAAGCGAGAAATGATGTAATACAAGATAAAATATGTACACATATTCCACAAATACGTAATACGAACCATAGGCATTACAACTCTACCCATACGTACACGTATTCCACAAATACGTAATACGAACCATAGGCATTACAACTCTACCCACCTTAAAAGAATTCCGTCTTCGGAATTTAATTAAGAGGCTAGAGAAACAAGGACAAGCTATACTAATCACAAGCAAGCTATACTAAGCAATCAATCAATCATGCAAGCAAGAAATCGAAGGCATGAGGCATAAGAAAGACATTATACCTCACGAGTCAAACAAGTCGGGATATCGCGATCGGATATCATCCTCACGCTCCCACGTTGACTCACCCAAAGATTGATGACCCCAAGCAACTCGGACTAACTTGATAGTCTTATTCTTGAGCATCTTCTCTCTCCGGTCCAATATAGACACGGGCCTCTCCTCATACGAAAGGTTGGTACCAATAACCAATTTCGAATAATCCAGGATGTGGCTCGGGTCCGGGATATACCGTCGTAATTGGGATACATGGAATACGTCATGCACCTCGCTTAGCGACGGCGGAAGAGCGAGACGATAGGATACATCTCCTACTCGCTCCAGAATGTCAAACGGTCCTATATACCTAGAACTAAGCTTTCCCCGCACGCCAAAACGAATGACGCCACGGTTAGGCAAAATCCTCAGGAATACATGATCGCCGACCGAGAACTCGAGAGGACGCCGATGAGAATCGGCCCAATGGCGCTGGCGATCTTAGGCAACTCGAAGATGGTCCCTGACTCGCCTGACCACTTCGACTGTCTGGGCAATCATTTCTGGACCGAGCATCTGCCTTTCTCCAACATTGTCCCATGCTAGCAGGGATCTGTACTTCCTACCATACAGTGTCTCGAACGGTGCCATCTGGATACTGGCCTAGAAACTGTTGTTGTATAAAAACTCCACCAGGTGCAGGTGATCTTCCTACGAACCACCGAAGTCAAGTGTGCAAGACCTCAACATATCTTCAAGAGTCTGGATCGTACGCTCCGATTGACCATCTGTTTGCGGATGATATGCTGAACTGAACTGAAGATAAGTTTCCAAACTCTCCTGCAGGCTATGCCAAAAGTGCGACGTGAATCTTGAATATCGATCCAAGGTGATACTAACTGGTACTCCGTGCAACCTGACAATCTGCCTGAGGTACATCTCTGCTAGCTGAGTCGTCGACTGGCCAACTCTGAATGGGAGGAAGTGAGCTACCTTCGTGAGCCGATCAACTATAACCCAAATAGCATCTCGACCAGATGGGGATCTAGGCAATCCGGTCACAAAATCTATGGTCACATGTTCCCACTTCTATTCTGGATTAGTAGAGAGAAATCCAAGTACAGTTGTTACTAAACCTTCCACGATACTAATCCGAAATGGTCTATACTAATCCAACACGGCCGATACCTATCGGATATGACCGATACCAAATCGATAAGGCCAATATGAATCCTAGCTATTCGGCCGATACATGTACATATCGGATATAGGACGATACCAATTTGTTAAGGCCAATACCAATATGATACGTCCTATACCAAACCGATAGACCGATACTAATCTGATACACTAGATACTAAGTACATCCGGCCTATACCAGCGGATCTACCAGTTACTGCACGATAGGCTCAACGAGTCCAGTTACATCCGGTTATTGGTGAGTACATGATTACATAGTAATTCTGTTAGTCTTGTGATACATATTTTTACTCTCTCATGCTACCAACGTCACAACTTTTCCAGTGCTGCTCCCTCTAATGATGATGAACGCAAAAAACCAACGTCACAACTTTTATAACTTGAGTAAATTTCTTTATCCTATATGAAAATTTCTGTTGTCAGAAAGATGGCTCCTAGGACTCGTCGAGGTGGTGCTGCTAGTCGAGGAAGGGGTCGAGGCAAGAAACCCTTGGAGGTCGACACGGAGGAAGTCTCCGTCGTCAAACAAGAGCCGGTGACTGTTAAGGAGAAGGTGCTACCAAAGGTCGAGGTCAAGGAAGAACCGATGACCATCAGGGAAGAGATTGCTCCCAAGCTTGAAGTTAAGGAGGAGCCACCGTCAGAGAGTAGTAGCATCGGAACCGACCCTCCTGTCCCTACAGAAGACCTCAACCAGATTGAGCCTTCGTATGCAAAGTGGCTGATAGAATGGTACATGCCTCAACGCAACTATGATCCCTGGCTGTGAGGATTCATCGTCTGACTTGTGGTCTTTGTTGAGGTTGCGGTCGATTTTCCTATGTGTTTTAGAATATTTATGAAAATTTTGGAATATTTGTGCTATGATCGGATTATAACGATGGATATTAGGTTACTCTTCCAGATAATTGATGTCTATTTTATATTAATTTGGTTTGGTCTATATGATTCTTGGATAATTGGTGTGCATTAAATTCGTATGTGCATATTTGGTCTATGTGATTCTTGGATAATTGGTGTGCATTATATATTTGGTCTATGTGATTGTTGGATAATTGGTGTGCATTATATATTGGTTTGGTTTATGCATATTTTTGCGAACAGGTATAGTGCTGTAATTTTTTTTCAAAATATTCTCAGTTAGCGACGGACTTGTGACCGTTTAGCGACGGGGATTACCAGTTTTCGAATACTTTTCGACGGCTATTCCGTCGCTAACTGGAGATTTGAAAATGTTTTCAGGTAGCGACGGATGGTCGACGGAATATCCGTCGGCATGGTATATAGTTCGACGGAATAGCGACGACTTATCCGTCGCCCTTGTTCTGGAAATACCAAGAATTTCCAGAACATGCTCGACGGATAATCCGTCCGTATTCCGTCGATATATATCGACGGAATAGCGACGAATAATCCGTCACCATGGTGTTGGAAATGCCAAGCATTTCCAGAACCTGATCGACGGATAGTCCGTCAGCACACCGTCGCTAATCCGTCGTTCGTTACCGACGACTAACGACGGATGAGCGACGAAACTATACGCTCTGATACGCGATTACGACGGGTTATCGACGGTATTTTACGTCGCTATTGTCTACACAGTTCAGTACTTAATAGTTGAAATGGACGACAGTCCGTCAGAAATGCGTCGCTAATGCTTCGTATTGTGACGTCGACAATCCGTCGCTATTCCGTCGTTGGACGACTACGTAGCGACGGACCGTTATTAGCGACGAGCTGATTGCCGACGGATTTTTTTTGGCCAAAATCCGTCGGTGATCAGTCGCTAATAGTAATTACCGTCGGATTGGCGACGGATAGGGCCATCGCTAAAACGATAAATTTTGGTAGTGTTCTACTTCTATTCCTCTCTCCCAAACTCTCATTCTCTTCCTCTAAAAACACACACACACATCCATATCTATATATATATACACTCACAAACACATATACCCATCTACATATATATATATAGACACTCACACACTCTCATATATATATATATATATATATATATATATATATATATATATATATATATATATATATATATATATATATATATATATATATATATATATATATATACATACCCACACACACACACACACACACACACACACACACACATAGAAATATATATATACACATATATATATATATATATATATATATATATATATATATATATATATATATATATATCTCTAAAAAGGAAAACCCCTAATAAATTCTTAAACTAGGTTTTTGGAAAACCTATAAAAGCTATGGTCATTAGGTAGAGAATGGTCTCCTCCACATTTATTGTGAAGGAATAAATGCAAGAGAGAAAATTTATGGGGGTTAATGAGCATACCTAGAATTGGTTTCCTTGAGGAAGAAGAAGCTTCAAAAGAAAGGAATGAAATGAGGAGAGAGAGTTTACTTTGGAGTGAAGTAAAGGGAGGGGGTTTTGCCTATACATGGCCGGCCATGGGGGGTCTTAATGGGTTTGGGTGGAGACCCATTAGACTTGATTTGGTTTAACTCCAAATTGACTAATTAAGCCTCTAAATGACTAGTTAAGCCATGGAAGTATTGGTTTATGGTTTCTAGCCTAGTTAGGATGGCATGTGGGCCAAGTCCAGCTAGTATGTGGGTCCCACTAGTGTCCAGACTACCCGGGTCTCCAACTTAAGTCCAAATTGGATAAAATTCAAACTAAATCAACCAATTCCCTAAGAATCCTATAAAATCAAATAAAATTCCCAAAAATTATAAAACTTGGAAAATAACAAAAATACCTCTAATTCGAAAACTGGGGGTGACAAATCTATCCACCTTAAAAGAATTTCGTCCTCGAAATTGAATGAGAACTAACACAGCAACATAAATAGAACAAGGAAGGACAAGAAAGAATTTTACCTCAAAGCTCGAAGAGATATGGAAAACGCTCCCACATGTCGTCCTCCCTCTCCTAGGTAGACTCACCGGGAGAGTGATGTCTCCACGCAACCCGAACCAAGGGTATGACCTGGTTCCGGAGCACCTTCTTCATGCGATCCAGAATCTCTACCGGCTGTTCTGGATAGCTGAGAGTAGGTCCCACCTGTATCGCTGAATGGTCCAATACATGGCTAGGATCTGCCACGTACCGCCTCAGCTGCGATACATGAAACACGTTGTGCACTCCCTCGAGCCTAGTAGGCAAGTCCAGTCGGTAGGCTACTGTACCGATCCTCTCTATGATGGTAAAAGGTCCGATGTAGCGCGGACTGAGCTTCCCACCGCCGCCAAAGCGAATCGTACCACGTGTCGGGGATATCCTCAAAAACACCATGTTACCAACCTAGACACAAGACAAAACTCAACACACAACTAACAAACAATCACAACAAACACGACAAGAACTGAAACTAACCTCGAACTCTAACGGTCTTCGGTGACTATCGGCCCAATGCCGCTGCCTATCCTGAGCCACCCGAAGTCTGTCTCTAATCATCCTGACCTTCTCGGCCGCATCCACAACCATCTCCGGCCGAAGAAGCGCCCGATCGCCGACATCGTCCCAAGACAAAGGAGTACGGCATCTCCGTCCATATAGAGCCTCAAATGGTGACATCTCTATACTGGCCTGGTAGCTGTTGTTGTAAGCAAACTCTACCAGGTGAAGATGGTCCTCCCAAGAACCCTCGAGATCTAGTACACATGTGCGAAGCATATCCTCCAAAGTCTGGATGGTCCTCTCCGACTGCCCGTCTGTCTGAGGATGATAAGCAGTACTAAACTTGAACGAGGTGTCCAAGCTAGCCTGCAAACTCCTCCAGAAGTGGAAAGTGAATCGGCTATCCCGATCTGAAACTATGCTCACTGGAACTCCGTACAATCTCACGATCTGACGAACATACAGCTCAGCCAGCCTCTCCGTAGACAAACCCACTTTGAAAGGCAAAAAGTGGGCCGATTTGGTCAATCTATCAACGATGACCCAAACCGCATCTTTCCCTCCTGGCGATCGTGGAAGTCTAGATACAAAGTCCATGGTGATGTGCTCCCACTTCCACTCGGGAATGGGTAGCGGCTGAAGCAATCCACCTGGTCTCTGTCTCTCGGCCTTCACCTGCTGACACACAAGACAACGAGATACAAACTGAGCTACCTCGTGCTTCATGCCATACCACCACACGTGCTCTCTCAGGTCCCTATACATCTTGTTGGCTCCAGAATGCATAGAATACTGAGAGCGATGCACCTCCTGAAGAACCTCTTCCCGAAGCTCTCCACGCGGAACGTACAGACTAGTACCGTGCCACAACGACCCGTCTTCGACTACAGAGAAATCGTCAAGCAAGCTCGTCCACACCTGCTCCCTGATGCTCCTCAGGACAACATCATCATACTGCGCTGACCTGACTCTATCCATCAGCTCAGACTGAATCTGCAAACCCCACATCTGGATCTCTACGCCCGGAATGATGACCTCGATACCCAAACTATCCAGATCGGCCAAAAGATGACGATCTGTCGTCAAGAACATAGCTACTGGATACCTGCTCAAGGCATCTACAACTACGTTGGCCTTCCTCGGATGGTACTACAGTGATATATCGAAGTCCTTCATCAGCTCTAACCACCGCCTCTGCCGCATGTTCAACTCCTTCTAAGTGAACACGTACTTCAAGCTCTTGTGATCTGTGAAGATCTCAACTCGCTCTCCGTACAGGTAATGCTTACATAACTTCAAAGCAAAAATAACCGCGGCCAACTCCAGATCATGAGTAGGATAGTTCTTCTCATGGGGACACAACTGCCTGGATGCATAGGCAATCACCTTCCCGTGCTGCTGAAGAACACAACCTAAACCCTTCCCTGAAGCATCGCTGAATATCGAGAACCCACCTGACCCAGATGGCAAAGTCAAGATCGGAGCTGAAGTCAACCTCCTCTTCAGCTCATCGAATGCAGCCTTACACTCAACAGTCCAGACGAACTCCACGTCCTTCCTAGTGAGTCTAGTCATTGGCTCTGCAATCCGCGAGAAGTCCTGGACGAACTTCCGATAATAGCCAGCCAAACCCAGAAAGCTCCGAACCTCGGCAACTGAATTGGGCGTAGACCAAGACTCGACTGCCGAAATCTTCTTCTGGTCCACTGAAATCCCGTGCTCGGTCACAACATGACCTAAGAACTCCACCTGGTCCAAGAAGAACTCACACTTCGAAAGCTTTCCGTAGAGTTGCTCCCTCCTCAGAGTCTCTAACACAACTCTCAAGTGCTCCTCATGCTCCTCCTGCGTCTTCGAATAGATCAAGATATCGTCTATGAAGACCACCACGAACTTGTCAAGGTACTGATAGAATACCTTGTTCATCAAGTTCATGAACACCGCGGGAGCATTGGTCAATGGCATCACTGTAAACTCGTACTGGCCGTACCGAGTCTGAAATGCCATCTTGGGAATGTCATCCCGCCTCACCTTCAGCTGGTGATACCCGGACCTCAAGTCTATCTTCGAAAATACCTTTGCCCCACTCAGCTGATCGAACAAGTCATCGATCCTCGGCAAATGGTACCTATTCTTGATAGTGAGGTTGTTGAGCGCCCGGTAATCAAGGCACATGCGGGACGTACCGTCCTTCTTCGGCACAAAAAGGACTGGCGCTCCCCAGGACGAAGAACTGGATCTGATGAACCCCTTGTCCTGCAGCTCGTCGACTTGCTTCTTCAGCTCTATCAACTCGCTGTTGTTCACCCTATAGACATGCTGTGAAATGGGCTCGGCGCCCGGCACCAAGTCTATAGAGAACTCAATGTCCCTGTCTGGCGGCATCCCCGACAACTCCTCGGGAAAAACATCCGAGAACTCAGCTATCAACGGATGTGGCAAATCCTACCCCGCCAACAAAGCTCCACAGAATCCAGCCTCCGGCTCCGCTGCTCCTCGAGCAAACTCAATCTCTGGCTCTCCCGGCGTCCTAAAAAGAACTCTGCCTCCTCTACAATCAATGCTAGCATGGTGCATGCTCAACCAATCCATACCGAGTACCATATCGTACCTCGGTAGGGGCATTACGAGCAGACACGCACTCAAGTCCCGGCCTCTCAGAGTGACTCTCTGCCCCTTGCAAATATTATTAACCAGGATAATGCCTCCCCCGGTCATAATCTTGCAAGTCCTACCCATATATTCAGCAATAATATTGTGTCTCAGAGCAAAAGAAACAGACACAAAACTATGGGTCGCCCCAGAATAAAACAAGGCAAAAGCAGGAAAAGAATCAAGAAGAACATGACCTGCTACCACATCTCCCATCGGCTCTACCTCCTCCTCTGCTGCCAAAGCGAACACCCTGCCCGCGGGTGCTCCCTTCTGGTGCTGAACAAAGCGCTGCTGCTGGGTCTGAAGTGGAGGACCTCTCTGCTGAACTGCTGGTCCTCTAGCCGGCTGCACCCTATCCTGGCCTTCCTTGGCTGCCCGAGCAGGGCAGCCCTTCAGCTGGTGATCGGTCCCTCCGCAGAATAGGCAAACGCCTAACCTCCTCCGACATATGTCTCTGTTGTGCCCCGTCTTCCCGCAGAAAGCACACTGCTGGGTCTGCCTCTGGCCCTGACCCTGATGCTGCTGGGCATGCGCCGGTGCCTGCTGAATCTGCAACGGAGGCTGCTGCTGAAATGGCCTCTGCTGATGCTGAAAGTTGGGGCGCTTCGCCGGTCCTACACTGGAACTCGCCCCCATACCATCACCGCTCCTCTTCGGCTTGAGGCCGAAGTCCTCCTCTGCAATCTGTGCGTCCATCAATATCTGATCGAACGTCGTGTCACGGCGACCCGAGGTGCGGGTGCGTACTGCATGAATAAGTCACCTGCGGAACTTACGAGCCTTCTGCCCCTCATCCTGGATTATATCGGGAGCAAACATGCTAAGGCGGAAGAACTCAGCTGCATACTCGTCCACCGATGAGTTCCCCTGCACTAGACCCACGAACTGGCCCTCCAATGTTGTAAGAGCCACGTCCGGGAAGAACTTCTCCTTGAAGAGCCTCCGGAAGTTCTCCCATGTCAGCCCTCTCACCGACGTACGAGGATCCGTGCGGTACCATGTCAGCGCAATGTCGAAGAATCGGCTGGCTGCGGCCGAAACCCAAAGTGCTCTAGGAAGCTCTGCCAGCTCCATGCTCCGCTGCACGTCCTCTAGCCAGTCGTCTGCATAAAGGATGCCCTCCGTGCCCGTGAAGTCCCTGGAGCTCATCTTCCTAAAGTCTAATACTGTCCCTGGCCTGGACTGCTGCTGATACGGCTGCTGGCTAGTAGGGCCCTGCACCGTACCCGGTGCCACTCTCTCCACTGCTGCCAGTGCAAGCTGATGCGAGTTCTCTATGCTCTGCCTCAGCATCTCAATCTGACGGTATGACGCCTCCGACTAGCGCTGTGACGCCTCTACCTGGGCCCGCTGTGTCTCCATCATCTGCTGAAGGAGAAGGAACATATGATGTGTATCCGTCGGTATCGGTGGTGGTGGCGACAGCATCTCCGGAACGACGACCGAAATCCTCTGGGGTGGAGGTAGTAGACCTCCCTGTGTAACTGCCGGGGTCTCCGGGATAGTGGAATCACTGGGGGCAGTCTCGTGAACCTCCTCCTCAGCCTGATCAGATCTCTCGGGCAAACTACTCGATCCAGTGGCCTGCGGGTGCGTCTTCGTCATCCTGGAGACGAATTGAAATAAGAGATCAATATGGCACATGAGTAGATTATCAAAGAAGGACAGTTAATTGAATACAAGGAAAGTAATCATGATAATCAAAAGATCGGAATTTTTCTAGGTGTGATTGAGAAACTCCTATCATATCCTAGGTCCTACGTCCTAATTGCAGGCTCGTAATTAGTACTCTAAGTCGAGCACCATTACGAGATCGCACTAATTGCGATACTGACCTGCATGGGCCACCACAAAAATGTGTCACGACCCGCACCCTGATTAGGGGCACGAGAAGTGGGTACGTCCAGCCTACGCCGCAGTATCGGCGGTAGAACGCTGTATATAACGTCTGTAATTACTACGACTAACAGTATAAAGGTACCTGTACAGTATATACTCTCCGAATGGAGGTGACATAGCAATACAGTCTCAATCATAGAATAAAACTAAGGTAGATAGCTCAGAAAGAGAACATATGATAGATGAAAGAGTAAATAAGTCTAGAGTCCAATACAAGCCCAGATATATACAACATCACAGGGTATCAAAATATAATATAGAAACTACAGTCTGATAAAGCTAGCTGGATCACAGTCCAGTCAAACCTAGCTAATCTACACTACTCCGGGAGTACAAAATCTAGTGGCTCTACTATAAGGCCACGGTCCTGGACTACTCCATCTAACTCGAGCCCATAATAGGTCGAGCAGTCCGCCTCAGAATCATCTGTAATATATCATAACGGTATCCTGCCAGGAAAATAAGCAAGTACAAGCGCTAACAGCAGTTTCATGTGAATTGACAAATTCTATAAGAGACAGTATAATGAACTACAAGACAAAGATATATGAAGACTTGGGAACCGTTCGGAAGCCGAGTTACAACCCTTAAACCAAACAAGGACCGGGGTTGTAACTCTTCTCCCGAGCAGAACTTAGTCTCCAATCAAGGTACAATATAAAGGCATGTAGAGCATATGAGTAACTGTAATCATAGCATGGTGAGAAGTATTGTACGTAGAACAGAACAGGATATATGATAAGATAAAGTAAATATAAAATGTGCCTCGAATATTATAGCATAATGTGATCGGTATGGGTCAAGATCAGGCTTCCAGCCGACCGGCTACAAGTACGTGGACTCGGCCCGGCCGGAATGGTAAGCTATGGAGCAAGTAGTAGCACAGGTCAGGCTATACCCATCGTTAGCTATGATACAAGTAGTAACTCAAGGTGGGCATTGATCACATTATCTATAAAATTCCCCATTCCCCGAATAGTATACGGATCTGGACATAGCATGTCATGACGCGGGATTCCCTAAGAGGGGAGCAAGTCCTCTTCAGGAATCGGCGTCAATACAAGTACAAGAATCAAGACCAAACAAGTACCAGTATCCCAAGAAATCTAGGAATGACATCTCATGACAGGAATCCGATAATACTAGTCCGTAAACTATCGTGACTGAGAATCAAGTAAGACACTACGACTGAATCGAATAAAGCAAACATCAAGACAATAAAAACTATCAGTGAATGTACTCGCCTGCTGTCCTGAGCTATAGGGTATATCAATACTCAGAGCGGTAATCTGAAACCTAAAGATGAGATTACTGTGTATTAATTTAGGTTTAAACAAGTTTAAGAATGATTCACAATGAATGATATGAAATCTAGGTCAAACTAGGTCTCACAGAGTCACACTAAGTCCAGTCAAGTTAAATCTAGGTCAAATCAATCATCGCAAGTCAAAACAAGTCGAAGAAAGTCAAACGGGGTCAAGAGTCGGCCTACCCACAAAATCTAATTTACATAATCTAAGTCTCATCCAATTTTGGGCGCGTTCCGACACTCGGAACTCAAATTCACCCTTTCACTACATTCGACTCACTCACAAACCCTCTCTAATTTGATTTCCTACATTCCCTTCTCCTTATTCTCCGTCTCCTTCTCCTTAATCTCCGTCTTATTCTTCTTATTCTCCGTCTCTTATTTCTCATTCTCCGTCTCCTTCTCCTTATTCTCCGTCTCTTATTTATTATTTTCCGTCTCCTTCTCCTTATTCTCCGTCTCTTATTTCTCATTCTCCGTCTCCTTCTCCTCATTCTCCGTCTCTTATTTCTCATTCTCCGTCTCCTTCTCCTTATTCTCCGTCTCTTATTTCTTATTCTCCGTCTCCTTCTCCTTATTCTCTGTCTCTTATTTCTCATTCTCCGTCTCCTTCTCCTTATTCTCCGTCTCTTATTTCTCCGTCTCCTTCTTATTGCCACTGCTGCTCCTAATGCCTAACTGCTGCTGCTGCTACTGGGCTTATGCTGCTGCTGCTACTTCCTACTGCTGCTGCTGCTCTACTTCCTACTGTTGCTGCTGCTATTTCTTATTCCTGCTGCTGCTCTACTTCCTACTGCTGCTGCTGCTATTTCTTATTCCTGCTGCTGCTCTACTTCCTACTGCTGATGCTGCTATTTCTTATTCCTTCTTCTTCTACTTCTATTCCTCTCTCCCAAGCTCTCATTCTCTTCCTCTAAAATCACACACACACACATCCATATCTATATATATATATATATACACTCACAAACACATATACCCATCTACATATATATATATATATATATATATAGACACTCACACACTCTCATATATATATATATATATATATATATATATATATATATATATATATATATATATATATATATATAAATACATACCCACACACACACACACACATAGAAATATATATATACACACATATATATATATCTCTCTAAAAAGGAAAACCCCTAATAAATTCTTAAACTAGGTTTTTGGAAAACCTATAAAAGCTATGGTCATTAGGTAGAGAATGGTCTCCCCCACATTTATTGTGAAGGAATAAATGCAAGAGAGGAAATTTATGGGGGTTAATGAGCATACCTAGAATTGGTTTCCTTGAGGAAGAAGAAGCTTCAAAAGAAAGGAATGAAATGAGGAGAGAGAGTTTACTTTGGAGTGAAGTAAAGGGAGGGGGTTTTGCCTATACATGACCGGCCATGGGGGGTCTTAATGGGTTTGGGTGGAGACCCATTAGACTTGGTTTGGTTTAACTCCAAATTGATTAATTAAGCCTCTAAATGACTAGTTAAGCCATGGAAGTATTGGTTTATGGTTTCTAGCCTAGTTAGGATGGCATGTGGGCCAAGTCCAGCTAGTATGTGGGTTCCACTAGTGTTCAGACTACCCGGGTCTCCAACTTAAGTCCAAATTTGATAAAATTCAAACTAAATCAACCAATTCCCTAAGAATCCTATAAAATCAAATAAAATTCCCAAAAATTATAAAACTTGAAAAATAACGAAAATACCCCTAATTCGAAAACTGGGGGTGACAGCTTTGCAATGGAAAGGTGAATACGAAGCTGGGATTCAACAGCGACTGGGGTTGGTATTTAGTAAGTTCTGCTAAGTTTTTGGAATGAATAAGGATTTGTGCATGGTGGCAGCTGGGTTTTAGTAAGTATGAAAGGAAATGCAAAGAGTATTCCCAGAATAGAAATGTTAAGTCTATATGTGTTTCTGGAATATGGTTAGAATATTTTTTTTGTGCATTTTATTATACTCTACTTAACTACCTGTTTATCACAAATTGATAGAGTACAATTATTGTACATTATAAATAATTATAGGACAGAATATGCAAGATTGGGAAAGTTTTCTTTTTAAAAAAAAATTGTTTAAGTAGCTAAGTAACATTCTGTGAAAGTGTTCTAAAATGATTGATATATAACTAGATTATTCTATAAATTAGGATCTAGATTTTAAATATTGCTTATCATAAGTTATCTTCATATTAAATATAAAAAATGTATTGGATAAATAGATTATGTTCTTTCAACCCAAAACAGCTAGAGTAGTATTAATTGTTGACCAAATTGTACCTATTAAAATTGGACAGGAGGACATCTAGCTCCGATCTTCACCCGTACTTTCCTGGAGCAAGGCAAGTACATTCTATGGTCTTGTATATTTCATTATATCATGTGCTTCCTTGTTGACACACTGCGACACGACATATTTTTCTGGTGCTCATGTTCCTTGTTCTTATTACTTGTATCTATTCTATTTATGTGACCAAACCCAAGAAACAACTCAGGTGTGTTTAGCTTAGACCCCACATCGTGCACGCGGGTCCTAAGCCGTACCATTCATGTACTTTCATGTGCTTTCATGTGCTTACCCTTAGCCGGTCACATGGACTAGTTGTATTTCAAACATGGTTCACTTGTCAGGTCTTGTACTTCTGGTTCATAGTTACATTCATGTACTTTACATTTCCTGTACTTTATTTCCTGTACTTACATTCATGTACCTTCATGTTCTTTTCCTGTACTTTATAGTTCAAGTTCTCCTGTACTCATTTCCATATCATGATGTTCTGGTTCATTACCTAGAACTGTACTTTGCTCCGCTTCTGACTGGATATGTTGCAGGTATACTTGCAGAATATCATTCTACCTTATGGGCCAGAGCCCGGGATCTTAGCTGAGCAGGATAGAGACATGACTTGGCTAGAGGCTTCAGGTTTAGATTGTTTAGTTCTACTCTTAGATATTGTTTTAGAGTTCATAGTACATTTTTATTCCTGATGACTAGTACATTTATGATATACGAATTTGTGGATTGTGGTAATCTTTCTGGGATCGTGTATAGATGCTGTGATTGTGTACATTTACGTTTATCTGGTTAGATTTTTCTAGTTTGGTACAGCTCACTTCGTCGTGTCCAACGACGAAGGCTGGGCGTGTCCGACTCATGTCCGATTATTCGGAAGCGGATCGTAACATATTTTTAGTGGTGGTAATATTAATATTAATATTAATGTTAATATTAATATTAATATTAATGTTAATATTAATGTTAATGTTAATATTAATGTTAATATTAATGTTAATGTTAATTAATATTTATTTTTATTTTTATATTAATGTTAATGTTAATGTTAATATTAATGTTAATGTTAATATTAATTTTAATGTTAAGTTTAATGTTAATTTTAGTATTTAACATTAATATTAACATTAAATGGACGTCTGAGAGTGAGAGAGTTTTTAGGAAATTTTCTAAAGGGGGCTTTTGATCCGCTTCCATATATATATATATATATATATATATATATATATATATATATATATATATATATATATATATATATATATATATATATACCGCTGGCGCTCGGGGGTGAGGGCGCGGGTTCGAGCCTCCACTCCCACGGGGGCGGCTGGGTGGCGTTGTCCACGGCCTCCGGGCCAAGAGGCTGGCTGGATGGCGTTGTCCACGGGCCTTGGTTTTTAAAAAGTAGGTCTCGGGTTGAATATCTCTTTGGGCAGCTTGGTGGCTTTGAGCCACGACCCAACTTGGAGAAAGGACACCTCAAAAAAATAAAATAATAAAAATAAAAATTTTATATATATATATATATATATATATATATATATATATATATATATATATATATATATATATATATATATATATATATATATAAGCCCCCCTTAGAAAACTCCCTAAAAATCTCCCTCACTCTAATTCGTAATATTAATGTTAATATTAATGTTAATGTTAATATTAATGTTAATATTAATGTTAATGTTAATATTAATTTTTTTATTTTTTTATATTAATGTTAATGTTAATGTTAATATTAATGTTAATTTTAGTATTTAATGTTAATACTAACATTAATATTAACATTAACATTAATATTAACATTAAATTACGGATTAG
Organism: Iris pallida; assembly: GCA_029216955.1. Lineage (NCBI taxonomy): Eukaryota > Viridiplantae > Streptophyta > Magnoliopsida > Asparagales > Iridaceae > Iris > Iris pallida. The sequence continues at coordinate 5,348,609 of JANAVB010031416.1, read as the reverse complement.
AGTGATGGGGGTTTTTAGGGGGTTTTCTAGGGGGGCTTTTGATCCGCTTCATATATATATATATATATATATATATATATATATATATATATATATATATATATATATATATATATATATTTACGCAAAATGTTGAAGCCTTTACAAGTAAGCTATCAGCCACAAACAGCCGTAGCCAAAAAGTATACAACCCAAAAAGTAAGGAAATGAGGGGCTAATAGAGGATAGCGTCCCAGAAGGGCTCCTGATCATGCGAGCATGGGGCTCTGATCTTTCGACACTGACGATCGAAGGGTCTCCCGAATGAGCTGGACTCCGGAGTACTGATGACCTTCGTACCTGGCCTTATTCCGATTCTTCCATAAGACCCAGGTAGCCGCCGTTGCGACGATCTGATGGCCGTGGGAAGCAGAGTCCCAGCAAATCAGGAGATTGTTGAAGCACCCACTCCTCTGGGTCTGCCCGCACCGATGCGAGAGGGCCCTCCAAACCTGAATCACGAGCTCCCCCTGACAGAAGATATGATCGATGGATTCACTCTTACGCTCCGAGCAACAAATACATACGGACGCAAGGCTAAACCCGATGGTGTTGAGGATGTCATCGGTAGGAAACTTCTTGCGGAAGGCTATCCAGATAAGAAAAGACCACTTTTTTGGGATGCAGGTCTGCCAAAATGCTACGATGATAGGTACAGGCGTCCCCACGCAACGTACCGCGCTTCTAGCCGACCTCACCGAAAAGTATCCAGAAGGTTCGGCCGACCACTTCCGCACGTCAGTCTCATCATCCAGTTTAAGGTTATTACTGCGGATGCGCTCTTCTGCCTCTGTCCCGGCCCACTCTCTGATCAGGCACCAATTCCAATCATTACTAGTGAAATCCCATAGGTCCTTGATCCTGCTGTTCCCTGGAGCTGCCATAAGATTGTTGAGCACGGTATCCACCGCCCAATGTTCCAGGAAAGTCAGGGATTCTCCATTACCCAGTTGGAGTTTGATCACCGGTTCGACGAGGGATCGCCCCACGAGAATCCGCCGCCAAGCGGCAGAGGATCTGCAATTGGAGATGGCCTGCGCAGGGTGAATATGCTTGAAGTACCTGGCTTTCATGAATTTGGCCCATAAATTCTGACTCGTGCGAAGCTTCCACCACAGCTTCATAGAGAAAGCATCTACAATGTGGGATAGTTTGGAAAAGCCCAGACCTCCTTCTTTCGTGGGCCTAGCCATAGAATTCCAACTGGCCCAATGATGTTTGTCGTGTCCGTCACTATGACCCCAAAAGAAATCGTTAAAGATGCTTTCCAGCGAAGCGAGCACTTTCTTGGGAGGGGAGCAGGCAGCAAGGGTATAGATAGGGATAGAGGTGAGCACGTGCTTGATGAGAATCATCTTGCCGCCTGGGGATAAGGTAGCGTTATGCCACCCCTCGAGTTTTTTTTCTGATCTTGGTAATCAGCTCATCAAAGATGCCGGCATTCGATCTCCCGTACACGAGGGGGCACCCAAGGTAGTTGAAAGGGGTTGTTCGACTAAGAATGAGGTGATGTTGGATAGGTTGATAGCATGCTCTCTCTTGATGTTGTGGTGGGCATATATCACGCTCTTAGCGGGGTTGACCTTTTGACTAGAGCATCTGGAGTATTTCATGAGCGAATTGTAGACCACCTCCACCGACCCAACTTTCCCAGAGGAGAAGATAAGAATATCGTCAGCATAGGCCAGATGAGTAATGATAGGACAGTCACTGACCGTGTGAAAATGTTGGAAGTTCGGAGTTCTGGTCATGCTGTTCAGCTGTCTGCTCAGAGCATCGACTGCGATGATGAAGATGGTGGACAATAAGGGGTCTCATTGCCTGACACCGCAGCTGGATTTGAAGAAGTCGTCCGGTTGGCCATTGATCACCGTAGAGAACCATGAGTTGCTAATCGATCAGCAAACGATATTGGTCCATGTTTCCGAGAATCCGAAGGCCCTGAAAACCCAGATCATGAATTGCCAGTCAAGTCTATCGTACGCTTTCTCCATGTCCAGTTTGATGGCGATGTTCTCCTCCCTCGTCGGGAGTTTCATGCATGTAATTAACTCGTGAGCCAGCATGATATTATCCTGAATATTTATGCCCTTGACGAAGCCAATCTGCCCCTCAGAAATAATCTTGGAAAGAATCTCTAACATGCGCGACGCGATGATTTTAGAAATGATCTTGTTGGTGAAGGTACAGAGGTTTATGGATCGAAAGTCCCGAAAAGTCTCTGGATTATCTTTTTTAGGGATAAGGATTAGGTTGGAGGAAATGGTTCTGGGGTAAGTCTCTCCTTGGAAGAATGTCGTAACCGCCTCATGGATGTCTTTCTTGATGATATCCCAGCAGACCCTTAAGAATATTCCTGTAAATCCGTCTGGGCCCGGTGCGCTACGAGCATCAAGAGCCCAAACTGCATCTTTCACTTCCTGTTCGGATAGAGGAAGTTCTACCTGGTTGTTGTCGGTGTCGTCGATAAGGTGGGGGATCTCAGCCATGAGGGAGTTGTTTTTGTGGATCGTCTCTTTAGTGAACAACTTGGAATAGAAGTTGGCAGCTTCCCTTTGGATGCCCCGTTGGTCGGTGAATATGTTGCCCAAGTAATCAACAATCTGATGAAGGGTGAGTTTCTGTCTGCGGCCGTTGACGCAAGCGTGGAAGTAGCTCGAGTTTTTGTCCCCCTCACTGCCCCATTTAAGCCTCGCTTTTTGTTTCTAAAAGTCATTCTCAACCTTCACCCGGAATTTGAGGATGGCTTTGGTAAGGTTCAAGGCCGCTCTTGCCTTCGGCGATCGGTTAGTCACGACCAGCGCTTCGGCTCGGGTGACATCATCCTCGGCAATCCAGACCGCCTGAAAAAATGTCCCCGGACGCCTGTTTACTCCAAACCGAGAGAGCCTGTCGCGTGGTCTTGAGTTTGTTGGCGACGCGAATGCGGGGGTCGTTGGAGTTCTCTTTGTCCCAGGCCTCATCAACCACACGCTTGAATTGGGGGTGAGTGGTCCAGAAGTGAAGGAAGCGGAAGTTTTTTTTTAGCCTGGCCGATTTGCTTTTAACTTCAACCAGCAGAGGGACGTGATCAGATTCGGTGGTGTTGAGATGGTAAAGTTTGGATGAGATCCCGGTATCAAGCCAAAGGGCGTTAGTGAGAGCTCTATCAAGCCGGGAGTATTGCCACCGGTCGCCTTCCTGCATGTTGCACCATGTGAAGGCGTTGCCAGAGAACTGAAGAGGTTGTAGATGTGCGTTGAAAATGAAGTTGTTGAAATATATATATATATATATATATATATATATATATATATATATATATATATATATATATATATATACACCGCTGGCACTCGGGGGTGAGGGCGCGGGTTCAAGCCTCCACTCCCACGGGGGCGGCTGGGTGGCGTTGTCCACAGCCTCCGGGCCAAGGCTGGCTGGGTGGCGTTGTCCAGGGCCTTGGTTTTTAAAAAATAAAATTATATAATGTTTCGTTAAAAAATGTTTCGTTATATATATATATATATATATATATATATATATATATATATATATATATATATATATTCCACTATGTAATGAGCCGTCTAAGCCGTCATTATATCACGGTCAATTTATTTTAAAAAAATTAATTATGTAAAAAATTGTTGAAAAAAAATAAAAATTTGTCAACATGGAGAATTGAACTCAACCAAACAAGAAAAATATCTTGCACCTTAACCACATGAGCTAGAAGAGACATTTAACTATAATTGGATAATATTCTTATTATACGTGCAAAGCACGTGCATTTACTAGTATATATAAGGGGGTTTCAAATCGGTCTAAACTGTGTGTATATCATCAATCATTTAATTTTAAAAAAAATTAAATAAAGTAAAAATTGTTGAAAAAAGTTTAAATTTATTATAAATTTATTCAACATGGGGACTTAAACTCAACCAAATAAGAAGAATAGTTCTCATCTTAACCATATGAGTTAGAAGAGATATTTAACTGTAATTGAATAATATTCTTATTATACGTTATTATACGTGCAAAGAACGTACATTTACTATATATATATATATATATATATATATATATATATATATATATATATATATATATATATATATATATATATATATATATATATTTGTTTTTTTTTTAAAAGAAAATTTTATTGAAGAACAGAAAAAGCCACACCGAACAACAAACCCGTGCCGGGCCTACACAAAAAACAAAACACGGGCCTACATTAAAAACAAAATGCAAATTCGAATTTTGAATCCTGCCAGCAGGGAGGGCACGTGGCGGGTCCACGCGGGGCCCGAGGGGGTCAGCTCCAGCGCGTGGCCCGAAGCGAGGAGAGCGGAGCCCGAAGGATCAGGGGCGGGGCCCGAGGGGGCGCTGGTCCCGAGGAGGGGCCTCGGGACTCCCGGGCGCGGCCGGGAGAGCGTCGCCGGGTGGAGACGACCGCCGGGGGGGGGGTGGCCGGGCCCAGGCGAGGGAGGCCGGCGCTCCGGCGGGGGGGGGGGGGGCGTCCGGGAACGACGGGAAGGAGAACGAGCACTGCGGGGAGGGACAGCGAGAGCCGAAGCCCCTGCGGCGAGGGGGAAGGCCAGAGCCGGGGAGTGAGCACGGCCGAGGGGCCCTAAGACGGGGGAGCCAGAGGGGGATCGTGGGCGAGAGCCGGCGGTGGAGGCGGTGAGGCCAAACGAGGCTGGAGGGGAGATCGGCCACCGTGGGTGGGACGGAGGGAGGCGGCGGAGAGGGACCGCCGGGATAGGGAGAAGACCCCGGGGGGGCGTCGGGAGGAGGAGAAGGGCGGTGATCAAACGCTCATCCCAGGCGAAGGGTGGGGGAAGGGGCTCGGCGAGGCTAGCGGAGGGGGTACGACCCCCAAGACGCAGCGACGGAGACGCCAAGGGCCGTCGGGTCGTACCACCGGGCCCCTGGGCGGACCCAGTACCACCGCAGGGTGGATGGGTTTTGCCAGTAGCACCCCGCCGAGGACGGAGCGGAGTGGGCGGCGAGAGGAGGGGTGGAGGTCGAGGGAGGCACGGAGGGAGTGAGCTCCGGGAGGGGTCCGCCCGCTGCTCCTGGTTGGGGACCCCCTACCCAGTACCACCACTGGGTGTAGGGGTCCTGCCAGTAGGCTCCTGCCGACGAGGAGGGAGGCGGGGCTGAGCGAGCGACGGGGGCGGGGAGGTGGCCCGAGCGGACCTGAGCCGCGCGCGAGGTCGCCAAGAGCCAGGGATGGGGGAGGCGGAACCAAAGCGGTGGGTAGGCCCTCAGCTGAGGCGGGGAGTGGGGCTGGAGGGGGAGGCGCCTGGAGGGAGGCGGCAGGCAGGACGGGGGGCTCCTCGGCCGGAGGAGTCGCAGAAGCCGGATCCGACGGAGGAGTCGAAGGGATCGAGGGGGGCGGACCCGACGGAGCGGGGCGGGGTCCCGGAGCTTCGGGGACACCGAGAAGCGATATATATATATATATATATATATATATATATATATATATATATATATATATATATATATATATATATATATATATATATATAGGAAGCGGATCAAAAGCCCCCTTAGAAAACCCCCTAAAAACCCTCCTTACTCTCAGCCGTAATTTAATGTTAATATTAATGTTAATATTAACATTAAATACTAAAATTAACATTAAACTTAAGATTAAAATTAATATTAACATTAACATTAACATTAATATTAACATTAATATAAAAATAAAAATATATTAATATTAACATTAACATTAACATTAATATTAACATTAATATTAACATTAAATTTAAGATTAAAGAGTGAGGAGTTTTTTAGGGGATTTTCTAAGAGGGACTTTTGATCCGCTCCCATATATATATATATATATATATATATATATATATATATATATATATATATATATATATATATTATATTGCAAAATGGAAAATGCTAAGTTTACTACCAAATTCTTACAACCTTTTTACAACTACTCTCTCCCACCCCTTACACATAGGTCCCACCGGGTCCCACCACCACTCTCACCCCCCTGCTACATGGGCTCTACCCGACCCCACCATTTCTTCTCCTCCTCCAATCGAAGTCCGACACGTGTCCAGTTGTAGGAGGGTTGTGAAATTTGGTTGTAGGCATAGCAAAGCTCATTGCAAAATAGCCAAAACGGGACCATCCTCTGAATAATTATTCTTCCATGAAAAACTTTTCCTATAAAGGTCTGTCCCAAACAATGTCTTGATTGTTGACAGGGGCAGATTCAAATGGTGCCTGACCCCTTTTTTTTTTTTTTTTTTTTTTGTATATTAATTTTTATTTTTTAGGAGTTAGCCCATTAACCTCCTGCAAATTTTTTTTTCTATATAATATTTTTTTTGTGGGAGTTAGGCCACCCAGCCCACTATAGTCCACCATAGTATATATTTCTAAATTCGCCCCGATTATTATTGAGGTAGGATTCCACCCTTTTAGCTTAGAAAAAAATGACTTGTATGTTGCACTCGGCTCCTAAGAAATCCTAATCAATACTAGAAATCTAAAATTTTGATGAAATTTTTTGTCAATACTAGAAATCTAAAATTTTGATGATTTTTTTGTCTAGTTTAGACGGATATCTTAATTAAACTATTAATGACTAATAATAAGTAATGACTAATAATAAGTAAGTTGTAAGTTATTCATGGTTTAGAATGTCCCCAAAATAGTTTACTTACCATTCTAGGTCATTTTAGAATTTATGATTTTTTTTTTTTTGATAATTTACTAGTATTTAATCACCTAGTTTACCAGAAGGAAAACCGCTAACATTGTCTAGGAAATGTACCAAAGTATTCTCAATGATCAGGCAAGTACTCTTAACTAACACATCTAATTATGATTTTCTCATACATGTTGTGTAATACATATTGTTGGCTAGAATCGCTGCACCTATTTCATCAACATTTCTAGATTATATATATACTTTTGTTATTGTACATGTGATTGTTGCATAGATGTTTGACTAAGCAAATACAAAAGCCAAGTCTCACTCCTATTCATAAGCACATACACGTTGGAGAATTCTTAGATCCACTTGTGTTGGATGAACATGCTATTTTTGGGTTACTTTATCAGTATATATATACCACTCCATTCCTCTTGGAAAGAGCACTCTTGGCTTTTAGTGATTTTCCTACAAAGTCTTTCTCTCTCTTTCTTCTCACTCGTCACCTCCAACTTCAAATTATGTTCTTCCAATTTTTTCGTTCTGGGCAAAGCTAAGTTCAATGTCACTCTTTCCGAGTTGTATGCGACGAGGAGATACCAGTAGAGCGGGGGGTTTCACCACTAGGAGCATTCGGAACAAATCTGCACATAGACCCGAATCAACTCTTAGGGCAGTGCTATGTGCACGACTTCCTCGAAGGCCGGTAACATTTATTTTATTTTATTTTGATTGTAGATATTAAATAGCGAGAAAATCGAAGAAATTCTAACAGTGATTGCATATCATGGTTCCATTGCCGTATGGTAATTATTGTTATCGTATGATATTATATAAAGAGATGGGAAGGGAGGGAGGAACGATTATGAGGCTTGTGGACAAATAAGTGTCGTGGTCTCGCATTTATGTGAGACCGGTGTTCCTCTATTAGTGTATCTCAAGTGTCGCTCATTGGCTTACACTCGTGTATGCCTTTGTTCTATCCACAATCCATGTCCATATGTTAAGTACATATTTTCTAAAACACGTTGAGTGGCATTTAGTTTATTTTTACCCTTCTTTGTCATTGCTCTTGGTTCATGTTCTATTTAATGTTTAGTTCATTATCATATCTATGTTAGATACATACATACATGCTTTTGTTCATAATATCCTTTATGTTGACTCATGGATATAGTATAGTATTTTGTATTGTTCTTGATTCCCACTTTACATGTATATATAATTTAGGCTTAATTGCACTTTGCTACCCTCAACTATTATCATTTTTCAACTTTGTATCCTAAACTATTTTTTGTAACAATTTGGTACCCAGATGTTATTTTGGACTAAAATGTCCCTACCCCTACCCCTAACCCTCCCCCCCTGCACGCTCCGGCCGCCCCCCCCTGCTCACTCCGGCCGCCCCCCCTGCTAGCCCTGCCCCCCCCCCCCCCCCCCCCGCCCCCCACCCCCCCTGCTCGCTCCGGCCGCCCGCCCGCCCCCGCCTCTCCCCTAGGCCGCGGCAGCACGGGAGGAGGGGGGCTGGGGAGGGAGGGCGGGGCGGGAGGCGGGGCAGGGGGTGGCCGAAGCTAGCAGGGGGGGGGGCGGGGGGGGGGGGGGGGGGGCGGAGCTAGCAGGGGTGGGGCGGCCAGAGCTAGCAGGGGGGTGGCCGGAGTGGGGAAGGGGGTGGAGGGAAGGAAGAGGGAAGGGCATTTTCGGAATATTTGAAAAATTAGGTATCAAGTTGAAAAAAATAATAGTTGAGGTACCAATTTGTTACGAAAAAAGTTTATGGTATCAAGTTGAAAAAGCGGAATAGTTGAGGGTAGCAAAGTGCAATTAAGCCTATAATTTACCTATATTATGTTTGTTGGTTTTGTGTACGTGCTTCAATTCTAACTGGATAACTAACGTTGACAGCTATAGACGAAGATCTTTACCCTACTCACTACGTCCCTATTGGAAAGACTGGATATTTTCGTTGACCAAGATTAGTTGTTAGAATTTTTGTTAGACACTTAGATGATTGAAGTATCTCAGTTTAGTATTTTCTTTCAGCTTAGTTGAAGCATGTTTGTTCTCGATCTTGGTTTTTTCTTAATGTATTCAGATTCTCAGTTGGAGATTTAGTTGGTTAATATTATTATTAAAGACTTTTAATTATATTCATCTCTTGTTTATTTTTATAGACGCCTCTTGTGAATGAGTTAGTATAGCTAGCACTCGTGATATAGTTGATATTGATGTTGCATATGAATTATGGTTATGACTTGAGGTATAAAAATAACATACTATATTGTCGATTCCGTGACATAGGCTAGACATACTCACCCAACAAGTTTAGTTCTGAGATTTTTTTAGGCCCTGGACGGTAATAAAATTTGGAAGCTTATAATTTTTACTTCTCAACACTAAAAATATTTAATTGAATAATATTATTCACTTTCAAATGATAGAATTCTAACAATAAAAATACATACAAATGTTTTAGGTTACCAAAAGATAAAATTAATAAACATACATTATGTAACTTTTTTTTAAATTTGCAAGATACAAAATCAACTTGTTTAGGTATTATTGTGTCTAGAACATTTCTTTCTTCTCAACGTCAACATTTTGTCAAATACTTCCCAACATCCTCAACCGTTATAAATCACCTGAAAATATAAAATTAAAAAATAATGAAGATAAAGAATTACTAAAAATGTGTTCTTCTTACATTTCTATAAGCAAAATTCCTAATATTAAGTTTTTATATTGGACCCTCAATTAATTTGGTTTGTATTATATATACTAGTAAATGCACGTGCTTTGTACGTGTGATAACGTATAATAAGGTAATTATCCAATATAATCAATTATATTTTCTAGCTCATGTGGTTAAAGTGGGAGATTTTTTTCTTGTTTGGTTGAATTCGATTCCCCATTTTGAATATATTTAACAAATCTAAACCTTTTTCAACATTTTTTTACAAAATTTTAATTTTTTTAAAAAGAAAATGGTTGATGATATACACGGCACGGTTCAGAATTGAGCCGTTTGAAGCCTCTTTATAATAGTAAAGATTGGTGCCCGTGTTAATCGTAGTCCGTCCATGATCAGGGCCGAGATTGTGATGGTATAGGAAAGATCTAATGCCAAGCCCCTCATTCTTAGGAAGAGTGCACCAAGAAACCGAATGCACAGTTTTGTGATCCGTGTGGTTCCTGAAGAATGATTTAATAAGTTTGTTGATGGTGGTAGTTGTTTTTGTCGTTGATCCAAGTGAAACCCAAGATTGTGTATAGGGATGGAGGAGATTTCCTGATTTGATTATAGGGGTAGTTACATTGGTTGGGGAAATATATATTCAGCTCGCCAAGAGGCTAGTTTGTTAGTAATGGAGAGGATCAGTTGGGCATTTGTTCCCTTGGGGTGGATTCATGGAAAGGGAGATCCAACTTCCAAAAGATACTTAAAGTCAGTTTTCATGTTGAGATTACTGCACATAAAATTTCTAATGGCTGCAGTGGTATTTTTTAGGAGGGTAGATATTAGATCTGTTAATTGAAGGGACGAATGATTTTTTTTTTTTTTTTTTTTAACCCAAGTGACTCAGTGTCTCGAGGCATGAAAACCATTTTTTTTTTTTCCTGAGTAGTCGAACAACTGATAGCATATGGGCCACTGCCAACGATGGCTAAAGACCATCCTGTCGTAGTTCAGGCTCATCAGCAATGGCAGAATTGTGTTGAGAAATTGAGTTAGAATGTCACCTGGTTGCCTACTTATGAAAGGCTGGAGTTCTGTGGTCCAGGCCAAGATTTGCACTGTTCTCAAGTACGACATTGTTCGCCCATTTACGAAGGAAATGTACATGTAGGTCATCGGCCTTGTTAGCAATCACCCGAATAAAACTCGTATTATACGCGAATTTTTTCGTATCTTTCATAAATGTATAATACTTGCGTACTTTTGACAGATCCAAATCAATACAAAAATTTTAATCATGCGAAGTTTTAAATGTATTCTGTATAAATTATTAAATTATTTGGCACAAAAAAATGTACTGAGAACCTGTTTAATTAACCAAATTTGACAATATATTTAAGAATTGTGAAGTTTCTAACCGCACTATTTTCATTTTTTTAATATTTTTCTGAATTTTTGAACGTATTTTATTGGCATTGAGCCGATTTATACTCGTACTTTTGCCGTTCCGAATTTTTCTTGTTTGCCGAATTGCTAACCAGGGTCATCGGATCAATATGGTTCCGGACTCTCAAGTGCAATGTGGTCACATTTTTTTGAACGAATCCAACGATGAAGCTTAACGTACTGCTTCCTAGTACCATTTTGAGTTGTCAATCTTACTATTTCCCAACACAATTACATGAGATAGGAGGAACACGGACAGAAACAAGTATCAACAAGTTCAAATGATGAAGAAAAAAAAGTTTCAAATGATTTTGGGTGCAAAATAGGTAAAACCGTGATTGAAAATTTCTAACCAGAAACCTTATGATGATCATTAAAATATACTGAAACTGTAGAGGACCGCTGGCGGTTATCATTAGCCAGTAATGTGAGAAATCAAGCCTTTCTATGCACAAATGATATTGTGAATACAGAAAAAGATTAACCATCTATAACACAAAACAAAACTCTGACAAAAAAAAAAAGATAAAAAGGGGTATAGGTAACAATTTTCTGAAAGTTACAAAACCTGCATTGCAGTCGCCCATCAGAATCAACACCAAAGGTCGACTTTGGACAAAAAACCTGATGCCTCGACCATGACAACCAAAGAGTAAATCTGGCATCAGAGGCAGAGTTCCATCACAGTAACTCACAAATCAAAATGACGAAGTAAGAACTGAAGATTAGAGAACTTAGACAACAAAGATCTAATTAAGCTTCAGAAACCATGCTCGTCTATACTCTTCATATGAGATTATGCCGGCTGTTTTTCCATCATCTCTAAAATATGATATTTCCAAGTCGATTTAAAGTGTAAGCAGAATTAGCATGTAAGACAGAGTAAATGACAGTTAACGATTCCAGAAGATGGTCCAGAATTGGGACAATTAGGTTTATTAGAAGTGGACTCAACGTAACAAAGCAATAAGGAATAGAAGTGAAGCAGATTGTATCATAACAAATATCTAACGAGAGGGTGATGGTTTTCCTATAACATCACTTCTATATGAGTATCAGGAAAGTGCCCATGAACACATCTCTTCACTTGGCCAACATCATTCTCACGAACTCGTCATAGTTCACCTGACCATCACCATCAATATCAGCCTCTCGTATCATCTCTTCGACTTCCTCGTCGGTCAGTTTCTCTCCAAGGTTTGTCATCACATGACGAAGCTGCTCAGTAGTTCATGCAAAGAAACAGAAGATGAAAATAGATTTTACTTTTGTAGAATGATTTAAACAAGCCCCACTTCAAGGTGGTTTTTGTTGCATATACAGAAATAGGAAGCAAACCTCTGCCGCGGAGATGAAACCATTCTGATCCTTGTCAAAGACCTTAAAGGCTTCCTTGAGTTCCTCCTCAGAATCAGTGTCCTTTGTGCAAGAACTCAGAATATCAATTAGTAGATCGAAAAGAAAGTTCAAAGTATACATTAAATTGTCAGTTTACTTGTGGCCTACACAGATTACAGGATATATTTTACTTGATCAGTTGTTAAATACATCAGCAATATCATATGTAGTATAAGATACTTGAGATCGAGAAAAAGCTCATTGTAAAGGTACAGACTGGATAACTATGGGTTACAGATGAAAGTTAAACTTGCATTAAAAGGAATGAAGACTGAAACACAGCTTATCCCTATGGAAACTACTGATTCTGGAAAATCTCATTCCTTACAGTATAAGCATGTGAAATGTGCCAATTGATGCAATGGGAAAGAGTATACTCGAACAATAATGAGTCTTAGTCTATGCATGAATACCATACAACCACAATCTATTTCTCATCCTTTGTCAAACTCCACAAAGTTGGAAGAGAGAGAGAACGAATCAGCGAATAAAGAAAAAGGATATGAATGCAGACATGGGAAGAAGTTTCATCACATTTTTCAAGAGCCCATGAGTTGTTTCATGTACTGATAAAGAAACATTACAGTCATGATTTCATTCTACTTGTAATAAAAATTGATTAAAGATAAATAACTATCACATATATACATAGATAAATAAGTAACTCCTCTTCACGTGTGGGTACATGATCAAATGTATAAGAAGATCAATGTATCTGTATGTGCATCTCTGACCATTTCTACAATCAAGTTTCTGAAATGAGTTAGGAGATACATGAGAGAGAGAGAGAGAGAGAGAGAGAGATTGATGCAGCAAAAGCCAGTGCTTTAAGTAATTCGAGTAAAATAACAACTGTCCTTTTGGGGTCTACTAGACCTAAAAGTGTGCTTGTTTTTCGAGTTGAGAAGAATGATTGGTTCTTTCAGTAAAGTTTCTGCAAGAAAACAGTTCCTTTTTTTAAGTCATATTTCAAAATTTTCCTCACTATTGTCTATCTTCTTCAGTTTTCTCCATTTCTGCAAATTACAATGACTTCAGCCATAAAGTCACCCATGAACACTGTTTTAGGATGCAATCACTATTATCTTTTATCTTTGCTCCTACCACATCTTCCTAATTCTTTCCATATTATCTTCTAGTTTTTGCTGGCGTCTTCCTATGTTCCTTATCTTTCTATATTATTGGCATCTTCTCCAATTTTCTTTATTTCCGCGTACAAATAATAACTTCCAGTCCATAAAATCTACCAACCATGGATACTATTTATAGCTAAGATCTATTACCTTGCTCCTCCCTCCTCTTTCATCTACGCCAAAAGAACCTTTCGTACTCTTTCTTTTTAACATAAAAGCTGGGCTGTGTCCGTCTCGTTAATAGTACTCCCACAATACTAATTACTGATATTTATTATTGCTTGAATTTCTGGACAGTAGTGTTGTATTTTCTGGGCAAATTTGCAGCAGTCATTGGACAGCAAGAATATTACTCCTTAAATCCTACTTAAAACACTCATCACTGAATTCAATTCCTTTTTACTCTCTTCTGTGTATTGCCACTCTATTTTTATTTTTTTTTGGGCATAAAAAATGAACTCCAGCCAACAAAAATCACAAGCCTAATCCAATTACTAGATCTATCCCTCTCCTCATCATCCATTCTATTCGACATCCAATTTACTGACCAAATAACTGTCCACAAGATCTAACTTTACATACTTGTACTCAAAGTATTGCTGCAAGCAAGAATATGACTCCCTGGATCTCATCAAAAACATTTTTAATTTCCCATGAAGCAACTCCTTCGTAATCAACTAATCAAGTCCCTATCCTACATCAAATGGAAAGCAGACACAAACACAGAAATTAATATGCTCATGCAAGCTCCTATTCACACAACAAACAGGGACAGACAGTGGGTTATACTTGGGTTTAATTCATTCATTCAGAAACCAAGTCTGATACTGATAGTCTACCAGAATCCAAGGGCAAGTTGGATCCATACCCATTGCTCACTAGATGAGAATCAGATTCAGGTTATATTAGAACTTAATTAATTACTTCAACATCAGAACTGCAATACAATTGTGCACTCCTATTAGCATTCAGGCATCAATATATATGATGCACAAACATTGTTATGTTGACAGGATAATAAGAACAAACAAAAAAAAAATACTCCCAACCCCAATGACCCCTAGTGGGGATGCTCGTTAAAAAAGAAAAGTTGGTTAACTTGATTTCTACAATAATTGTCGAGAAATTCAATGAATTGTCAACATCCAATGTCAAAATGATCCAATCAGACTACAATCTTCAACTGATTCGCTACTAAACAAGTTAGTTCAACACTAATCAGCTAATTTTACTATATAATCTAAAAAGAATTACCAATAAGTTAGATCAAACAATGGAACAGAAACCAAGGACCAATATAATTTTCTTTCTTTTTTATCATTCGGAATTCAATTAGAACCAACATATTCATTGTCAGATTTTTGTTCATGTGCACAATGCTGAAGAGAAGTTTGGGCATGGAAAAAATATGAGTGCTCAATCTTTACTCCTAGAATTCTAACAATTTGGTCATCAAGAATGTATTTTACACCAACCAGATAGCCTAAAAGGGAGAACAAAAGAAAAAACATAATCATGTTCGACAAAACTGAAAATTGTACTTGTAAATCTAGAGGCATAAAAATGTACTCACTTTCATTTTACGGGACATCAGATTCAAGAACTCAGGAAAATCAATTTCACCATTCTGATCAGCATCAACCTCACTGATCATATCCTGCAGTTCAGCTTCAGTAGGATTTTGACCCAGGGATCTCATCACAGTGCCCAACTCCTTAGTTGTGATGCAACCTTAAAAGCAGGAAATTAGAAGCACATTACTAACACAATAAGATCATGCAACATGAGAGTAAAGGACAAATCTAGAGAAATACTATGCAGAAAAGAGGTTCTCCACATAACAAGAAATCAAGAGCAAATTTCACATCATATATCATATAAATTTCATTTTCTTATATCAATAAGATCTTGTCAATTTTATAGTTTGATGCACAGTTCTTGATTCTACAACAAATATGATAATAAGTAGTGATTTAGAATATTGATGTGATACCAAGATGAGCTAGCAATAGATACTGTAAAGCTAGTTTCCAGTGTTTTGCAACATTGATGTGAATGACCAAAATAAGATGGTAACAGCTAGTGTAAGGCTACAATCTAGTACAGACAAGACAGTTAACATTGAATAATAATGTAAGAATATGCAAGCACATTCTATATCATTTTGGGAAATATTCAACCCCAGTCCCCTTCTCTAAGACTGTCCATATACAGACCCATCCTTCTTGACCATCCTTTTTGACGATCTATATACGTATCCTGACACTATGAAACCGAGGAACTAAACTGATATACAAATTTCAAATAAGATTTCATAGTGACTGTCTTGTTTCACAGACATTATCGTCTTTAACTGCCATACCTTGTTTTATAGTGGCTACAAAAAGTTTTAAGTGTCTTGTGAACTGTAGAACCGACTTCCTGCTGCTACAGAACCTGATTTCTTGCAGCCTGAGACCTCCAAAATCCATCTTCCCTTCCACTATTGCTGCAGTCCAGACTGAAGAAAGGTCCCTCCACTTTACAAAATCCAATCAAAACCAACCTTGCATCATCTATTAAAGATCAATCTACAATCATTGAGGTGAGATTGATCACTAATTGGATGTTACAGCTTTGGAGCAGAGGAACATTTTCCAAGAACGAATTGAGTGTTTTCTTGATTGGTGTTCTTGATTGTGTGAACTAAATCACAACAATCATGTAAATCCTAAGTCCTAACTGTTACTTAATTGCAAATTGGTGATATTTATGGTTGCCTAATTCTAGATTAGTAATAATCTTTGCTCATAGCTGATTTTGCAGATATATATACATATCATATTAATTGACACCACTGCATCTTAGATCCATCTAATTCCTTTAGATGTTGCCTGTGTCTGTGTTAGTACGCACCTCAAAACTCGTTAATCTGAGTTCAATTCCTCCATCTACGAGTAAAAGATTATTCAACTAACAACAGGTGTCAGGTTGACATCTGGTGCTAAATAAATGATAAATCCTTAATGGAGTTTGCTCTCATTAAAATATTGCTCCATAGACTATCCGATTTGAAGTATTCACCGTCATGAACTCATGATAATGGGCATATCTTGATTTACATACAGCACATATCTCCCATCATTAGAAGAACATATGCGACTCAGGATAACATAGTAAGGGCCTTACATGCAAAAATTCCCAAGATCATCCATGTAAGAGCACTAGAGTATTAAAAGATGAGATAATAAACCTGAATCTCGCTATTTTTCTATTCTTTTGTCTATCCACATGTGTCCAAGTCTTGATACACTAGTTCCATTTCGGAGGGTAGAAATAGTCTCTCAATCTGAATCTGACGTCAAGTTGACACCTGGTGATTTTCATTAACCAGTCCTTAATGGAACTTGCTCCCACTAGAATATTTTCCCATAACTCCTTGACATGATAAATGGGAATATCTGAAATTAGACGCCTAGATAACACCCAACACTAAAAGAACATGAAAGGCATCAAGAGAAAACACAAGGTCCCACAAGTACTGGACTGGAATATTAAGAGAAAAGCAACATCAGATACAAATATCAGTAGTTTCTTGATTCCATCCACATTTGCCAAGTCTTGATGCTCTGGTTCCAGAAAGTTCAGTTTTCTTAGTATAATATCCCTGAGTATCTAGACAACATCTTATAACAAACAAACATACATTACGCATAAGTCTATCCAACACCATCCATCTAAAGATCACTGAAGTTAAAAGAAAAATGGCACTAAATCCAAATCTCACTACTTTTTCTACTATCCTGTCTACATTTGCCTAGGGCTTGATATGCTGTTCTGTTTTCAAGGACAAGATATTCTGACATAGAAATCATGCAAGTTGACATCTGGGGATTAATAGTTGATTAGTCCTAAAAGAAGCATGGTCTTATTGAAACATTCATAGCGAATTAACTTTGAAGTAAAGGGCTTCCTTGACATCACAAGGGAAATATCTGGAATTACAAGCAGCACATCCCCCATTGCTAAAAGAACATCAGGGACACAAAGAAACACACAAATGGCCCTACATGCACCATAATATATAAGTCAACATTAATGCTTAATCTCTCTACTTTCCTATTATTTCATCCACATTTGCCCAGTATTGATACACTGGTTCCATGTAGCTCCACTTCCCTCAAGTTAATATCCAAAAGTATTAGATCCATGGTTTCCCTTTCCCACTACCCTTGTAAGAAGTAAACAAACAAGACATACGAGCCAATGCAATCACATTGAAGAAATATCCTGAAAATTTTCCACGAAAAGTAAACAACTGACTCTCAAGTCTCAAACTGTAACATTTCCAAAACCATCCATGTAAGAGCACTGGAGTATGAAAAGAGAACATTAAATATGAACTAATTAATTTTCTAGTATCTTGCCCATATTTGTCCAGATCTTGCAACACTGCTTTCCATACCTTAAAAAACTTCCAACTTTGAGATTATTAATTTATCAGCCCCGACTCCAGAAAGAAAATTGCGCAAATTAAAATATTGCTCCATAACCGTTTCATTTTGAAGGAAAGGGATTCTAGCACATCTCTCCCATCTCTAGAACCACATGATAGACATAAAGAAACATTCACATGCAAAAATTAAACAGTCCCAAGCAACTGGAATATTAAAAGAAAATTGACACTATTTCTCTCTCTCCATGTTTCCATTGCTCCATCCACTTTGTCCAAGTCTTGATACATTGGCTCCAGGTAATCCCACTTTCCTTAATTAATAGACATAGATGACTTGCTCTCAACTAAACTTCAAAAACATATATTTATTTCTTTAACGATTTTTTTTGCAATAATCACAAGTCAGAAAATATTTCACTAATAAATACAGCTGCATGTACTTCCACAATAAACGAGTATTCTTGACTCGGCAACGACAATATATGACGGCCTGCTTAGAAGCAATGGTAGTCAATACGGCTACATATAATCCAACAATAGACAAGTATTCTCAACTAAGCAACAACAACAAATGACAGATTACTTAGAAACAAGTTACAATCATGAATCATCTATAATTACCACAGATGATTCATTGTTTGAAGACAAGTTAACTCCGAGCAAACAAATAATTTCAAGAATGACGTAAGCAACGACAAACTACCTTGAATAACTTGTAATAATTAAGTTATAACAAGAATTAGTAATAATTTAAAGATGCTAATTCCGTATCCAATAAATAACTGAACAAACCAGAGAATGTCTATGAATCAAGAAATCGAAACTATTTGGACCGGGAATCTACATACCCTAGGAAACACACACCAAACATCGGTGCCTTATTATCCGCATTGGACACCATACCATGGTAGTCAAAGGCACGCCTCGCAGAAAGTAACAACAGTTGCGCCTCGCACCTTACTGCGCGAGGCGCCTTTCACCGGGCGCAGCCAGGACGCGCCTTTTAGCAAGGTGCAACCAAGAAAATGCGCACATTATGGTTTTTTTATATACATACACAAAAACTTTGAGGCATGGAATAACCCTTACCTCATACAAGTCGGAGGAAGATAACAATTTCCACGGTTGTCAAAGTTTGCTTACAGTTTAACTATAAAAACTAAATTTTACTAAAAATGTGGTAGAGAGAACACAAACTCTTGTTACTTCTGTTGACTGTTATTGCTATTATTGCTTTGCTAGTTCACTTGGTTATGTTTTAACATGTTTTTGTTGGTTTTAATATGTTATTTAGTTTTATTTGTTACATTACTAATTTAGTAACCATCTTGGATAAGTCAAAAACCCTAGAAATCGAGATCTAGAGTTCCAAGTAGATCTCAAATGCCAAAAGAAAATGGAGAGATCTAGTGATAGTTACTTCACTAGTTCACTGACTCCGTCTCACTGTGTCCTAGTAAGCAAGAACACTCCAAAAACTACTCCGATCGGGATGTACATGTCCTAGGAAGCACGACACATACCATAGACCTCAAAAATGCACTGGTACATACTACAACCGGTGCTGCGTCATGTCACCGTGTCCGTGTCCGTTCGTATTGTCTCCGTGCAACATAAATACCACAGTATCACACTATCAACTAGATCGGATCAGCCAAAACCCTAAAAATCGAAATCGAGAGCAGAAATCGGCGCCGTGTCCGTGTCCCCGTGTCCGATCATCATAGTAAACAATGTCACAATATCACCACTAACCAGATCGGAACCATTCGAAACCCTAGAAATCGAGATCTAGAGCTCCCAACAACAGTTCAAAATGTGAAAAGAGAAGACGGAAAGATCAATCAAGAAAGCAAGGGTTAGGGGTAGTGTTTGTCATACCATCTCCGTCCTTGTCGAACAAGCTGAAGGCCTCCTTGAACTCCGAGATCTGCTCGTCAGTAAGTATGTCCGCCATTGCTTTTCTTCTTTCTTCTCTCTCTCTCTCTCTGCTCTCCAGGTCTTTATCAAGAGTCTCTCAAGTCAATGGAGGCAGCAACAGCTCACAGAGCGAAGACCGAAGAGGGAGCTGGCGCGTTCGTACGTGACACGTGGCTCGATCGGAAGGGGTTCGAGAGGTGATCCGACGGCCGGTGGAGGACTTAGTTTTGACAGCAAGGACTTGGTTCGTGTCTCGGAACAAATTGTGACAACTACCTACGAAAATTCTTGTCCATTTCATCTCTCGGCCAAGTCAACTGCACTACAAGACTCAGTCAACTGGATTTCAGAAATCCAGAACCACACGGTGAGTTTTCGAAACCCTAATTTCAAGTTTGGGAGGTCTATAGATTTATGAGAGAATTTGAGTCACACTCTACTTTATTGGTCATATTTCAAGGTGCACCTCACTGCTTTACCTTAATGTAAGTTACTCTCCACATTTCACGGATTTTCTCTAAGACCGACGGTCAGCGCGTTTGACCAAAATTTTAGTGTTTGATTTGTGTTTTCCCAAGATCCTTCTCAGTTTTACATGGTTTCGGAGATATGGCTCTTGATTAAAACATAAGTCTAGCAGCCACTTTCACCTCCAAACCATAATTTAGCCACTAGCAGCCATCACCTACGCTATCATCACCTCCATCATCCCCTAAAACAACCCTGGTCTTCTACCATCATACCAGACCTCGGGTCCACCACCAAATCCAATCCAATCTCAGGACCAGATCAAATTTGTCAATTGGCAGAAATGACGACATCAATAGTGACATCTCTAGGCCTTCTTTCTTCACCTTATAGTGACATCTCTGGGAACCTACCTCTTAAAGCATCAATAGTTAGGTTTATCCCAATTTTCTAGATCTAGATTCAGAATGTAGGAGCTTATTTTGTAGAATAGTAAAGCATAATTGGAGCTCCGTGATGGTCCTGTCCCAGCCATAGGAAGTGTATCTTGGACCTGAGAATTTATACATGCAGAATATAGGAGCTCATTTTGTAGAATAGTAAGGCTTAATTGGAACCCCATGATGGTCTATACCCTTTTTTTATTGAAAACACACCACGCAAGAATTCACACTACACAACCCATTTTGGTTTTGAAAATGAGGGAGAAATAGTTCAAATGTGCCCCTAATCCATTTTCTATTATTCCCACACGGCTCCAACCCATTCTAGATTTATTTATTTTATTATAAATTTGGGCCCCAAGATGCATTTTGTTCCTATCTATTGAAGATGCTCTTACATCACCGACTTGCTGCCACACTGCATCGCACTGAGTTACTGGCCACCCGATGTTGACCTCCTTATTGATGAGAATGGTGGACGAGTAAGCTATGACAGTAAAATTATAGCAACAACAGTTAGGCGAGGCAGTGGCAGTCTAGTCACTTTGGTTCATTCGCTCATCAGTAGCACCCGACCCACTGTTCCTTAAGTCAGCTCTATGTGAGTTCCTCCAAGCCCATCTTATTTCTTGAGACAACACAAGAGCCTTCACCTTAGGGCCAGCTTCCTATTCCACCCCATCCGAAGGACTACAATCAATATTATGTTATCGTCCCCACTACACTCTACCTTACCCTCATTCCTATTTACCATCATCCATTCCTGTAGATCTTATTTCTTGAGACAACACGAGCCTTCACCTCCACCTGGGGATAGCTTCATATTCCACCCCATCCCCCACTCAGGTTTTGTAGAAAATAGTTGTTATTTTTATTAATAATCTCTTGGCTATTTATAGTCTTACAACCTCCTCATTACATTAACTCTTTATAGGAATATCCTATGGCCACTACTAAAATATGTCAAATCAGCGACGCCACAGGACGTCGCTAAATAGGGAAAATACATCGCTAATATCGATTAGCGACGTATTTAGCGACGTTTGTACGTAGTCGCGATTAACCTAGTCGCTAAACAACAAAACGTCGCAATACGTCGCTATTGCGACGACACTCAGCGACGCGGACACGTCGCTAATTCAGCGACTACCAGCGACGTAAAACGTTATCATTTACCGACGCAACCTAGCGACGTTGAGCGACTTGATATGCATCGATGCTGACCTGGCTTGAGAGGCAAATGGCGACGTTCTGCGACTTTGTTACGTCGCTATAGTACCGACATATAGCGACGTCTAGCGACGTCTAACGTATCGACGTTTAGTGACGATCAGCGACGGTAATCATCACAGTTAGCGACGTTGTGATACTTACTTAGCGACGTTAACTTCGTCGCTGAACGTCGCTAATATTGAAAAAAATAAAAAAAATTACAGCATTTGCAGCATCCCCTGCAGCATTTGCAGCATCCCCTACACCATTTGTTACAACAACGACGGTGTGTATCACAAACACAGTATCAAACAACACAGATACACACAATCACGAACACGTTTGAAACACAATCTTATCAATCAACACAGATATATGAAAATTTGTAACAACAATGTCAAACATAATGGTCCACAACTTAATTGCCAAGTATGGAAACGAATGGCTCAGAACACAACCCAAAATTCATTCTAGCATACATTAGTGTGAATCATCTATGTTCTGTACATATGGTGTAGTATATGTTCTTATCGTATCTAGTATCTGAAGAATATAACAGAATCAAGATGAACTCACATAATGTAATACTAAGACATCATCTACTACTATATAAGATATAGTGATAGGTTGTCGTATCATCATTACCGAGGGATGAGGGTCGGAGGACAAATACCGCTCGAGTGAGCCAAAGGCATGCAGCCACTTCCCTCCCTCCATTCACCCTCTCCCTCTCTCACGCTATCAACGTCACAACTTTTCCACCTCAAGTTCTGATCAAGCATCTTCCTTCTCCTCTCCTCCACCATGGCTCTGGACCCATCTGCTCCTCCCTACTTTCCTTCTTCTTATTTGACTCTCTCAGCCACATATGATATCCACCTCAAGTGTAGAGTCGGGGGAGAAGAAGTAGGCAGGAAGAGGAGGGGGAAGCAGCACAGCCGGCGGCATGACCCGGAGGAAGTACAGAGATTTTCTTCAACATTCGTAGAAGAACTATAAGGATATATCTTTTTACAACATATCACCTTGTCAAAGACCCTTAATGTGACAACCATGTTACCGCGGTGTTGGAAGACTAACATGTCATAATTTTCTAAGCCGTGTGTTTTGACATAATCCTCCAAACTCTTTCCTTCTATGTAGTAATGCAAGATTACTACATAGGAGGAAAGAGTTGGGAGGATTATGTCAAAATATACGGCTTAAAAAATTATGATATGTTAGTCTTCCGACACCGCGGTAACATGATATTCACATTAAGGGTCTTTGACAAGGTGACATGTTGTGAAAAGATATATCCTTATAGTTCTCCTACGGATTTGAAGAAAACATCTGTACTTCCTCCGGGTCATGCCGCCGACTGTGCTGCTTCCCCCTCCTCTTCCTGCCCACTTCTTCTCCTTCGACTCTACACTTGAGGTGGATATCATATATGGCTGAGAGAGTCAAATAAGAAGAAGGAAAGTAGGGAGGAGCAGATGGGTCCAGAGCCATGGTAGAGGAGAGGAGAAGGAAGATGCTTGATCAGCATTGTCTTTCGGATCGTCCTCATCAAGGCATAACGGGCTGCTCAGCGTGCCCAGCTTCTTCAACTTCTCGCTGGCTGCAGAGTCGAAATAGGAACGGGTCCTCTTTGTCGGCCCGGAGCTCTGACTCGCACTCGTCGCCTCGCTACCGGTTTTCTCTCCTCCTCTGACGCGGGTTATAAGAAAAAAAAATTCGTACCTCTTCTTCATATAAACATCATTGTCGCCTTGTACTCGAGTCTCCTCGTCTGTGACGCTATCCAACTTCTCGGTGCCTACATTGTCACTCGAATCTCCCCTTCGACTCGTATCGTCCTCTTCTTCGCCTGTCTTTTCGCTCCCTGTCTTGCAATCATCTGCTATCACCGTCGACTCATTCGCTCCCTGTCTTGCAATCATCTGCTATCACCGCCGACTCATTCAACTTCTCGACGCCTATATTGTCAGCTCACGCAAACGCTCAGTGATACGATCACGCAACCACCTCAAAAAACGGAATCTTTAGCGTGAGGAGAGATGTAGTCCCTTGCAAGTGCTGTATGAATAGAACTCCCGGTCTCACTAGCTACCGGTGCTGGATGAATAGAACTCCCGGTCTCACTAGCAACCGGTGCCACTTCCTCCTTAACTATAGGAGGAGCCACCTCAGCATTCATTGTTTTCCTCAAACGACGTGCCGCTCCTCGGGTCATGGGTGCCATCTGGTAAGGTCGATATTCACAAATAATATAATTGTAACATAGATTTCTACCTCGCCAGTCGAATGGCTGTAGGGACAGTGTCTGACTTGGTGTATCTCACCATTTTTCCAAAATGCCTAACATTCTACCTCGCCAGTCGAATGGCTGTAGGTGTATTTCTACCTAGGTATCCAGTCTCTCATACAGGACCTATCTATCTGCCTTTAACATTAAATTATACAAATCAAACTAGTCTTAAATACTGGTACCAACTGCCTGAACATGACAGTCCCTAATTTATACTGGATTTATCCTACCTCTGAGTTTCACACATATTAAAAAGGAAGGCATTTACTGTTAACAAGATAACCTGTCATGAATTGAATAGCAGGCAGACTTAGATTTAGGATTTAAAATATGGTATTCAGGTCAACTTAATTCAGTCAAAGGGTACTGAACAGAAAGTCTAATTAAGACTTTCAACTAAGCAGGCAGCCTGGACTGCTGTTCAGAACTTGGCAGGCAAAATCCCATACCATCTGATGACAAACCTATACACACCCTTGCCCAAACCATTTGTTTCAGTAGGTAAAATATTCCAGGTTACTCAAGTAACCTGTCGTGCAATATTTGGTGTCAACAACATTCCTTGTTAATTGTAACATGCATACTATCATATCCCAACTCTGCCAAAACCTGACCAACATACCCTACACTAATCATTCCATATTTCAGTAATGTCAGTGAGCTAAATCATACTCAACTGTCGAGAATACTTAGGAGAAAACTTATTCACAGGATTAGTATCCATCCTTCGTGACATAGCTGAAATTTTATAGGGCTCGATAATAATTATTAGTCAATTTATTCATCATTTCAAAACCCTAAAAATGCCCAAAAAACTCCCAGTATCAGTAAATAGGGCTCGAACCCTAAATTAGAATTCGAATCCAAGCAAAACATCAAATTGACAGTTGATATGCCCAAAAAACTCCCAGTATCAGTATATAGGTGTCACACTGTGAGTCTCGTGTCCACACAGTGGGATACGACGTGTCCAAACCAACAAAATAGGTGTCACACGAACTAGAAGCGAGTCCACGCTTTCGTGTCCCCCGCAGCGAGTCCACTTTGAGTCTTATGTCCCCCACAGCGAGTCCACGCTCTCGTGGACACGAACTAGAAGTGAGAGAGAGAGCTAGAAGACGAGGAGAAACTGGAAAGCGGGGACAGGGGAGAGTTACCTGAGGAGGAGCTACCTGAGGAAGGAGGAGGAGGAGGAGGCCGGAGGAGGAAGATCGCCGGAGGAGCACCGCGGAGGAGGAGGCCGGAGGAGCGTCACGGAGGAGGAGCGCACGAAAAATTGGGGGGAAATTTATGAATGATCGAAAAGGAAACCCTCGCCGCCTATATGAAACATTTAGCGACGTCCTTCTCGGCCGTCGCTACACGTCGCTGATATTTAATAAACGGCGACACTGCTTAAAATGCGTCGCTACACGTCGCTATATCAGCGACGTGTACCGACGAACTTGCGACGCAGATTCCCATTTAACAAATTATAGCCGCTAGACGTCGCTATATTAGTCGCTGTTGGCGACATATAGCGACGTCTTAGATAAACGTCGCTAAACCCCCAAAAATTAGCGATGTTCTTTCTTGGAGTCGCTAAATACGTCACGGATATGACTTATTTTGGTAGTGGGCATATTCTCATTACATTAACTCTCTATAGGAATATCCTATGGTATATTCTCATTACATTAACTCTCTTTAGGAATATCCTATGGTATATTCCAACATACCAAATATACTAATAGAATATGCCAACACATATTCCAACATACCAAAAATACCAATAGGATATTCCAACACTCTCTTTCAAGATGGACGAAAGATATTTATTAAGCCCATCATGTCACATCCTCTCATCATGCTGACAGAGCTAAGCCCCTTGGTCAGTCCGTCTGCTATCTGATCTTTGGTTGGAACATAGCCCAGCTCTAGTAGTCCACTATCCATCTTTTCTTTGATGGAGAATCTATCAATCTCGATATGCTTGGTCCTGTCATGCTGTACTGGATTGTTGGCAATACTAATAGCTGACTGGTTGTCACACCATAGCTTTGTCTTGGCTCCCTGGTCCAGCTTCAGCTCCATCAACATATTCTTCAACCACAATAGCACTGTGACTCCCAAGGCCATAGCTCCATATTCTGCTTCAGCTGTTGATCTGGCCACCAATGACTGCTTCTTACTCCTTCAAGAGACCAAGTTGCCTCCTACAAATATGCAGTATCCCAAGGTGGATCTCATGTCGTCGGCACAGCTAGCCCAGTCAGAATCACAATAACCCTTGATGCTCACATGATTATTTCTTCTGAAAATCAGTCCCTTCCTGTGTCCTCCCTTCAAGTACCTCATAATCCGATACACTGTATCCATATGATCCTTCCGGGGGTCATGCATCTAGCGGCTCACTACGCTGACCGTAAAGCTGATATCAGGTCGGATATAGCTCAAGTAGATCAACTTGCCCACCAATCTCTGATATCTATCTCGGACAACTGGTTCTCCGGCTTCAGCATCCAGTTTGAACTTCTGGTCTATCGGTGTTGTAGCTGGTTTGCATCCCATCATTCCTATTTCCGTAAGCAGGTCCAGTGCATACTTTCTCTGAGAAAGAACAATTTTCTCTGTATTCCGAGCAATCTCAATCCAAGAAAGTATCGAAGAGGGCCAAGATCCTTCACCTCGAACTCCTTGCCAAGTTTCCCCTTGAGTTGGGCGATCTTCTGCTCATCATCGCCTGTGATAATCAAATCATCCACATACACCGCAAGCATGGTGATGTGGCCTCCACTTCGTCTAAAGAACACAGTATGATCAGCATTGATCTGCTGATATCTCATCTCTATTATTGCTCTCCTGAACCAGTCAAACCACGCTCGATGAGGCTGCTTCAGTCCATAGAGGGACTTCTTCAGTCTGCAGACCTTGTCTTCTGTCTGATTGGTGCCGAATCCTGGTGGTATCTCCATGTACACCTCTACTAGATCCTCATAAAGAAATGCATTCTTCACATCCAGTTGGTGTAGCTTCCATCCTCCATTGGCTGCCAGAGAGATCAAGGTTCTGACAGTACTTATCTTTGCCACTGGTGCAAAGGTCTCATCATAGTCGATGTCGTACGTCTGACTATATCTTTTTGCCACCAGTCGAGCTTTGTAGTGCTCAACCTGTCCATCTGGGTTCTACTTTACAGTAAAAATCCACTTGCATCCGACTGCTCTCTTCCTTTCTGGCAGTCTCACCATCTTCTAAGTTCGGTTCTTCTCCAGAGCTCCCAACTCCTCCTGCATTGCTGCTTTCCACTTTGGATCATTCTTGGCTACCTGCCAATTGTTAAGTACAATAACACTATATAATAATGCAATAAAAGCTCCATGAGAAGAAGAGATGATCATATGAGAGAAATTTAGCAAGGTCCCAACCATATCTATCAGGAAGTTTTTTCGTATTACT
This sequence comes from Iris pallida, assembly GCA_029216955.1. Classification (NCBI taxonomy): domain Eukaryota; kingdom Viridiplantae; phylum Streptophyta; class Magnoliopsida; order Asparagales; family Iridaceae; genus Iris; species Iris pallida. Next base: position 5,321,031 of record JANAVB010031416.1, on the reverse strand, counting down.
GCGAGTGGACCTCCATACTGATGATGGTTGGGGAGGAGGAGAAGGAATGATATCACCTGAAGGGGAAGGTGGTGGTGTAGGTGTCTCAAGAGTCAAGACGGGCGCATGCAAGGGACTTAGCACTGGCACTGTAGGAACTGGTCCTGCAAGTTGCTTCTCTCGCCTGCTGTAGGTAAGTATCTCCCCCTGAGCTGTAGGCCTAACACCTTTTATTTCTCCCATATCCCTTTTCACCTTCTTGTACCATATTTGTTCCTCCAAGCCATACTCCGAGATCAGTCAAAATGCTTTCCAACAACTCTCCCTCTTGCCTCATACTTGCAGTATCAGGTGAGATATTTGAGTTTTCCTTCTGACTGTAGTATGGCTCATATTCCCTGAAGTGAACATCTATACTTACAAATTTTCTTTTTTCTACTGGACTCCAGCATATGTAGTCCTTCTGAGTTCCTGAGTAGCCCACAAAGATACACTTGATTGCTCGAGGATCAAGCTTTCCTATCGACGGTCTGTTGTCCTTCACGAAGCATACGTAGCCAAACACCTTTAGTGGGAGCATCCCACAATTATTTTCCTACAGCATCTTGCATGGAGACCTCCATCCCAACACCTTCGAAGGCATCCTGTTGATCAGTTGAGCTGCTGTCAACACTGCATATCCCCACAGATTCTGTGTGACATTCATATCTATCATCATACTTCTCGCCACTTCCAGGAGGTGTCTGTTCTTCCTTTTCGCTACTCCATTCTGTACTAGTGTATATGCACAGGTGGTCTGATACTGTATCCCTTGGACAGACAAGTATTCCGTAAGTGTCTTGTTGGTGTACTCTGTTCCATTGTCAGACCTCAGTACCTTCACCACTGCCTTGTACTGAGTCTGAACATGTTTGTGAAAGTCCTAAAAATAGGAGGGGACCTCACTCTTATTTTTCATCAAATACAGCCAAGTAGTATGAGAAAAACAATTTATGAAGATAACAAAATATTTGTAACCATTCATAGGAGTAGTACAAGGCCTCCAGACATCAGAGTGTACCACATCAAAAACAAACGAGCTCCTATGACCGCTACTCATATATAAACTCCTAGTTAGTTTGCCTAACTCACAAGCATCACAAACTAGTTTTTCTTTATTAACTTCTTCATAAATTGCAGGGTATAATTTGCTTAAAATACCAAATAAAGAGTGTCCCAACGTCCCATGGTGGAGTCGCAATGTATCTTCCGCACTCATCTTCTTCAGTCCTTCTATCCCTGCCTTTTCTGCCATAGATACTAATGTTGAATCTAGCCCTTCTCGATCCAGGTACCACAGTCCATCATACCAAATGCTAGTCCCAAGTCTTTGTCCCATCTCCTTCTCCTGGAAGATCACCTTAGAAATATCAAAGCAGACAGTACATTTTAATTGGAGGATTATAGAACTAATGGACAAAAGACTGACTGGAAAAGAAGGAGCATGAAAAACATTAAATAATTTTACTGAACCTGTACAATCGACAGTACCCTTACCGACCACTGGCTGGAAAGTACCATCAGCTGTTTGAATGCTGTCCGCCGATGCTAGGAGAGTGTAGGAAGAATACTCACTAGCATTCCTTCTCACGTGTCGAGATGCACCCGAATCGATAATCCAATCCGACGATCTGAGGGAAGACATAGATGCAAGGGCGAGCGAGTCGCCAATGCCTTCCGCCGATGGATGGGTATACATGACAGCGTTGTCTCTGGCAAAGAATGAGGTGGACGCCTCCCCGGTCCTACTCCTCCTGTCTCCATCGCTCGACGCTCTCTGCCTCCTCCTGAGTACTTTCAACATGTCCTGCATTGTCTGATCCTCCTCAGTATAGGCACCGTTAGCTGTTTCCTCGCCTTCTGCTACCAGCAGGTTCATCCGACAACCTCATCAACCGCCCCGTCGACCCCTACAATCATGGTCACATCCTCTAAACTGTCCACGTCTACCGTCTGAATCTTCCTTGGTTGGTTTAGTGCAAGCATACCTCAGATGACCCACCTCCCCGCAGTTGTAGCACTGCCGCGGCTCTCCCTTAGGTCCTAACGGTGCTCTTTGTCTTGTCGAGTCCCCCATTCGGGTTTGAGTTTCGTCTAGTTTTGACTTGTGTTAGTGGCCCGGGATAGTTTAGACTCTAGTTGGGACCCAAAGATTAGTTACACATGGCCCACAAACTTGACCCAATAGGCTAGTATGATTAGGCTAATCCACTTGATTAGAATGGTTTAGTTAGAGGCTTAAACTTTACCCTTTTGACCTCGAACCTTCACATACACCTAATGAACCATAAGGAGACTAGTTAAGGGCATTCTAGACATTTCAAATTGACCCAAATAGGGCATCATGGCAGCCACTATAGCTGAGGGTTCTCCTTTTTTCAATTCATTTCTCTACTTGCCTCATTTTTTCTATTTTGTGTTCTTCCCCAAAACTTGAGAGCTTCCCTCCAAGTTTTGATCTCCAAAACCAATCCAATCTCCCTCCATTTCACCTAATCTACCAAGAAGAAGGTGCTAGCTAAACTTTGGAGCAAGGAAGGGTGTCCAACTTCAAAGAGAGTCCATGTCGGATACGAGTTCTTTGGAGTTTTCATTGGGAATCAACTCTCAATAGGTAGATTTCTCTCTTTCTTGCCATTTGATGTTGTATTAGTGGATTTGAACCATAGGAACCCACCCCCCTGTCAGACTCAAACCCAGTCAACACCCCCACCCCCATGACCGGCTCCCCCATCTCCCACTCCCCCACGTTCTCTCTCTCCCTAAATTTCTCCTCCAATAATCTCTCTCTACCATACAAAGTCCAAAAGCTAACACCTCACCCTCCCAACTAAAAAACCCCCTCACTCCCTTTTCCTTTAAAAACCCACACCCATCTTCATCATCATTACCAACATCTCATCACCATCCGACCGTGCCACCACCACTCGTCGGCGTCGATCCGGATCCGACCGCCTCCGGCAGCCCAATGCCGCACAAGCAGCCCGCGGCACTCCCCGACGTTGTACCCGCAACCGCCGTCGCTGTACCAGTGCCCCGTCGACACTCGCCGCCGTTCGTCTGCAGCCCCGCGGTGCCCCGCCGTCGTACCAGCACCCGCCGGCAGTCCCACCGCGGTGCCCCGTGCCAGAACCCGTGCCGCCAGCCTTCCTACGTACGTCCCCGTGCCGTCCACGTGCACGTGTCCGTGTCCGTTCCCATGCCCGGGTGCGTTTCGAGTCTGAGGCATCCCCTCGGTGCTCCGTCACAGCCTTCGGTAAACCCTGCAACCTTCTGTTAATTCACAGAACCATTTCTGTTTCGGGATAGCCAGTTTAGTAGTTTTCTATTTTAGATTCGGTAATAATTTTGTTAGCATTTAATTAGATGGTTAATCTTAATTAGTTAGCTTAATGAAATTTAGAGTTATCATCTACGTTTAATTATGAATAATGTTGTATTAACGTTATTTCAACGATTATATCACTTTTGCCATAATTTCATAATTATTATTATTTAATTATAAAACTTAGTCTCAAAATATTAATTATATAGCAAAATATATGTTAAAATAGGAAATGATATTTTTTAGGCCAAAAACTATATATTTATGTTTTTAGGTAAAAAAATGTTTATTTTCGTATTTTAACCATTATTTCTGTTAATAAAGTTTATGAAAATGAAAAACTAGAGATAATAACATATTTTCTAATAAAATCATAATTTTTACTAAAATAATGTTTTACGTATTTTTATTATTAAAAATAATTATTCTTTACTAAAGAAATGGTATTAGTAAAATATTTTGTAAAATTTATTTAGAAAAATATTAAATTAGATTTCGAATATTTTGAGTTTACGCGATATTTTCTATTAAAATAAATCATGATAAAAATTGCTACTATTTTGAATATATTCCAAAATATATTATTTTCGGCCCTATTTTTAAAATACTAATAAAATAGTTTTACCAAAATATTGCATATTTAAATTATTATTTTCTCTAATAAAAATAGCAATGTTTATAATTAATGTAGATTTACCTTAGTTGATTTAGTAGCCAATCTTGGAATAAGTTTTAAGGACAGATTATTATTAATGTAGGTTCGTATCCCTGAACTCTAGCCGACACCTTTCTAGCCATTGTCTTCCACGTCGAGGATACAACCAAGGCAAGTTTCATATCTATTCCATGTCTGTGTTTTTACTTTAATAATTAAATATATGCATCAGTTGATTTCATATAGTATACTAACACTGATTCACCGTGGATCCCTCTCGGACTCCACATCGATTGACGGATTGCTGGATTGCTATAGCGACTTATTGACTCATTGACTCGGGAATTGCTTGGGGAGTAGTATAACGTCTGTGACCAAAGCCAAAATTCTTGCTTGTCTCTCTCGTGCTAACCTCTACCACACAGGGGGTTAAGCCGTACCGTATACTATTTGTTTCGGCCGAAACGTTAGTATACATATTGCCTCTATCCCAGCCGGTCACAGGCCCTGTTATATACTCAAAACACTAGCTTAGCATTGCATCATATTTGACATTGAGATCATATTGCTTGTTGTCTTTTACTATTAATTACAAAAATATATAAAGTTTCTTAAACTGTCTCGCATTTTCATTTATTGTTAATTTAGAAATGCTAGATATGGAAGAAATATGTTTCTTGTTCACTCCTGACTGGAGACCCAACATTTTTAGGTAATTGCGATGAGGATGAGCTAGCTTACTGCTCTTTCTACGGGCCTTACTTGGGTCCTGCAGATTTAGCTGAACCAGAACCAGGAACCCCAGAACCATAGATGTTGGCATAGTTTTTTTTTTCTTTCTTTGTTTTATCAGAACAATTGTAATAAGTGAATTATGATATTGTAGTCTTGTTATTTCCATTCCAGAACCAGTTTCAATTTAATAAAATGTTTTATTTCTGTTAGATATTTGCATGTTATGTTTCACTGCTTGATACAGCTTACTGCCGCCGTCTCACAACGGTACATGCTGGGCATGATCCGACTGGACCTATTATATTTGGGATTGGATTGTGATATATTTTTAGTGGTGGCCCATACAGGTCCAGTTCTGTAAATTGGTCTAGTCAACTTAGTCTAGACTAGCATGCAGTTCTGCATACTGACCTAGATCTAGATATGACTCTAGGAAAACAGACTCTAGAAACAAAATTAGAACACATAGATTATTTTCACCATGTCACAACATAGGATCGAATTTATCTTATTTATATAAAATCTATTTTTGCTTGCTTATAGTTTCATAGGTTACCTTACTTATGTTGTACCCAAACCTTACCCAGATTAGGCCGATTGTACGATGGTATATTTTACTCCCTATATTATTTTCTAGATTTTATATATCTTTTAGTGTCTCATGACTTTCGGGGATTATTTTCCTCCATATCTTTATCAGATTCTACCATCCCTTAGGATCTATACTTTTTCGCTATTTATGGATTAATATTAGATTTTTCAATTTCCATATTCAGCAAACCTATTTCCAATTTCTTTATTAGTTTAATCAAATCTTACTTCTCTATCTTTATTTAGGATCTAGATCCATTCATTATTTAGAGTTTTAAATTTTCCTTTAGCAAACCTAACAAACTCTTATCTACCCAAAGTATTTTTACGACTAGTGTATCCGACTATTTGTCTTGACCTTATTTCCAATTGACTTTCTCGGACCAATCCCGAACCAAATTCTTCTGGAACCATAAAGCCCCAAGGTTAATTGTTACCAAAAGTATTGGTTCAACTTAGCTAGTTCACGAATCTTCCCAAGGAATTATTTTTCCAAAAAATAAATTATATTATTGACTGATATTTCCTATGTATTCCAAGGACCGAGAATATTTTCATTTGTTGACTTCCTCCACTCAACTTGAAACTTTACTCTCTCTAGGCAACTTCTTGATAAATTCAAGGCCTAGAAAGCTTCTAAACTCAATGCTTGAGTATCATGAAGCAGGAACGGTCAGAGAATTGATTCCATTCTATTATTAAATTTTCTTTAGTCATTGGAAAATTTTTGAATTGTTGAGCTATCCCTTTGAAATTCCTATGGACAAAGTTGAGAAATATTCAGTGACCTAATACGGCTTCGCACATATGCATTGCAGCCATTTATCTGAATCATAAAAACTGTGAGTTTACTGCAGCCAGATGTGCATTGGCGAGACATAGGCTCTAAGTTGAAGTAATTTTGGATGTTCATAGGTTTTCGGATATTATTGAGACTATGTCCTAAATGCGTCATGTTTGTCTCCTATGTTGTTCAGCCAAGAAATGGAGAAAGTTGATAGACTACTCGGTAACCTATCATTATTCAAGTTATGGAGCCAAAAATTTACTGCAGTCAGGTGCACTCTGGCGAGGCATAAATTTGGGGCAAAGTGACTTCGGATATATTTGGTTTCCGAATATTATTAAGACTATATCCATACCATGGTTGTCTTTTTAGCACCATCAAATTATTCTTACTTATGCCCAATTAGAGGATTTGTATTTCTAGCGGTTGTCTCCATTTTCAAAAATCTCACAGCCAGAAAGAATAGATTTTCTATAAAATTCTACGTGATTTTCCTAGAACTTATTATGACCATGTCAATCTCTATTGGCTCAATCTCTTTCAAGGTCCAATTCTAGTGTGTTGTATATATTTTGTGGATAGTTATATATTTTGTAGCTATATATAGTTATGTGATAGTTATATGCAGGAAAAATGTCACGACCTGCACCCATTTTTTTTAAAACGGATACGAGACGTGTCCAAGCCAGCCTACGCCGCAGTGTCGGTGGTAGAACGCTGTATAGCTACATTGCTCAAAAATCACAAGTAATGCTCATTCACAGAATTAATTTAATTTACAATGATCACAAGTTTTATATTTTAAAACTTGTACAAATATTGAATGACTACAACTCATCTATCTAGCTAGTCTCTAGGCTTTTCGTCTGCAAGTATACCCGTCACTCCCAAGCTAAGTGAATCCGCGGCTAACCTGAAAAATATTGGTTTTCAGTCAGGAATGGAACGAGCACAATTCACTGAATGTAATTTCAAATAAAGAAAATGACTATACAACAGAGGTTAGACACCAATTACATGTTTTTGAAAATAAATAGGAAATACGGATAACCAATAGCAAATAAATAGACACAAAATACTTTTCCCAACTGTTAGAAGTACCTTTGATATGTGATCAGTCTGGGACACTACACCGCACTATCTACGAGGTCTACTTGCATGAAAAATAAATACTGTCTACGAGGTCTACTTGCAGAAAAATAAGCACTGTCTACGAGGTCTACTTGCATGAAAAATAAGCACTGTCTACGAGGTCTACTTGCATGAAAAATAAGCACTGTCTACGAGGTCTACTTGCAGAAAAATAAGCACTGTCTACGAGGTCTACTTGCATAAAAAATAAGCACTGTCTACGAGGTCTACTTGCAGAAAAATAAGCACTGTCTACGAGGTCTACTTGCAGAAAAATAAACACTGTCTACGAGGTCTACTGCATGAAAATAAACACTGTCTACGGTCGGATCACACATCCTTGGTACTTCTCATTCCTGACTCAATAATTTATAATAGAGTATAAAAATCACATAACCAATGCCCAATCAATAAAATATAGTAAAGATCAATATCGAAATGCAGACAATAAACTGTACTCGTTTGGCGTCTTAAGCTGCTGGCACGGGTCAGAATCCGAGATCCCTCAGACCTAATTGTAAAGCAATGGTATCAACACATCAGAATACAATGAGTCTATTTAGAATAGGATTACTACTGTCTATTGCCCAACCCCTTTGTACTGGCTTATTGTATATCTTGGGGTCAAACCTACATGACTTCCTATTGGTAAGTTCATCCTAGGATACCCTTCCTTGCCATAGCTGTCACATTACCTATACCCTTAAAATCCTGGTACTCTATATGGATACTCATGTGACTACCCTACCTGGGCCACCTTAGTACTGTGTACCCAAGACTCCTGATACCAGCTACCATGTAACTGGACAAGGGTGCAGCTGGTCTCTTATAGGTTGGTGTAAGGAAAGCCCTACACCCATGGTTTTCTGGTACAAGCATTAAACCCTCATTCCTCATGTATTCTTAAAAGAGTAACCACTTAATAGTCTACTAAATATCTGGATACTTAGCAATATCCTTGATTTGGGGTCCATGAACTCGGGTAAGGAAGAACAGACCCCTAGGCTTGGTTTTGCAGCATCTGCTATGAGATCCCCTGCTTACCCAGTAGAGACATAGGAAATTCTCAAACATTTTCAGCCAATCTTGATGTGACAACTCCCTGTGTAGGTAGGTTGGTACCTGGTCAGGAGGCCATGCTACTGCATTCAATCTTGAAGAGCATAGGGGTGGACTCATTGCAGTTGAGTAGCACATTAACCATGCAGCAAGTACCCCCTTCCTCTCTGCTAAATCCTGTAGTATAACACGTGTCCTAAATGCATTTTCTGAGTGATTAGGTCTATTCCTCTCCCACAGGTCCCTAGACAGTCGAATCAGCCCATACCCATGTTTATTCAGCCATAGGCTATATCAAATCTATCCTGACTGGTATTGGGTTTCTGATACACTTGTGTATCAATCAGGCTATAATCTCCTGTAGCTAGGTCTCCTCCAGTTAGATCAGATTAATAGGTTGGTTTCTAGGAACCTGTTAGTTAGGCCTTGCCCTTAGGTTACCTAAGGCATGTACACCTGTTCATATGAGATCATGTCTAAGTCTTCAAGATATCAGGATTACTCCCATCTGGGTATCCACTTGATACCTGGATACTCTGTATCTGTACCTGTGGGTACAAAGGTTACACCTTAAAGTTATAGTTGAGGATGTATCCTGTGACCTGTATACTGGTACAGGTTTAAGACTTTGGTAATTATATGGTAGGCTATATGCCAGTCTCAACAGTAGCAGGTACATACTAGAAGTGTCCTCACTTGATTCAATGGACAACCATAGGGTCTATGTCCCATTCGATCTTAGGTATACATGTCAGCACTAAACTGACCAACTTGGGATAACCTACCCTGAGCACCTGTGGCCACAAGAAGGATCTTGTCCTGGCAGTACCCTGGGTTTGTAGGGACTATTATTCCTATGGGTACCTGTGTATTATCCTAAGATATTAACTGTGTGATAGCCTGGGAATTGTACTCTTGGTACACTCTATTCTAGCCTTAGGTTGTCAACAAATACCCATTCATTCAGACTACAGGTAGTATACTGTATTAGCTCTTAGGTTTGCTTTCATTGCCAGGTTCTTGTCTTTCCAAGTCAACTCTGAGTTTGGGTGTTCACGAGGGCTGATAGCTATGTCTGGTATAGGCCTGCACTAGGGTACCATTTCCTTGGTACACCACACCTGGTACCAGGATGCATAACATGGTTGCCTTTCCAACTACCATCCCAACCCCAGGTACACAGGTCTTCCGTGGTGGTATGTCAATCCTGGGTATACAATGTATCAAAACTTAATAGCAAAGTGTACTGGCATGATGTGTAAGTACATAGATACTCAAACAGGGGAACGTGCACTTCCTATCGAACCATATTACTCCCCCCTACTAGCCTGTGTCAGAAATTCATCCTTGTACATCTATTGAGGGATTTCCCCGAACATCTACCCCTCATTGAATAGTGTAAGTTCAAGATTAAACTCATGTGATTAAAAAGTTGGAAAAGTACCTGCGTTCAACACCAAGTTCCCACCCCAATACTCTGCCGACCTCTTGATGACAGGAATTATGGGGTTTGCTAGGGTTTGTAGGGAACACAGTCGAATCATATAGTATATATATACCTGGTAGTATGGGTGTGATCAAGAGAAGGATTCGGGGGGGTTTCAAACTATTTGAATTTAAACTGAGTTTATCCTGTTTAATGCTAATCAGTATTGGTTTAGGATTAGGAGTACAGTCTCTCGAGTATTTTGTAAGTTTAAAAGAATTTTCACTTTATAATAAGGTCCCTGGAATCTAATTGTTTGCAAGAAAACCTTTCTTCCACTATAGATGTTTGTATACATAGGAATGTGGTTTAAATAACCAAGTGTCATAAAAACAAATAAACAGGAATTAACTAAATAATAAAAATTAATAATTAATAAAAATTAGATGGGGCTTGTAAAAAACCTAGATAGTTACCTAGCAACCTTATATATTATTCCGGTAAGAGCATCCTTAGAGGATCGATATTTTTTCAATGAGATTAGATAGCTAAGAGTAGAAAAGAGTAGTATGACAAGGCACATTATAAGCAAGTTAGTCTGGAGAGAATTATAAATTGTGGTTCATTTAGGATAGAATCATTATTAGTGCTTGGGTATTGGATTTGAACAAATGATCATGTATTTGATGATTTTGAATTTTATGAAGAGTTATGGAAGATACAGGAAAACGTAGGTAGAATTAGCGAGGAAAGTCTAGGATTTGGTAAGATTTTCCCAAGGAGAAAGTGAATTTAGATAATACATATAAATATGAGAATATGATGATCAAGTAAAGGAACACTTGACGAGGATCAACTTTTATGATTAGATGACTACTGTACCCAGAAAGGCCCGATATAACCATGGAAGGAATATCACAAGCAATGGAATGATAGGTTCTAAAGAAGGAATAAGCAGTAAGAAATTGAGATAAGACCATTGGCATGCAACCTTGGGAAGGAGCAATTGAGTTTACAATTTCTACCAAATATTGGAGACTCATATTAGTTATGGTAAGAATGATTAGGATTTTGTGATGTGTTTGGATGAGAACGATTGTTAGGTGCATGGTTAAAGATTAAAATTTGATTAGTGATTATAATTTGGTCAATTGATTTCAAGAATTGGAAATTTTCGAATATAGATCATGGATCAATTCTAAAGAATTTTCTAAGGATTTACTATGACAAGTGAGGATTGTGACTTTGATGTAGTCATTTTTGGAAGAATGGTTGACAATTGGAAATTGATATCCGTAAAATGATTTGATCGCTAGAAATAATTGAAATTTGAAATACATTTGGCTTACGAGTTACATACAACGACGGATAAAAATTTGATTTAGATGACTTATGATTCCAAATACCTTGGCAGCTACCTTAGTTTTTGGTAGATACTGGGAGTTCAGCTAGTTTAGCGAATTAGAGATTGGTTTTTGAACGGGTATTAATAAGATGATTATCTTGTAAGTCATTTTTCTGCATACCCTATCTTCTGACCGTTGAAATAGTGATACGATATTCTTTCTATTCCCTTTGATTATCACTCAGTTCTCAACGGAAATATTTTATCTGATTATATTTCTATCATAGCTATATTATTCTAATCACCCTCGATATCCTACTATCATACAACTTGTTGATTTTTTCTAATCACAAATCCTTATTTTCCATTCCAATTTGATTTGGAATTTTTAGTCCCTCATTTCAGAAGATTCTTTTACTTTTTGTCTTCTCAATAAACTGTTGACGTTCGTTTTTTCTTGTCTTTTCTGTTTCACGAGACCTAATTTGATTTTTTTTATTTTTATGATCATATTTTAATCGTACCTAGATTTTTCTCGTGCCTAAAATGATTTTTGATCACAACAATATTCCAACTCTATCTCAGATCATATCTAGATAATTCTGATTGTGCCCATATTTTATTATTGTACCTAGTGATATGCCTAGAATCTAATCGTGCCTGATGATTTAAAACTAGGAATGATTTATAGCATAGGTTTTATAGAGTACATGAGTTATGGGATAAAGATGAGATAAATATGAACACTTGTGATTTGAATCAAGAAAAGGGATAATTAATGATGTGAATACCAAGCAAATTGACATTGTAGATTAGAGGTTGTTAAATGATAAGCATAGAGATGCACTAGAGAAAGATGAATGATGAATCAGAAGATATATAAAGGACGACCGAAACAAAAAAAATAGACTTAAGGTGTAACTAATTAAGGATGACAATCGTATGAATTGAATGGTGCAAAAGATTTTAAATCAAAAACTAGAGATAGAAGAATTGTAAATAATACAAGGTAGGGAGATGAAATAAGATATTTTTTAACAGAGAAAAATTTGGTCAAAAAGATACAGTGAAATCAAGATGAAAGATTCGAGCTTAAACATGATAATTAAATTTTATTGAGAATTCGGGATCAAATATGTAAATGAGGATTTGGAATCAAGATATATATATATATGTTGACGAAAATGGACATCTAAATAAATTACGAAGTGATCACATATGAGTACAATAGATAAGCAAGGAATGATAAAAATTTCACAGATCATTAAAAATTGGAGTATTGAAACGTGATGTTGGATTTTAAAGGTGATATTGGGTTACTGAGACTTGATACTAGAGTATTATAATATTTTGGTCAGGTATGAATAAGATGTATAAGAACGTGATTAGGAACACAAGTAGTGGTATGACATAGAGTTAAATTTTGGATACATATTAGCAAGCTGAAGGAAATACAAAAACATATTACGGGAAATATTATATGTGTTTAGTAAGAAAAGGTGGGAAGATAAGTTTTCCAAGGTTATGACGGTGATTGACAATTCATGGATGAAAGCAAAAATCCATAATTGTGGATAGTGACTATGTTTCTAAGGAGGAAAGAATATTATTTGAGAATAATGGATAGATTGATAAAGATATTGTACTACATAGATTTGCTATGGGACAGCTAACATAGTTTCGTTTGAGGTAGTTAAGAGTGTAATGCCCTTGCTTGTTGGGATTTGATTATACCCTATCTCTATCATTAAATTTCGAGGACAAAATTTTTTAAGGAGGGAAGCTTGTCAGACCCAAACCCAGTCAACACCCCACCCCCATGACTGGCTCCCCCATCTTCCACTCCCCCTACGTTCTCTCTCTCCCTAAATTTCTCCTCCAATAATCTCTTTCTACCATACAAAGACCAAAAGCTAACACCTCACCCTCCCAACTACAAAACCCCCTCACTCCCTTTCCCTTTAAAAACCCACACCCATCTTCATCATCATCACCAACATCTCACCACCATCCGACCGCGCCACCACCCCTCATCGACGTCGATCCGGATTCGACCGCCTCTGGCAGCCCATCGCCGCACAAGCAGTCCGCGGCACTCCCCGACGTTGTACCCGCGATCGCCGTCGCTACACCAGTGCCCCGCCGACACTCGTCGCCATTCGTCTGCAGCCCCGCGGTGCCCCACCGTCGCACCAGCACCCGCCGGCAGTCCCACCGCGGTGCCCCGTGCCAGAACCCGCACTGCCAGCCTTCCCGCGCACGTCCCCGTGTCGTCTGCGTGCACGTGTCCGTGTTTGTGCCCGTTCCCGCGTGCGTTTCGAGTCCGAGGCATCCCCTCGGTGCTCCATCACAGCCTTCGGTAAACCCCGCAACCTTCTGTTAATTCACAGAACCATTTTTGTTCCGGGATAGCCAGTTTAGTAGTTTTCTATTTTAGATTCGGTAATAATTTTGTTAGCATTTAATTAGATGGTTAATCTTAATTAGTTAGCTTAATGGAATTTAGAGTTATCATCTACGTTTAATTATGAATAACGTTGAATTAACGTTATTTCAACGATTATATCACTTTTGCCATAATTTCATAATTATTATTATTTAATGATAAAACTTAGTCTCAAAATATTAATTATATTGCAAAATATATGTTAAAATAGGAAATGGTATTTTTAGGCCAAAAACTATATATTTATGTTTTTAGGTAAAAAAAATATTTATTTTCGTATTTTAACCATTATTTCTGTTAATAAAGTTTATGGAAATGAAAAACTAGAGATAATAACATATTTTCTAATAAAATTGTAATTTTTACTAAAATAATGTTTTACGTATTTTTATTATTAAAAATGATTATTCTTTACTAAAGAAATAGTATTAGTAAAATATTTTGTAAAGTTTATTTAGAAAAATATTAAATTAGATTTCGAATATTCCGAGTTTACGCGATATTTTCTATTAAAATAAATCACGATATAAACTGCTACTATTTTGAATATATTCCAAAATATATTATTTTCTACCTTATTTTTAAAATACTAATAAAATATTTTTACCAAAATATTACATATTTAAATTATTATTTTCTCTAATAAAAATGGCAATGTTTATAATTAATATAGATTTACGTTAGTTGATTTAGTAGTCAATCTTGGAATAAGTTCTAAGGACAGATTATTATTAATGTAGGTTCGGATCCCTGAACCCTAGTCGATACCTTTCTAGCCATTGTCTTCCACGCTGAGGATACAACCAAGGCAAGTTTCATATCTATTCCATGTCTGTATTTTTACTTTAATAATTAAATGTATGCATCAGTTGATTTCATATAGTATAGTGAACTGATTCACCGTGGATCCCTCTCGGACTCCACATCGATTGACGGATTGCTATAGCGACTTATTGACTTATTGACTCATTGACTCGGGGATTGCTTGGGGGAGTAGTATAACGTCTGTGACCAAAGCCAAAATTCTTGCTTGTCTCTCTCGCGCTAATCTCTACCACACAGGGGGTTGAGCCGTACCGTATACTATTCGTTTCGGCCGAAACATTAGTATACATATTGCCTCTATCCCAGCCGATCACAGGCCCTGTTATATACTCAAAATACTAGCTTAGCAATGCATCATATTTGACATTGAGATTATATTGCTTGTTGTCTTTTACTATTAATTACAAAAACATATAAAGTTTCTTAAACTGTCTCGCATTTTCATTTATTGTTAATTTAGAAATGCTAGATGTGGAAGAAATATGTTTCTTGTTCACTCCTGACTGGAGACCCAACATTTTTAGGTGATTACGATGAGGAGGAGCTAGCTTACTGTTCTTTCTACGGACCTTACTTGGGTCCTACAGATTTAGCTGAACCAGAACCAGGAACCCCAGAACCATAGATGTTGGCATAGTTTCTTTCCTTTCTTTCTTTTATCAGAACAATTGTAATAATTGAATTGTGATATTGTAGTCTTGTTATTTCCATTCCAGAACCAGTTTCAATTTAATAAAATATTTTATTTTCGTTAGATATTTGTATGTTGTGTTTCACTGCTTGATACAGCTTACTGCCGCCGTCTCACAACGGTGCAGGCTGCGCATGATCCGACTTGACCCATTATATTTGGGATCGGGTCGTGATACCCCCATGTAGTGTCCCGTCCCCTCAGTCAATCGGCAGAATCAAAACGCCAACGACGTTCGGACTTAGCCTTGCAACGGCTACTTGGAGACATCGCTCGGTCGAGGCGACCGCTCGCTCAGGTAGGGTAGTTTCGGTGAACTTGTCTCATCTTAGCCTTCACATAATAAATCACATGTTTTCAACTTGCACAAGTAGGCTTGATAATAAAAGAGACGAATCCACATAGCTAAAGGAAATAATCCCGACGGGTCGAATTGAGTTAGAATATGGAAAGGTCCAACGGTCGGCTTAGAGTTGGTGCACGACGTGCTTTGAAAATGATACTCGATCCTTCGTCTCGTGGCTTGGGAGAAGGAAAGTTGGTTTGAGTAGGCAAAGTTATGAACGTAGCCTAAGTCATAGGCGTTGCCCGCATAAATGCTTCATAAAGCATGCACGGTCCTATCGTCTAAGGCTTGGCATAGCCTTGGCTTGCCCTATGAGTTAAGTTGTGTTGCACGGCTTATGATATAAGTCTAGGCACCCAAATGACTTGGTCGTTCAGAAGTCGAACGCATGCGCGGCACGTTTTCGTAATGCGAGGCTTGACGCAGCCTTTGCTCGTCGAGTCATGCATTTAAGTCAGGCAAGTTATGTTAGGCTATCGGAGTGGTAGCAAGCACGGTCCTACGAGTTCTACGGTTGGGTATAACCACATAGTCTTACGGTCCCAAGGCCCACCATATAAAGTATGACTTGGGCGATAGCGTCATGTAGATCGGAAGTCGGTTTGAGGCACGATGCACGGACTTAGTGTTTAAGGCATGAACCACAGTTGATTTAATGAGTTTTGGAGAAAGGACTATCGAATAGGCATTGAGTTGAATGAAATGATATGGTAACATGGAAAGAATGCTCGCGACCGTGGGTCATCGAGGGGTCTCAAATGATAGAAGGTTTGATATTGGTTTTGAAAGAGATGGTAACATTGGAAGAAGAATGACTGTGTGAGACGTCAGTTCGAGTCGAGTCTTGCATGGTCATTGGACAACTTGTCGATAAGAAGGAGTTTCCACGAACGGCAACCCTGGTCGCCATGGGACCGCATCATTCCGGAGGGAAACAGGTATAGCCGTAGCTGGACGAACCGCTCGGGTCATTCAGAAACTTTCAGCGGGGCTAGCTACTTGCGTTGAAAGGGTCGCCGAATGGCAAGGCTATAGTCCAGGATAGCTTGTGATGTTAGTGACCAATTCATATAGATGGGTCGGCACGGGCGGCAATCTGCGTGTGTGCCTTTGGATTGAGTCTAGTTGAATATGTGTATGTTTGGAACACAATGTTTGGTCCTAAGATTTGGCATCAACATAGGCGACGTGCTACGGCACGAGATGTGGCGTCGGGCTTAAGTTGTTGGCATATAAGTTGCATAAGTTATGGTTTGAGTTGTCTTGAGTTTAAGTCAGGAATGCCACAAGGTAAAGTCGGTCGAGTGGCACTTAGCCCACAAGTCTTGATTTGGGTCAGTTGGTGATCAAAGTAGCAAGAGCTGCGAGACGGCAAGGGCCGCGAGGCGGCGATATGATTGAGTCTCATGATTTGAGTTGCGAGGCACGACCTCATCAAGGGTTTGAAGCACAATCATACAAAAATAGAGCCTCATCGCGTAGTTGCGTCTCTGATTATGGCCGTAAGACAAACACGACTTGATAGGTTAATGTTGAATGTTGCAAACACGGGATGGTCTAAAGACACAAAATAGGCAAGTCGTCGGTCATAAAACTGATCCTAAGGCAAGACTAGAAAGACAATTGATAAGAAGGGACTATGTTGTACAAAGTAAATCAAACGTGTTAGTTTTGTATGGGTGGGCAAGGAGCTCATTCCACCAGTACAGTTGAGTACTGACACCCATATAGTTTACATGTGCAGGCACAGGTAGAAGCTCGTGGCATGGGACTCGCTTGGATGCTTCGAGGCATAAGTTCCTTGGCAATTCGAAGCGCTTCGCCACATAGAGTAAAGACTTATACGGGACATAATGTATGGACATCGCCTTCCGAAGCTTCCGCCGGCTCAAGACTTGTATTTGAGAGATAAGAGAGAGCTGAGTGAATTGTAATGTGAGACAAGTGAACTTGAGAGACTTGTAATCTTGGCCTTGCGCCCTATTATAACCTTTGTTTCATTATCAATAAAGAGTTTCTTTGAATAACTTGTGTTTTGTTCTTAATTTTTGCTGCTATTATTCAATGTCTCTGCTTGGGACTTCTATACGACGACCCCGTCGCAGCCGCTGAAATCGGCCGTTATGGAACCCGCCTTGTACGAGCGCAATCTAGGCTTGTGCGGCATCACGCCTTAGCGAGGACGATCGCTCCTACGGGAGCGGGGCGTGACATAATGGTATCAGAGCACGGTTTTACGTCCTTGGACTATCGATTGAATTCTTTAACTCGTTGTTTCCGCAAACTCTGTTGCTTCCGTAAGTTGATATCGTTGGTGCGCTCTCTCAATTGTCCTACGGGATGTCCATACAATAAGTCTAACTATTTTGCAAAACATAGGAGAACAGTTTTGACAAAAAACAAAAGTTAGTTTGCGTAAGCACGGTTGGCTAAGTCGGGCTGGGCATATACACCAAGGATTGCGTCGACCTTAGAAAAGTCGAGTACGGAAATTGAATTGTGTCGAACAAGAATAAGTTAAACTCGATTGAGTAACGGGGGATGACTATCGATAGGGGTGCTATCGAGCGACGACAACGTCGGTGCGATATAGATAAGCGTGCTTGGAAATTGAGAAATGGTTCGAACGGAAAAATTTGAAGAAGTAGATTTTGATTTGAATGATAGTTGAGGATTTGATAAATGACTTCATTCCTGAGTGGTGTATGCGATTGCCTCAGGAATGTCGATCGATTGATTGAGGATGTGGGGTGTCGATGAGTCTATCAGCAAGCGTCGCGTTATGCAAAGCCTTAAATTGAGTGTCGTTGAGCAAGTTGTAATCTTGAAGATTTGGACGAGTTGGTTCGAACGACCTAGAAATTGACGCGCATAGAACGTGCACGGGATTGAGGATTGTGCGAGTATGAAATACAAAAATTATTGAGTAGGTGGAACTGAATCGAAGAAAAGTTAAGATATGCGAATGGATGACTTGATTGAGGAAATCGATAAGGATCGTATAGAAAAAGTTAGCACGATGGGAAGATAGCGTACATAAAAAGTAGAATTTTTAAGTTACATAATGACTCTAAGGATTGGATTGAATGTTGCTCGATGTTTTGTGTTAGCAAGAATGATGCGAATTGAAAAAATACGTTGGTCGATGACTTAAGATAGACGGATAAATAATACGCGAATTTGGGTTCGAGAAAATTGATGTTGTGAATGATTCGAGCTATAATGATCAAAATTGATTTTGAATGTCGAGGAGATTATTCAGTCGGACGATGGCATCATTCGCACGACTCGAAATTGGTTGCAAAGGAAGATCGTCAAGTTACGCATATCGTCGATGGTATTGAGGCGTATCAAAGATCGATATGCGATAACTCGGGGGTACTCTGACTCGACGAATGACGATCATGCAAATGTTATTGTTCGGTTGGATGCTGTACTTAGGATTTTGATTGAGATGAATGTTGGATGAAAATGATTGTGTCTTGAGGGTTACGCGGATAACCACAGCGTCGACATTCTTGTCTTGCGCGAGCGTAACTCCAGCCTCGCACATGCGTTGCGTCGGATTTGGGGAGATTGTTCTGCATGAGCGCTGGCATGGTGATTCATATCGCGGGAATGATCGAACTCAGAAAATCAGGACACGGCAACTTTGATTGTCTCGACTTGTTGGTTTGAAGCGAAGGAAAATTTGAGGATGCTTGGACTTGTATTTGAATGAAATAAACTTGAGGATGGAGTACGTCTAATCCGTGCATCGAGAATGAATTAGTCTAGACTCGAACAAGAGTTACGTCCCGATGAGGATGATTATCCCGCGGGAGCGTGCATGGTGATTCATGCCCACCGTAGAAAATCTGACTCGCGTGAGATCGGGGCACAACGTATTGTTAAGTCAGATGACCTTATGATCGATTACGTGAATTGGAATAGATGACTTAGGTAATGTGGAATGTAAAATTTTGGTTAGCGACGAATTGTGTCATAGCGTGCTTAAATTGAGAAGGATTGATAGGTGAACTATATCGAATGTGTTTGAAGGGATAGACTATACAGGATAACTTATTGAATGAGCAATTTTGATATGTCAAAGAATTGGTTGAAACGTGAGTTATTGTAGGATGGCTTTGCAGAACGACTCGGACCCCGTGCGACGAAACATTGGGATGTGTGTAGGGAATCGATGCTCGATGTTTAGAAATCAGAGTGATGCGAGCTTGGATAGAAAATCCTGTACTATCAACTTGGTTTGACCTTAGGATGGGGTCAGTATTGATATTGTTGTTTGGGAACTATGATTCCAATACTGACAATTGACTTTAGCCTAAAGAGATTGTCTAGCGGCTAGGCAAGATGTCCATGTTGCGAGAGTTAGCATCAGTAGGATTGATTTTTAGGATTGAGTGGATGGATCGATAGATGGAATTGGATTCACTATCACAAGACTTGGTTGAAATGCATATATTTTGGGGACACCTAGAATATGTGCACGATCCAACTAAGTGATATATTGAATCAAGTGAGACTTGGGGAATGAAAAAGTGTCAAGAATTTTGAAATTGTATTAAAGAAAAGATTGAGGGTAGCACGAGTGTGGCTCGGATTTGGGAAGCGCATAGGCGTAGTGTGTGCGAGAATTCTTAAATGTTGAGTAAAGTGATAAGTCGATAAGAGTACTCAGTTAGTTTCGAGGACGAAACTTTTTTTGAGTGGTGTATGATGTTGTGTCCCGTCCCTCTCAGTCAATCGACAGAATCAAAATGCCAACGACGTTCGGACATAGCCTTGCAACGGCTACTTGGAGACATTGCTCGGTCGAGGCGACCGCTCGCTTAGGTGGGGTAGTTTCGGTGAACTTGCCTCATCTTAGCCTTTACATAATAAATCGCATATTTTTAACTTGCACAAGTAGGCTTGATAATAAAAGAGACGAATCCACATAGCCAAAGAGAATAATCCTGACGGGTCGAATTGAGTTAGAATATGGAAAGGTCCAACGGTCGGCTTAGAGTTGGTGCACGACGTGTTTTGAAAATGACACTCGATCCTTCGTCCCGTGGCTTGGGAGAAGGAAAGTTGGTTTGAGTAGGCGAAATTATGAACGTAGCCTAAGTCATAAGCGTCGCCCATATAATTGCTTCATAAAGCATGTACGGTCCTATCGTCCAAGCTTTGGCATAGCCTTGGCTTGCCCCATGAGTTAAGTTGTGTTGCACGGCTTATAATATAAGTCTAGGCACCCAAATGACTTGGTCGTTCAGAAGTCGAATGCATGTGCGACACGTTTCCGCAATGCGAGGCTTGACACAGCCTTTGCTCGTCGAGTCGTTGTGCATTTAAGTCAGGCAAGTTATGTTAGGCGATCGGAGTGGTAGCAAGCACGGTCCTACGAGTTCTACGGTTGGGTATAACCACATTGTCTTACGGTCCCAAGGCCCACCATATAAAGTATGACTTGGGCGATAGCGTCGTGTAGATCGGAAGTCGGTTTGAGACACGATGCACAGACTTAGTGTTTAAGGCATGAACCACGGTTGATTTAATGAGTTTTGGAGAAAGGACCATCGAATAGGCATTGAGTTGAATGAAATGATATGGTAATTTGGAAAGAATGCTCACGACCGTGGGTCGTCGAGGGGTCTCAAATGATAGAAGGTTTGATATTGGTTTTGAAAGAGATGGTAACATTGGAAGAAGAATGACTGTGTGAGACGTCAGTTCGAGTCGAGTCTTGCATGGTTATTGGACAACTTATCGACAAGAAGGAGTTTCCACGAGTGGCAAACCTGGGCGCCATGGGACCGCGTCGTTCCGGAGGGAAACATGTATAGCCGTAGTTGGACGAACCGCTCGGGTCATTCGGGAACTTTCAGCGGGGCTAGCTACTTGCGTTGAAAGGGTCGCCGAATGGCAAGGCTATAGTCCAGGATAGCTTGTGATGTTAGTGACCAGTTCATATAGATGGGTCGGCACGGGCGGCAATCCGTGTGTGTGCCTTTGGATTGAGTCTAGTTGAATGTGTGTATATTTGGAACATAATGTTCGGTCCTAAGATTTGGCATCAACATAGGCGACGTGCTACGGCACGAGATACGGCGTCGATCTTAAGTTGTTGGCATATAAGTTGTATAAGTTATGGTTTCAATTGTCTTGAGTTTAAGTCAGGAATGCCACAAGGCAAAGTCGGTCGAGTGGCACTTAGCCCACAAGTCTTGATTTGGGTCAGTTGGTGATCAAAGTAGCAAGGGCCGCGAGGCGACAAGGGCCGCGAGGCGGCGATATGATTGAGTCTCATGATTTAAGTTGCGAGGCACGGCCTCAGCAAGGGTTTAAAGCACGGTCATACGGAAATGGAGCCTCATCGCGTAGTTACGTCTCTGATTATGGCCGTAAGGCAAACACGACTTGATAGGTTAACGTTGAATGTTACAAACACGGGATGGTCTAAAGACACAAAATAGGCAAGGCGTCGGTCATAAAACTGATCCTAAGGCAAGACTAGAAAGACAATTGATAAGAAGGGACTATGTTGTACAAAGTAAATCAAACGTGTTGGTTTTGTATGGGTGGACAAGGAGCTCATTCCACCAGTACAGTTGAGTACTGACACCCACATAGTTTATATGTGCAGGCACAGGTAGAAGCTCGGGGCGCGGGACTCGCTTGGATGCGTCGAGGCATGAGTTTCTTGGCGATTCGAAGCACGTGGCCGTATGGAGTAAAAACTTATACGGGACATAATGTATGGACATCGCCTTCCGAAGCTTCCGCCAGCTCAAGACTTGTATTTGAGAGATGAGAGAGAGCTGAGTGAATTGTAATGTGAGACGATTGAACTTGAGAGACTTATAATCTTGGCCTTGCGCCCTATTGTAACCTTTGTTTCAGTATCAATAAAGAGCTTCTTTGAATAACTTGTGTTTTGTTCTTAATTTCTGCTGCTATTATTCAATGTCTCTGCTTGGGACTTCTGTGCGACGATCCCGTCGTAGCCGCTGAAATCGGCCGTTATGGAACCCGCCTTGCACGAGCGCAATCTAGGCTCGTACGGCATCACGCCTTAGCGAGGACGATCGCTCCTACGGGAGCGGGGCGTGACACCCGCCATGCTAGATTCACCCTTTAAATTGTTTTAGAGGCTCAATAGAGTCCTCTTTTGGTATTTGCATTGATATTTGTGCCTCCCATGGAGAGATTCCAAAGGGAGCACACCACGTGCTTGTGAAAATGCCAAAATGGACAAGTTGAGGCCTAATTTCAGATTTAGATTAGTTAGAGGATAGTTTAGACATGTTAGATATGTTCCATATAGTTTTTATTAGGTTTCCTACAAGTTTGGGCATGTGGTTTTGACCTACAAGTCATATTCTCATGTATCCATGTGTTATTTTATATATATATATATATATATATATATATATATATATATATATAGTGGACTGTTTTTGAGTTGTGGGTATATATTGGTATATATATGTATGTGTGGTGGTGGTTGTTATGTGTGTGGGAGTGATGGAGTTCATTGGTTGTGTCTTGGTGGAAGTTGAGTGAGTTGTGGTTGAGAGTTTGTGAGAGAGGGAACATTTAGTTGGTTTTGTTGAGTGTTGTGAGAAGTGGTTTTTAGAATGGAATGGTAGAGTTGTTTTGTGTGTTTTGAGTGGATGTGAGTGTGAGTGGTTTTGGAGAGGGTTTGAGGATGTTTTAGAGTGGTTATAGAGGGGTGTTTGAGGGGAGTCATGGGGGCATACATAGCAGCCAACACCCCCCTCCCCATTCTGGCCACCACAGCAGCCCCCGGGGGGTACTGCATCAGCACTTGCTGCTATGTAGAGCAGCAGTCACTGTTGTTTTAAACAACATGTAGCAGCAGCTACAAGCTGCTGTATAGAAGCAGCTACAAGCTGCTGTTTAGCAGCAGCTGTGCTTCCAAGGGCAGCAGTGACAGCCCCATTAGTCCTCCCCACTTCCTAATGGGCAGCAGTGACAGCCCCATTAGTCCCCCCCACTTCATAATATGTGTGTGTGTGTGTGTGTGTGTGTGTGTGTGTGTGTGTGTGTGTGTTGTGTGTGTGTGTGTGTGAGGTTAGATGTTAGCTAAAAAAATGTGGTTAGATGTTAATAAGTTAGAGTGGTTTTTATATAGATTGTTAGATATATATGTTATAACTTAGAATAAGTTATGAGTTAGATATGTTAGTAGGTAGGATGTTAGTATCCTATAAGTTAGATAGGGTGTGGTGTTAGAGTCTTGGTATTAGGATACCAAGTGAGTATTTGAGATAGGATACTAGTTTAGCTATAGGTTAGAGTGGTATCTTAGGAATTACCCTTAACTTTCAAGGTAATTGTGTTTTACTTTTTTTTTTGCAAGGTAAGGTATCAAAATACCAAGATATGGTATCAAGATACTAGGATAAGGTGTGGGAATACCTTAACAAGGTATTGGAGTTGCATATAGTGGGACAAGGGTATGCTAAAGTATTGGTTAAAGGCTAAGGTATTATATTAATAGGGTAAAGGGTATTACCTATTATCTAAGATAATGTAGATAACATGATAAGATATGGTTAGAACTGGGATAGCTTGGTTGGTAAATGTTAGGAATAGGATACTTAGACTAGTTTTGATCTCGGTTGACCAAGTTTGACTATTTTGACCAAAGTCAACTACAAGTCAACACTTTGCCTAAAATTGACTAGAACTTGACCAGAGTTGACCAGTTGACCAAAAGTCAATTGTGAGTCAACCATTGACCCAGTTTGACCTATAGTGGACTAGGAGTTGACCAGAGTTGATCGGTTGACCAAAAGTCAACTGTAAGTCAACCTTTAACCTAGATTGACCTTGTTTGACTTGTCTTGACCTAGTTTGACTTTTTAAGGCCTGGTATGACTTAGATTGACTTTGTATAATCTAGTTTGACCTAGTGTGACCTATTGTGACTTAGTTTGACCTTGTTTGACTTAGATTGGCTTAGTTTGACCTAGTTTGACTTGGTGTGACCTAGTGTGACTGAGTTTGTGTAACACCCATATTCCGAATACGTATTTTTGTCAAGCTTACATGTATTTCAGACCTGTATTTATTTTCTCGGATTTTGGCATGTACTTGTAATTGGCTTGACTTGTAAATTTTGGTTTTCGTAATTGGGTTTTACCTGACTTGGTTTATTTTGTGGAGGAGAAATGGTTTGATTTGGTTTGGTTTGGTTTAACATGCATTGGAACACCTTAGCCTATGTTCAACCCTCATTCCACCACAACCCACCCTCTTTATTATCCCTACCTAACACTCTCTCTCTTCATTACTTTCCTCCATTAATTCCTTCTTCTTCTTCCTTCCTCTACACAACACTCCACCCATAGGCAAGTGCACCTTGCCACCACATGAGAACCACATTTTATTTGTTCATTAGCTAGATTAGGCCATGGTGATCAACATTAGTGCTTGACATGTTGTGATTTGGAGTCTCCATTATTCTAGATCTAGGTTTTAACTATTTTCGGATTTACATGGTTTTGATCTATTTTGGTTGGATTTTTGTGGGTTTTGATGCTTCCATGTGGAAGAGAATTCAATTTTACTCAAGTTAGACCCTTGGAAATCTAGATTTGGTTTTGATTTGACCAAGATATGAAGATTTGAACTTTGGTGTTCTTGAAGAGTTCCTCTCGGCCTGGAGTAGCAGACTGCATCCTGCGCTCTTTAGCGCAGTGCTGGACTGCGAATCCCCTCTCGACCTGCGCTCTTTAGCGCAGCGCTGACCGCGCTGCTTGCCCCTTAGCGAATTGCGCTCAGCCCCCTGCGCAGCTCACCCCTGCGCGGTTGGCTCCCGCGCAATCTAACCCTGCGCGCTTGGACCATGCGTACTCCACCCCTGCGCAGTTCATTCCTGCGCCAACCATTCCTGCGCAGTTCATTCCTGCGCCAACCATTCCTGCGCAGTTCATTCCTGCGCCAACCGTTCCTGCGCCATCCACTCCTGCGCAACCCGACCCCAGGGACCCTTGCGCAATCTGTCCAATCATGGAGAATTGGTTTTATTTTCCTTAAGCTTGGCTCTTCTATAGCCCTGTATATTGATATTTTATTAGATATTTTATGCCCATTTTATATCCTTATGCCTTTTGTCATGAACTTGATTTTACTTAATATGTTTGGAATGACTATTGTACATGGCATGGTATGACAAGGAACTAGCATAACACGACAGTGACCCGTAGTGGTGCACTCCTGACATGACCAACCTGACATGATAGTGGCCCATCGTGGCGCACTCCTGACAAGTACCCTGACATGATTTATCTTGATACTGTTGCGACGGCTAACTTGACTCGTATAATCAACTTGACACCGTGGGTGTTCCTGCTTGCTTGCTTGTGCAATCCACTTGTCTTGTCTTGTATCATGTCTAGGACGTGACTCCCTGGTTTCCACGGTCAGAGATTCATACTGAATATGGATTAGGCTAATGACTAGATCAAACTATAGTTTATGGAGAATTTCCAGTCACAGGCAATCTCGTTATCTGGACGCTCTTAATTGGACTTGTAGCTTGCCGACGAGTAGAGCACATTTCCAGCGCACTGTCATGTGTTGCACCCTCTAAGTCACCTAAGGGTATATCGTCTTCGGGGCGATGTACCCAACCATACTCTCAACCCGCGGAAGGATAACTGGATTGTCTGCAGGGCTTGGGACTGGGAAATTCTTATTGCATCTTGTTAGTAATTAAGGCTTGTGATAACCCTAGTTAGTTAAGTAGTAAGCCGTAGTAATTGCTTGGCCGCTTATGAATGGATGGAGTCCAGCCTTGTCTAAGTCTTGTCTAGCCCCTGTACCTGGCTACTCTTGTACATGCTTGTTTTACTTATCTCTAACAATAAATGGGTAGAGACAGAGTGCTGTTCAGGCGAATGGTTACAACCTCGGTCCTTGTCTGGTTTAAGGGTTGTAACCTGGCTCCCTGAATGGTCCCACGTCACTAGTCGTTTATTGTCCTGTTGCACTCTTTATTTACTTGTACCTTCTTCCATTTTTTTTCTTATGTTTTGATATGCTGGCTTTTGTTCTTATTTCGTGGCCTCCTTTATGGCACTTGCTCTTTCTGGGGTTTGACCCAGCTGGTTTTGTGTGGCCAGATTTTGGAGCAGCTTCCGAGGATCTTCCGAACCTCCAGCCTGATGGTGGCGACTAGAAGGAACCCGGGCTACGAGTGGGTTTTCTATTTTGTTTCGCTCACTCTATTGTAAAGTTATTCTTTTGAGGCGTTTAGCCGACGAGCACCTGTTAGCTCGATGCACTTTACTTACTGTCTGCCTACGGACTGTAAACATGATTGACAAATCCTAGGGTTGATCATGTATGACTTAACTCTTGCTAGTCCTAGCATTTTGTACGACTAGCTTCATGATCAGCTGATATGTAATATTTGGGACGCCTTTTATTGTATATTTGGTGGTCAAACATCTTGTGATCATATTACTTGCTTGAGATTGAGACAATAGGCTTGACATAAGAGACCGTTGGCTTGTAGTAAACCCTCATATCTAGACAGCCGTGACCGTGTAGTTGAGATGTATTCTATTTTACTATACGTAGCTGGCTATGTACGCCCCCGCTCTCCAGTATTCTGGTTCTGGGGCATGACAGTTTGACCTAAATTTGCATAGCTTGCAATAGAAATCATGCCCAAACACTGTTAAAACCTATTTAACTCATGTATATCTCATCTTTAGGTATTTGAATTTACTCAGAGCCTCGACACACTGTTTATATTTTTCTACCAGATCTCAGGCGAGTACATTCTCTGATAATATTTCTGTTTTATGATATCGCCTATATTTTTGGTATTTAGTGTAGATACTCATGTTCTCTTGACACATTGTTCACACGGATTGGTATTTGTCTGGATCCCGTCATAAGATGTTATTACCATACTTGGTATATTTGTGTACGTCTCCATTGTCTATTATGTACTGCATAGATACGATTCCTACGATGGCTAGCTACCTCCTCAGAGAATCACGTGTCATGACGTGTCATGACTGGATCCATTATACTAGTCGGGGATGAGGGTGTTAGCGTAGATATGTGATCAATACCCAACACTATATCATCATTATATCATCATTGTATCATCACTGTATAGTGTTAATCATACACTCACGTATGATTAACCAGACCAAATATTGTATCAAGTTCTAAGCCGATCACATGTCGAAATAGTGCTAAAACTCACATAGATAGTAGTTCCAGATTTCCGTACATGATATACACTGTTCTCTTTTCCTTGCATCCATTTATAGTCTTGATATGCCTTACCATGATGTATGTACGCCCTACTTTACCTTGTATGTTCACTCTAGATACTACAACATTTTCAAAATTGTCTAAATATAACTATTATGGAGATTTTGTACTCGTCCTGTCCTGACTGGACCTGTTAAAAATATTACAGGTAACATGGAGGATCACAGCTAGCCTAGAGGACACTAGTAGAGCTTGGAGTAGATTGCTAGTTTATGGTTTAGTTTCTCTTTTAGAACTTTAATTGTATTAAGTGGAGATTTGACTTGTATTTGAGATTGTTGACTCTAAGACTTGGGACTTGTATCATTCTGTGTTGGATCTTTTGGTTGATATATTTTTCATATCTTGTTGTCTTTATCTTTCAGTATCATCTATCTTTCTTAGAGTTTGTGATTGAGTATATTGTATTATCATTGCTTGTCCTTCGTTCGGAGTTGACCATTCTCGACATATTTTGATATTATAACTGTTGTTAGATAGTAGACCTAGACAGCGTTCTACGTCGTTTCTGCGGCGTAGGCTATGACGTTGTCTCGCACTCGTGCCCTTACTCTGGGTGCGGGTCGTGACATAGGGTTAGTTTCAGATTTTGTTATATCATAGAGTATCAGGGTTCCTCGGATGAGAAGAAATGTGATGGGGAGTTAGGTTTTAAGTGAGTATATTAGAGTTAGTATAGTTAGTTTCAGAGATTTGTATGTTTAGAGTGTTTGTGTAGGTTGGTATCAAGCTTGGTGTCAGAGCCTTGAGGGAGGATAGGAGCCTTGGCCATAGGCCTTTTAGCCTTGTGTCATTGTTTTAGAATGTTAGTTAAGTAAATAAATTAGAGAGAAGGTTGTGAGAGTGAGGGAATTTCAGTAGGCTTTGCATCAGTTGCCATGGCTTGGCATTGCCTTGCCTTAGCAATGCAACAACATGCCAGTGCCTGTAGCAGTAGGCTATAGCAGTAGCTTTAGGTCTGTGTCTCATATTTTTCTGAGCAGTAGTAGCAGTGGTGACAGCAAGTTACAGCAGGCAGTAAGGAGTAGGCATGGGGAGAGTAGTGTTCAGTCCAAGGCCTTGAAGTTCAAACCAATATAGGATATATATAGATGGTTGTTATATGATAGGTTAGAGTTATACCTCATATATATATATATAGATACATATGTTATAGGTATATGCATATGAACGAGGTTTTATATGTAATGTTACTTAGTAGGCAGGGTTATGGTTGATACCCTATAAATGTTGGGATGGAGGGTTTTAATTTTGTAGTTGGTAGAACTATATGATATGTACCCTAGGTTTGAATATAGGGATGTATCTATATATATTAGTGATTAGAATCTAGGTTTGAGTTTAGATTGTATCTCAAAAGCTTAACACTATATAGTCCCCATAGACCAAAACCTTAAATGTTGACTCCTAGTTTGACCAAATGTTGACCAGAGTTGACTTTGACCTAGATTGACTTAGAATCATATAGTTTGCCTTGTATATTTCATTTACCTTTTTTTGAACACACCATGACCTATATTGCTCTGATTAGGACATTATGACTCCGGTTCAGACATTTGTATTTCATCAGTCTTTCAGGATATCAGACGAGTACATTCTCTGATACTTCTTTTATTTTCTTGTCGATTTTTGTATTCAGTTCTATTTGATTCTCTGTTACAGTCACGGATTGGTATTCCTGAATTCATTGTATGCGATACTTATCCTTCATGTCTGGCCTCTATTTCTGGAGTTACCCCTGGCATCATATTATATACTCTACTGTCGTATCGTTTTATGGATTCACGTATACTATCGGGCGGGGAAATACTCGAGTAGACATGTAAATAGTCACAACAAAGGAAGCACTTCATCTGGTCTAACCTGGAAGCATCTCATCTGGTCTCACCTGGAAGGATAGCTGTCGTACACTTGCCAAGTGTGCGATGGGCTGTAGTTACATCTATTTGTTTACATGTCGATCTCGGTATTTCAAAACACACTGGTTAGTGTCATGTATAGGACTCACCCTAGAATTGCTCTCTGGACTCATATTGTCTGGACTCATATTGGGATTTACACATGACATACATTGTACTGTCTGGACTTATACCATCATTACTCTAGTTCAGCTAGTTTTACTTTACAGTCTTCATTGCCATGTTCTTCTGTTTTTCTCAGCTTTACTTTCCTTGTTCTAACTGTCGTTCTATTTCCGTTAATTGTCTAAAATACCATGTTCATCAATATAACTGTCTATAACTGCTTTATAGTCTTGTCATTTACTTGAGATTTCTAAATGAGTTGTGCTCGTTCCTGTCCTGACTGGACCTGTTGAAAATATTACAGATGGTTGTCCTGAGAATAATTGTCCTACTTGCCTTGGACCCGAAGCTGGACTAGCTACCTTGGACCTCGACACTCAGGAGTGATCGAGAGATTAGTTAGTAGACTTGCATTAGACTTTCATATTGAACTTGAATTGTAATAAGTTGAGATCTTGACTTTGTTTTGAGATTGTTTGAGTTATTATTATTATTTTAGTAGTTTATTTCAGTTGTTGTTATTTTGAGTTTAGTATAGCTTTTGTGGCTTTTGTGTTATCTTATCGTACTTTAGATTATGGTTGAGTATTATCATATCTTATACTTGTCCTCCGTTCGGAGTTAAGTTTTGACAAGTACATTATATATTTGCATGAGTTGTTGTTCAGATAGTGACCTTGTACAGCATTCTACCGCCGATTCTGCGGCGTAGGTTGGACGCTGTTACGCACTGTACCCTTACACCGGGTGCGGGTTGTGACAGATGTACTCTCCTATCTTATTTTTTCTAAACTTTTTTTTTATATCCTATTTTATTGTAAGTTTCTTTCGTATGGACAATTTTTTTGAACTTTTAAATTAGTGTACTTTTTTTGTATTAGATCAATATGTCGTCCTTTCAGCAAGAGGGAACATATTTGTTGTCCTGTAAATTGTTGTGTCAATTTTGTTCCATTCCTATAAATGCAACACATATCTTTTTTGTTATGTAAAAAAACTAAATAATTATGGATGCCAAAAGTTATATTTATAGAAAAGAAAACAAAATTGACACATTGGACATAGGGGTGCAACTCGAAAGGGTTGGACCGAACTTGAGGTCAACTCGAACCCAACCCGATGAATCATAAGACTAGTCCGAGCCCAAGCCCGACCCGACCTCGGATTCAACATATGAAGTCCAAGACCAAGCCCGGAGGATCGGGTTAGACTCGGGTTGGGTCGGGTCCATCAGATTTATTGGACTCTAATATAATATTTAAAATAAGGCTTAATTGTAACTTGATACCCTCAACTATTTTCGTTTTTCAACTTGATACCCTAAACTTTTTTTTTCAACTTAATACCCTGAATTTTTTTGGACAATAATGCTCCTGCTCAAAACTAGAAACTACCCCAAACCCCCTCCCACTCCCAAACGCCCCCACCCCCTTCCCCCCCCTCCGGCCACCCTCCCGTACCACCTTTCCCTGTCGGGTTGGCTTGGCTGGGCTTTTCATCCATTCTCCTTTTTCTTTTCTTATTTCTTTTATTGTACTAAACCATTATATATATATATATATATATATATATATATATATATATATATATATATATATACTAAATTCACATACAAATCTATCCTAAACATTCCAAAACCTAAGGACAATATATAAAAACTGCTATGCTATCTTTCTAGAGTAAATATCAGCTTAGTAAAATAATAGTATTTATCATATATAACAATTTATTTCTTTTTATTAGAAAATAATAACTATTGGGCCATTTCAAAACTATGAATATATATACATATAAAAATACACCTAATTTGATATACACTTAAAATAATATTTTTTCTATATATATAAATACAAGTAGCACCCATTAGAATTATTCTAACATGTGTGTATGATTGGTCATAGCATATTATCACGATCTATAAACAACTTTTATTTATAGGAATAATTAAATACATCAACCTACATAAATAATGTATCTATTTATGCATCTACATAATAGGTATACATCAAAATTCCACAAAGATATTTTAAGGAAATTATTTACCATATTTTGAAATAAAATATTATTTTAATATCACGAACTTATTATATATATATATATATATTTTATTATATATATATATATATATATATATATATATATATATATATATATATATATATATATATATATATATATATATATAACCCTTAGTAAAATCGTCTACTAAGTGACTAGATTAGAGTGGCAATACAACATACATCTACACGGACATCTTTGGACGTACTACATGTTTACATGAGCTTGGGCTTGATTTGGGTCCAATTCGGACTAGCTGGGTACAACCGAATTTTCTAGAAGTCAATAATCTTAATAATAAATAATTTATTTATTTATACAGGTCATGTCACAACTTGGCATGGTTTTCCTAGTTAGAACACACATATGGCTCAGGCTTCCCTAGTATGGCTAATACACTAGTCAAGGCACACGACCTCGCTATCTGTGCCATAATTTCTAGTCATCTTGTACTCCAAATCTTAACCATGACTCAGGCATTCTATCATAATAACTATTTAACTAAATATTTATAAATTCCAAAAATTACCATTTAATTCAAATAAATAATAATAATAAAATATTTTCCAAAATTTTGGGAAGAGGGGTTATAGACTTGGCACTAGCACTGTAGATATTGGTCCTGCAGTTTGCTTCTCTCTCCTGCTGTAGGTAAGTAACTCCCCCTGAGCCATAGGACTAACACCTCTCATCTCCTCCCCCTGTCCCTCTTTACCTTCCTGCTCCTCCTCGACCGTGCCTCCATGCCAAACTCCTAAATCAGTCACCACTGAGCTCTCCTTCTCCCCCTCTCGCATCATACTAGTAGTATTAGGCGTGTGATTTGAAGTTTCCTCCTGACGGTAGTATGGTTCATGCTCCCGGAAGTGGACATCCATATTTGAAAAATTCTTCTTTTCCACTGGACTCCAGCACACTTACCCCTTCTGAGTCACCGAGTAGCCTACGAAGATACACTTGACTGCTCTAGGATCAAGCTTCCCAACTGATGGCCTGTTGTCCTTCACAAAGCCTACGCACCGGCCCAAACACCTTCAGTGGGAGTATTCCAATATTATTGCCTTGTAATATTTCACATAGGGACTTCCATCCCAGGACCTTCGAAGGCATTCCGTTGATTAGCTGAGCTGCTGTCAATACTGCATGTCCCCATAGACTCTGTGGAACATTCATGTCAATCATCATGCTTCTTGCGACCTCCAGAAAGTGTCTGTGCTTCCTTTTTGCTACGCCATTTTGTGCAAGTGTGTATGCACAAGTGGTATGATGCTGTATTCCGTGTGTTGACAAGTATTCTGTAAGTGTTCTGTTTGTATACTCCGTTCCATTGTCAGACCTCAGTACCTTCACAATTGCCTATAATGAGTCTGTACATGTTTATGAAAATCTTGAAAACAAGTAGGCACATCACTCTTATTTTTTATCAAGTACAACCAGGTGACACGAGAAGCACAATCAATGAAGGAAATGAAGTACTTACAACCATTCGTAGTAATAGTAGCGCATGGACCCCAAAAACCAGAGTGTACTACATCAAAAATAGAAGAGCTCCCATGAACCGTACCAATATAGGAACTCCTAGTAAGTTTGCCTAACTCACATGCATCATAAACTAGTTTATCTTTATTTGATACTTTTGCATAAATATCGGAATACAATTTACTTAAAGTGTCAAAGGAGGAATGTTCCAACCTCCTATGATGGAGTAGCAAAGTATCCTCGGCCGTCATCTACAGTCCTTCCATACCAGCCTTCTCTGCCATAGACATTAGTGCTGAGTCCAGTCCTTCTAGATTCAGGTATCCAAGTCCCTTATGCTAAGTGACAATCCCAAGTCTTCGTCCCGTCTCTTTTTCTTGGAAGATCACCTTAGGGGTATCGAAAAAAACAATGCATTTAAGTTAAAGGATTATAGAACTAATGGACAAAAGACTGACTGGAAATGATGAAGCATGTAAAACATTAGATAATTTTACTGAATCTATACAATTAACAGTACCCTAACCAACCACTGACTGAAAAGTGCCATCAGCTGTCTAAATGTTGTCTGTTGATGCTAGGTGAGTGTACGAGGATAACTCACTAGCATTCTCCGTCACATGCCGAGATGCCCCCGAGTCGATAATCCAATCTGACGATTTAAGGAAAGCAATGGACGCAAGAGCAAGTGAGTCGTTAGTACCTTCTGATGGATGGGAATACATGATGGCGTGGTCTCCAGTAAAGAATGAGGTAGATGTCTCCTCATTTGTCCTCCTCCTACTCCATCATTGGACATTCGCTGCTTCCTCCTGAGCACCTCCAGCATGTTCACCAGTGTCTGATCCTCCTCGGTAAAGGTGTCACTAGCTCTTCCTTCTGCTACCAGCAGGTTTGCTCGATAGCCTCATCGATCGTCTCGTCGACCCCCATGACCACGACCATGTCCTCCAAAATGTCCTCGTCTATCGAATTGTCTTCGTCTACCACCTGAATCTTCCTCCTTAGGTAGTTTAGTACAAGCATACCGATGGTGGCCATCTTCCCACAGTTGTAGCACTATAAGTTGTGCTGCCAGGCCTCTCCCTTAGGCCCTGTGTCGCCCGAGCTCGTGGCCGTCAGTGCTGACTTTCCTTCGGAAGGACCATCTGTCACCGCCTGTAGTCTGATGCGTGTCTCCTCCTGGATTATGGCTGAGATAGCCTCCTCAAGAGTGGGGATCTTCGGTTGGACGAGAAGTAGGGCCATCCTCTGAGCAAATGCTGCAGTCAGCCCTTTGAGAAATTGCATCATTCTCTCCTGTAGACATACATGTCTCTCTTTACATTTTGGGTCCCCACATCTTGTCCGATCTGATATGTGGTCGTAATCCAGTCACAGATGCTCCAACCATGTGGCATACTCCTGTACCGTCCTCTCTCCCTTTACGATGTCGTCGATCTCTTCCTTGATCCGGAAGACCCGTAAGTTGTTTCCCACACCATCATAGGTCCGCCTCAACTTCCCCCACATATCTTTTACCATCTCAATGTCGTCCTGTCCTGTCCCGCCAATTAACGAGTCCGGTCCAGATCCATAAAATTTAGGCCCAGCCCGACCCGTGCCCACCCCTAGTTTAATCATTACCTAAAATTTAGTGTTCTCATTTCTATTTTAGGCAAGAAATATTTTTCATAGTCGTCTAAGACTTTTCTTGCGAAGAAATGATTAGTTGGCCCAAACTAATTAATAGTCACTATAGAGTTCATATTTATTTTTTGCTAATCCGGAGGACTTTAATTAGGCAGAAACTACACATTTTTAGTCGTTAAATATCACTTTGGAAGACTAAATTTTTTTCGTCGTCCCAGATTTTGTGGTCTAAAGTCCTTATCCTAGTACTATTCAGATTTGTGTTCCAAATCACAAAACGAATGAAGAACGGATTACAACCTTCACTTGTTAAAGTGAGTTGGAACTATTACTTATAGGCTTAGTATATTATATATATTTTTTCAACATGTCTTGTCCTCCCATTGCTAATGTGAGCCGGTCACACATTGCCTGAAGTAAGCACACAACCATTTCTTCTGGGCGGCATTGCAGAGCAGCAGAGCCCGTTGTATTCCAGCCGAGCAGACGTACTCCCCATTCTTATCCCCTTTCTAAACCCCCCTTTCTAAACCCTAACGTTTCTTTCCTCTATATATATACATTGTAAATATATACATTTTAAAAAAAATTGGATTTTTTTGGGTGTGTATATTCATAACATAATGTGTTTAGGAACCTACCCTGCAACTCTCCTATCTGCAAGGTATAGAGTGATACAAGATCAGTAGACGAAACAAGAAAAATATAATACATTCATATATCAAGTATATTGCATGAACACATGTACGACACGACACGACACAACACAACACGGTCACATATAATATATATATATATTTATATATATATATAAAGTGAGACAAATACACTAAGCCGGTTCCTAAAATTTGGAATTTAAACGGGCCGGGGCGGGGCGGGTCCTATTTTCAAAATAAACGGGACCCCGGACCGACCCGTTTCTAGGGATATGTATTTTTTTATATCAATTTTGGATTCTTTTGCTATTATAGTTTATAGATAATAGTACATGTTATTGTTTAGTAGACAAATTCTAGAAATTTTGGAAGGCATAAGATTTGCTTTGTTTTTATAGATAATAGAACACATGTAAATGTTTACTATTATAGATTTTTTTAAACTCTTTTTGGTACCTGTTTGGACCCACAGGTCGGCTCGGTTCGGACCCGTTTCAAACGGGTCCAGCCCGTTCCGGTTCCAATATTTTTGGACCCGTCCCGTCCCGCCCCAATTAACGAGTCCGGTCTGGATCCATAAAATTTGGGCCCGGCCCAACCCGTGCCCACCCCTAGTTTAATCATTACCTAAAACTTAGTGTTCCCATTTCTATTTTAGGCAAGCAATATTTTTCATAGTTGTCTAAGGCTTTTCTTGCAAAGAAATAATTAGTTGGCCCAAACTAATTAATAGTCACTATAGAGTTCATAGTTATTTTTGCTAATCCGGAGGACTTTAATTAGGCAGAAACTACACATTTTTAGTCGTTAAATATCACTTTGGACGACTAAATTTTTTTCGTCGTCCCAGATTTTGTGGCCTAAAGTCCTTATCCTAGTAGTATTCAGATTTGTGTTGCAAATCAGAAAACGAATGAAGAACGGATTACAACCTTCACTTGCTAAAGTGAGCTGGAACTATTACTTATAGGCTTAGTATATTATATAATTTTTTTCAACATGTCTTGTCCTCCCCTTGCTAATGTGAGCCGGTCACACATTTTCTGAAGTGAGCACACAACCATTTCTTCTGGGCGACATTGCAGATCAGCAGAGCCCGTTGTATTCCAGCCCAGCAGCCGTACTCCCTATCTATTCTCTACACATGTACTTTTGTTAAATTTTTTGTGGTACATTTTTTTCCTTATTATTATTATTATTGTTTTTTAATATTTTATATAGAATTATCCTTAAAAAATTTATTTTTTCTTTTCCGTACATGAACATATTTTTGCACCGGTGATGTCTTTGGAGGCTGAGTAGGATTTTTCTATGGTTGGCTGCTTTCGCATTCTCTCTTAGACTAGACAATGTACTGGGACACACCAGAAGAACTAGATTTCTGTCAATGGATACGAATAGAAGTTCCAAGAAGTGCTAATTTTTTTAGCGAAAACAAACTATAATATTATGTTATTTTAATTCTATTTTTTAATTCAAAATATAATATTTAAAATATTTAAAATTAACCTTAGTAAAAATTTAAATAAAAAATAAAAAATTATAAATTATAGATAAAAATAATAAATAATAAAATAATAAATAATAAATAATAAATAATAAATAATAAATAATAAATAATAAATAATAAATAATAAATAATAA
Source organism: Iris pallida (assembly GCA_029216955.1). NCBI lineage: Eukaryota > Viridiplantae > Streptophyta > Magnoliopsida > Asparagales > Iridaceae > Iris > Iris pallida. The sequence continues at coordinate 5,283,846 of JANAVB010031416.1, read as the reverse complement.
ATAATAAATAATAAATAATAAAAAATAAACAATAAACAATAAACAATAAATAATAAATAATAAATAATAAATAATACAAAATACAAAATACAAAATACAAAATACAAAATACAAAATACAAAATACAAAATATAAAAAATAAAAAATAAAATCCTATTTACGATATGAAATATAAAATGTAACGCCCCAGTCCCAAAATACGTAGGACTAAGAACGTAGACATGCCAGCCGTATAATAAATATACGTAAGCTGTAAAATGCAGTAGAACCATGACTAATCTCATCCACATAGATATAAATGAATAAAAGATATCATATAATGATAATGAATTGTCTTGATACAATATGTTGGGCGGAGATAAATCCACTACCAACAAATAAGGGAAAAATACATGAAAAATGAAATGAGTTTGGCGAGCGAAGCGAAGACGATCAAAGTACAATCATCCTCGAAGAAATAGTGATGATCATGGCCACTGCTAGAATACCTGTGAAAGACAAGAACACACACCTGGAGAGATAACCAGGTCCTCAGAGGGACGTAACAAGATACAGGAAGAACATGCCATAAATACTGAATACAAAATATGCCACAAAGAAAATAAGTAACAAGACAACAATAAGGTAATCTAACCATACTACTGTGTTCATGCAGTTAAGAACAAACCTCCAACGCATGGGTATCTGGCTTAGTAGCAGTAATCTCAGGTATGGTCCCATCAGGATACCAGGGACCTCAAAGTATAACATTCCTCGAATGTTAGAGGCCAGCAGGATCAGTAATAAGAAAGTGCATAAGGGACCCATACGTTAAGGAACTGTTCTTCCCATCCAATGCCTAACAGAGTCACATCCATGTCTCGTATACCTCTACTAACTGCTAAGTCTCCTAACATGCCTCTATTAGCAGTTAGCCCTAACGCATGCACGTGGGGGATCAGCCAACACACAAGAACCTCTACATAGTACTCGTCTCACACATCCTCATAGTATAACTGTGTCGAGGCATATCCAATACACTACAAACGGTAGTCCCCTAACTCTAAGTACATATGCAATCAAAGGATAATAACAAAGTAACTAATAATCACTGAGCATGTAGTAAATCAAGAACTGTAATAACTGGAAATAATGAACAGTAATATATAATAAAAATGCAGACTGAATGTAAATTATATAATTGCAAGGTATCTTGCCTGAGGTTATGTGCAAAAAAAAATAATCCAGTAGCTCGAACAGACAAATAAACGAAGCTAGAAAAGCCAAATCCCGCAGATGACTCCGGATGCTGCAACAAATATCACGAACGAGTTTGGAATAAAAGATATGCCTAGAAAATACCTGTCCAAAAGTTAAATTCTGGAACAGGGGCAAAATCGTAATTTTGGATCAAAACGATGTCCGCCGTTGGACCCATTTTGCACCGAAATGCGTGCCAGGACCTACGATCTCTAAAGTCGTCAAACTACATGTTTACGAATTTGTTTTGATGAGACAAATCCAACGGTATTTCCAATTTTGGATTTTGGTGGGCTGTGCACAAAATCGCCCGTTGAGTGGGATTGTGGGCCCACCAAAATAGCGTCCCAGTCAACCTTCTCAGAATTGAACCAAATTTGGCTCACAGGACCAGAAAAATATTTCGAGTCCAATGGCGCAAGTTTCGTCGTGATTTGATGAGTGTACACGAAGTTGCGACTTAATTTGCAAAGGGTCGATACGGCGGTATCTCGACGGATACGCACTGGTTTCGTCGCGCACATGCAACTAAATCGGGTTCTGTCAGTTCCCACACGTCGACAACATCCATATGCGCCTTTCGATATGTATAGTGAGCGACCATGTCGCCCGGTTTGTCGGGGCGCACGCCATATCGGGGTGTTTTTCAAATTTTCGAAAACAGAATTTATAATTTCTCGTAAAACTTTAACAACGTGTAACATTTTACACACTAGATGAAAAGTGAATCCAGAAGGTGCGTTACAATCTCGGTTATGTTGTTATTCTCTGCCTTCAATTATTTTCTATGAAAGTTTAATGGACAGCAAAAAAAGTGGCCGACAAGTTGGTGTTTTGAAACAGTTTTTAATTTTCCAGAAAAATAGTTTTTCTCCAACTTCGCCTCAATGTTTCGAGCAAGTTGGATGGGCACGTCGAAATCCACCTGGGGGATCTCGAAGAGGGTCATGTGGGCTTTTTACATGAATTTACGGATCTAAAAACGGAGTTAAAATGAGAGAGATATCGATCGGGGAAGTTGAGTACCTTAAAGTGAAAAACTGTTGTGGTGTTTGTTGTTGTCGCCGTGGCGACCGTGCGGCGGGACTGCCATCCCTCCGGCGAGGCTGGCCACGCACGCCGAGGAGAAAGGGGAGGAGGAAGGAAGGAGGAAAGAGGAGGAAGGAGGAGGAGATTAGGGTTTTAATTTAGTTGAAGAGGTATATATATACATGTATAATGGGAGGGGATGGTTCGACCATGCTTGGGTGAAGCAAATGGTGCTGCTGCTTCTAAATTCCCTTCTTGTGGTGGGGGCGCATGATGTAGCTGCTGTGCTTATTAATTTGTGGTTGGGCGGCCTAATGCATATGGCTGCTACTTCCTTGCGGCTATTCTGGTGTGGGTGGTCGGGTGGGGCCGACCACCCGTTATCTTTCTCTTTTTTTTTCTTTTTTTCTTTTTATAAACTTATCTTATTCTTATCTATATATATCCATATATACCATATAAAATCTCCATAAAATCCAAATAAAAATTTTATATTATCTAGAATCTATTTTTGACATATTTACATATATGTAAATTTAGTTTGACAAATAAAATAAAACCAATAATAGTAACTTAACAATAATAAATATATTTCTTTAATCATAACCGAAATAATATTGACAATAAATAAATATTAAAATAATTCAAATGGTGGCTTTGGTGGACTTATACTACACCCCCTTATCCGGGTCCAAAAAATTGTACAAAGTGTTGCACAATATTATTTAATAATAAAATACCAATAATAGTACAAATAATTAAATAATTAGAAATTGTACATAAAATTCAAAAATAATTTAGGAAATATTTGTATATACATAAAATATTCCTATATAGCCACATTTGGTCACACTACATGCTTACATGGACTTAAATTTGGCTCGGCCCAATTCGGGCTGGTTTCGACAAACCGGGTCATCTAAAAATATATAAATTAATATCTAAATAAAAATATTTTAAATGCGTTATTTCACAACTCGGCCTGGTTTTCCTAGTTTGGACTGAACTATGGCTAGGCCTCTTACGGCATGGCTAATATACTTGTCAAAGCACACTGCTACATCTTCCGTGCCAAAGTTCATGGTCGTCTAGTGCTCCAAAACTTAACAATGGCTAAGGTCATTTCTAATAAAAATCCTAAATTGCATAAATTCATTTTTAAGTCTAATAAAATAATAAAAAATAATAAAAAAATAGGGGTTTTATATCCTACCCAACTTACAAAAATTTTGTCCTCGAAATTTAGGTATAATAGGGTAGATAGGGTTGAGGAATAGAAAGAGTTTATCAATACCAACATACGATTAAATTTTGGAGGAGGCGATGAAACGACGTTCAACACAACCATGCATTAGAAAATTGTGGAGTCAATATATACAAAATATATCTTGGTTATGGAATTGAATAAGGATCGCTAGTGAAGGTAACAAAATTTTAAATATCCAATTTTAGATAACAGTAAGGAATTGAGTAGGCCAAAGAAAATAAATTTAGACATTTATGAGATGTGATTCCTTAAGGGAGAACTGGATACTAATCGTCTTGGTCGAGGGTTTGATTAAGTGATGGTTAGGATCACTCTCGTGCGTTCAAGTGGGATTGGAAGGGCACAATAAAAATTCTAGGATTGAGGGGAAGTAGAGTTTAAGGTAAGGATATAGCCACATGAGTTGGTCGGTGGCTATCTACATTTCGTGTATATATAACTGATAGGGCATCTAAAGGTGATACTTTGGGTCTATCTATCAAGTACAGTGTCTGGTCTATCTAAAGTAATAAAGCCCACAACAAAAAGAGTTCAAAGACGATGTTATTTAGTACAAAATACGAGGTTCATAGGCGACGGAAATAATTCAAATGAGAGTTGTCAATGCTGTCGGGATAAGACTCTAAGGCAGGTTTTTAACTATGTCTCCATCCACGTAGAATAATTCATGAAAAGCGAACCAAAGTGCAATAGGTTGATCAGACCATCATGCACTGGTTCTGATTAGACAATATGTTAGTGGGTGTACCCAATAAAATATGTCATGATCAAGCTTGATAACGAAATAAGTTTGCAAAACTGAAGCTACATTAGCAGCATGAGATAGTCAAAATATGAGCAAGGGAGGTACTGATGAAGAAAATTTTAAATAGTCCAAGATCTTTTAAAATCAAGTCTTGCCCGAAGTGTGGACCTTTACAGTTGTCCTAGTTTTCTTCACTTACGGTTTGGTTGTCTAGATAAGTTAAGGTCCTCTGAATTTCTAGTCTAAGTGAGCTCATCAACTCGATTCATAAGGACAAAGGATTTGTTAGGTGGTGAGGTATTCTACCCAACTTACAAGAGTTAAACTAATAGTGTGATGGGACAACGGGTCAAGCAATCAAGATAAAGCACAAGGTTAGCATTAAGGAATTTAGTATAACATATTCACGTATCGGGTCAAAGGGATTGAGCCAAGGTTGGGTCTCTAATTGAAGTCAGGAAGTATTTTGGTATTATGGTATAGGTTATAGTTTAGCCATTTTGACCAGAAAGTTATATCAAGAAAATAGAGTACAAGGAGACGTGTTTTAGTGGGACATGATATATCTACATGAAGGTGGGCTTGTCTAGGTCTTATATATAAAATTTGTTGGGAGAAAAAGTCTAGTGTTGTACACCAAATATACAAGTCACGGTAGGGGACACCAGAAGATCAAAAATAGAAAGTGGGAGTTCACGAGGTGATAATTAATGCACAAAAAATAAAGAAGATCATGTTAAAGCATGAAATAAAATTAATTAAAGAATCCAGTAAAAAATAATTTAGGAACACAACTCCGGAGAGAAGATAGTCTCCTAGACGAATACAGTTAAGGAACCATTAACTCATTATTCAAATTGCAAATGGGTTAGAAGGTCGCAATTAAAAGATCTAGAATTGAAGGAAGGTCGAGTAAGTCAAGGTGGAAATACAGTCACATAGCTGGATAGATGACTAACAACACTGGTGTATATACTACTATCATGGTCATGAGTGACATGACAATTAGTGTGGAGTACATCTATCTTATTAGAGCTATCTTGATGCCTACCATTAAAATTTTAACTCAAGCTTCCTCCAAAGGTTTCTTAATAAAATTTTCAAAAAATAAACCACCAAAATTTGTATTCACTCCAAGCCGTTCAAATTAACATAATTTTTTTTTAAATCACTATCATAAATCTCAAAGTAAATTTTTATCATGTTACTACTGACTTTTTCAAAATTTTACATTTTTAATTCAACTTTTAAACTCAAGAGTTCATAAATCATGAATCTATATATAAAATATCCATAATCAATCATAACTTTAAAACTCTACAAAAACTAATAGCTCCTCAGATAAAAATTTCTAGCACATACAAAGCAATCTCAAAATTTTAATGCACTCATCAATTATAACTTCTATTCATACTAAGTCATTCCAACATAATCACAACCTTTAAATGGTAACTTTATTTGGTCAATCAAAACAACCTTATCACATCATTAATATATTTTTATTTTATTTTTTTATTTTTTATATCCAAAAAAATTTTGTAATATTAGCAATCCAACATTAAACTAAATTTTCAAAAAAAAAATCTTATTTGTCATAATTTTTTTTACCAAAATCTAAATAGATTTGTAAATCCTCCATCATAGGACACAATTTAAAATAAAAATTCTCAAAAATCATTTTCATAACTTTCAAATATTTTAAACCAAAATTCACCATCATTACTTCCACTTAAAATTCAAAATTTACTAAACACGAAAATCGTAAGTTGTAAGACCCAAATTTAAATAATTTCTACAACTACATTTGAAATATAAGATCATTTTCAAACCCAATTTATAACTGTTCAAAGGTGTATAACTATAACTCAATAAATCATAGATATCACAACTCAAAAAAAAAACTAAATCAATTTTATATTTATTCAAAGATGTATAACTATAACTCCATCATTCATAAATATCAAAACTCAAAAATCCAATCAATTTCTCAAATCAATGGTATAAAGATTCTAGCTATATATTTTTTTTTCTTCCTGCAGTATCAATCCTATGGTGTTTACTATTTAGAATCTCAAGATTAAAACTTTCCTTGGTAATATCCTACTTTACAAATTAAATCACACTTTTTTTAAAAACTTTTTTTTATTCAATTAGAGTCTTAAATGTATTCCAATTGCCAATATAACCATTCTAGCCATGTGTTTGACCTATGAGCATATACTAGTATAGTCATCTTCCTAGTTGACTCTAAGCACGAAAATAGAAATTAATGGTAGAAAGGAATCAAGCAAGATGTAATTCAAGGAAGTCGAACGAGAGTCCAGAATTTGAAGCCAAGGGAAGAGGTCAAGCTGTATGGATGAGATTCCTAGATTCTAATCCTATATTGCAGGCTCACATCGGTACAATTACGTAACCGAAGTGATAACTCGACCTGCATGGGCCACCACAAAAATATGTAACGCCCCAGTCCCAAAATACGTAGGACTAGGAACGTAGACATGCCAGCCGTATAATAAATATACGTAAGCTGTAAAATACAGTAGAACTATGACTAATCTCATCCACATAGACATAAATGAATAAAAGATATCTTATAATGATAATAAATTATCTTGATACAATATGTTGGGCGGAGACAAATCCACTACCAACAAATAAGGGAAAAATACATGGAAAATAAAATGAGTTTGGCGAGCGAAACGAAGACGATCAAAGTGCAATCATCCTCGAAGAAATAGTGATGATCATGGCCACTGCTAGAACACCTACGAAAGACAAGAGCACACACCTGGAGAGATAATCAGGTCCTCAGAGGGACGTAACAAGATACAGGAAGAACATGCCATAAATACTGAATACAAAATATACAAAAAAAAAATAAGTGACAAGACAACAATAAGATAATCTAACATACTACTGTGTTCATGCAATTAAGAACAAACCTCCAACGCATGGGTATCTGGCTCAGTAGCAGTAATCTCAGGTATGGTCCCATCAGGATACCTGGGACCTCAAAGCATAACATTCCTCGAATGTCAGAGGCCAGCAGGATCAGTAATAGGAAAGTGCATAAGGGACCCATACGTTAAGGAACTGTTCTTCCCACCCAATGCCTAAAAGAGTCACATCCATGTCTCGTATACCTCTACTAACTGCTAAGTCTCCTAACATGCCTCTATTAGCAGTTAGCCCTAACGCATGCACATGGGGATCAGCCCACACGCAAGGACCTCTACATGCTACTCATCTCACACATCCTCATGGTACAACTGTGTCGAGGCATATGTAATACACTACAAACGGTAGTCCCCTAACTCTAAGTACATATGCAATCAAAGGATAGTAACAAAGTAACTAATTATTACTGAGCATGTAGTAAATCAAGAACTGTAATAACTGGAAATAATGAACAGTGATATGTAATAAAAATGCAGACTGAATATAAACAATATAATGGCAAGGTATCTTGCTTGAGGATATGTGCAAAAGGGAATAATATAGTAGCTCGAACAGACAAATAAACGAAGCTAGAAAAGCCAAATCCCGCAGATGACTCCGAATGCTGCAACAAATATCACGAACGAGTTTGGAATAAAAGATATGCCTAGGAAACACCTGTCCAAAAGTTAAATTCTGGAACATGGACAAAATCGTAATTTTGGATCAAAACGATGTCCGCCGTTGGACCCGCTTTGTACCGAAATGTGTGCCAGAACCTACGATCTCTAAAGTCGTCAAACTATATGTCTATGAATTTGTTTTGATGAGACGAACCCAAAGGTATGTCCAATTTTGGATTCCGGTGGGCTGTGCACAAAATCGCCCGTTGGGTGGGATTGTGGGCCCGCCAAAATAGCGTCCCAGTCAACCTTCTCAGAACTGAACCAAACTTGGCTCACAGGACCAAAAAAATATTTTGAGTCCAATGGCACAAGTTTCGTCACGAATTTGACGAGTGTACACGAAGTTGCGACTTAATTTACAAAGGGTCGATACGGGGGTATCTCGACGGATACGCACTGGTTTCGTCGCGCACATGCAACGAAATCGGGTTCTGTCAGTTTCCACATGTCGACAACATCCATACGCGCCTTTCGATACGTATAGTGAGTGACCACGTCGCCCGGTTTGTCGGGGCGCACACCATATCGGGGTGTTTTTTAAATTTTTCAAAACAGAATTTATAATTTCTCGTAAAACTTTAACAACGTGTAACTTTTTACACACTAAATGAAAAGTGAATCCAGAAGGTGCGTTACAATCACGGTTATATTGTTATTCTCTGCCTTCAATTTGTTTCTATGAAAGTTTAATGGACAGCAAGAAAAGTGGCCGACAAGTTGGTGTTTTAAAACAATTTTTAATTTTCGAGAAAAATAGTTTTTCTCCAACTTTGCCTCGATTTTTCGAGCAAGTTGGATGGGTACGTCGAAATCCACCTAGGGTATCTCGAAGAGGGTCATGTGGGCTTTCTATACGAATTTACGGATCTAAAAACGGAGTTAAAATGAGAGAGATATCGATTGGGGAAGTTGAGTACCTTAAAGTGAAAAACTGTTGTGGTGTTTGTTGTTGTCGCCGTGTCGACCGTGAGGCGCGACTGCCATCCCTCCGACGAGGCTGGGCACGCATGCCGAGGAGAGGGAGAGGAGGAAGGAAGAAGGAAAGAGGAGGAAGGAGGAGGAGATTAGGGTTTTAATTTAGTTGAAGAGGTATATATATACATGTATAATGGGAGGGGATGGTTCGGCCATGCTTGGGTGAAGCAAATGGTGCTGCTGCTTGTAAATTCCCTTCTTGTGGTGGGGGCGCATGATGTAGCTACTGTGCTTATTACTTTGTGGTTGGGCGGCCTATTGCATATGGCTGCTACTTCCTTGCGGCTATTCTGGTGTGGGTGGTCGGGTGGGGCCGACCACCCATTATCTTTCTCTCTTTTTTTCTTTTTTTCTTTTTATAAACTTATCTTATTCTTATCTATATATATCCATATATACCATATAAAATTTCCATAAAATCCAAATGAAAATTTTATATTATCTAGAATCTATTTTTGATATATTTACATATATGTAAATTTAGTTTGACAAATAAAATAAAACCAATAATAGTAACTTAAAAATAATAAATATATTTATTTAATCATAACCGAAATAATATTGACAATAAATAAATATTAAAATAATTCAAATGGTGGCTTTGGTGGACTTATACTACACCCCCTTATCCGGGTCCAAAAAATTGTACAAAGTGTTACACAATGTTATTTAATAAAAAATACCAATAATAGTACAAATAATTAAATAATTAGAAATTGTACATAAAATTCTAAAATAATTTAGAAAATATTTGTATATACATAAAATATGCCTACATGGCCATATTTGGTCACACTACATGCTTACATGGACTTAAATTTGGTTCGACCCAATTCGGGCTGGTTTGGACAAACCGGATCATCTAAAAATATATAAATTAATATCTAAATAAAAATATTTTAAATGTGTTATTTCACAACTCGGCCTGGTTTCTCTAGTTCGAACTGAACTATGGCTAGGCCTCCTACGGCATGGCTAATATTCTTGTCAAAGCACACTGCTACATCTTTCGTGCCAAAGTTCATGGTCGTCTAGTGCTCCAAAACTTAACAATGGCTAAGGTCATTTCTAATAAAAATCCTAAAGTGCATAAATTCATTTTTAAGTCTAATAAAATAATAATAAAAATAGGGATTTTACATAAAATCCTACTTATAAATATAAATCCTACAAAATATAAAATATAAAATCCTACTTACAAAATACAAACTTGCCAACAACTTATAATCTTGTTCAACTGGCGTAGCCATCACCTTGTCCAAAATCTTCGTCTGTACAAAAAAAGAGTAAAATCAAGTATCATTCTTTGTAAACTATTCAAAAACAATAATAATAAAACTAACAGAGAAAAAAATGAACAAACAGACCAGCTGAACAAGATTATAAGTTGTTGGCAAGTTTGACATTTTATACTGAACTAGAGAACATGCTCGGAAGACAAAAAATGGTAACATTTTTGGATATGGAGATGGACCAAAAGATTGAACTAGGGCAGAAAATTGTTCGTGCGAAGGATCCTGTATTATTGTTGGCGTTCAAATACTATTATCCAGGCGTAATTTGATCAAATTCTATTTGATCGTGACACTCCCGTTCTCGTTATATGTATTTTCAGTATACGTGTATGGATTCCCAGCCCGTATTTTGATTTGTCTAGCCTGACTTGACCTATTTTGGCTTGACTTGGTTTACCTTGGTTCGTTTTGGCTTGGCTTGGTTTGGTTTGTTTTGGTTTATCATGAGAGAGGGGGGTTGATATATGAGTCAATTCTAGTCTCTCTCCTCCATTTATTTCTCATAACTTCTCCATCTTCTTCATTTACTCTCTCCACCTACACCCAAGAGCTCTAGACAAGTGCAACTTGCTTCATGATGGATCACCCATTTTATTTTTCTATTCTCTTCTCGACTTGATGCTAAGCCTCTTTAGAACTTGGCATTTTCGGTTTTGATGGATGGATTTTTATAGATCTAAGTTTTGACCCTTGGATTCCCAGGCTGTAGGAAATCTTGTTCTATGCAGTTTAGACCCTTGGAAGTCCCAATTCGGACTTGTTTTGAGCAAGTTATGGCATTTTGAATTTTTCGGGTTCCATTGGTTCTTCTTTGCTGTTTGGAGAAGAAGAATAGTGCTTGGCGCAACCTGATCCAGCGCGTGCTCTTTAGCACGACGCAACCCAGCCCAGGCGCCCTTTGGCACTGGCGCAATCTGACTTGGCGCAACCTGACCTAGCGCACCCCAGTCAGGCGTAACATGAACTGGCGCACCCCAGTCAGGCGCAACCTGACCTGACGTACCCCAGTCAGGCGCAACCTGACTTGGCGCAACCTGACTTGGCCCGACTTGTTCTGGCGCAACCCAACCTGACTTGGCCTGACTTGTTCTGGCGCAACCCAACCTGACTTGACCTGACTTGCCTTGGTGCACTCATTGCCCAGGCGCAACTTGACCCGACCTTGTGCATTTTAGTACCTGGCACCCCAGTGCCTTGGCGTAACCTAATGTTTGGGCACAACCTGTAGCCTTGGCACCCCCTAGTGCCTAGCGCAACCTATTATCCTGGCCCAACTTGGCTAATGTCACTTGTTGGCCATGGTACCCCTTGTCCCTTGCATGCTCTGTCATTTAGTTAATTATTTTATGTTAATTACTTTTCTTTTGTACTTGACCTAATTTGCGACTACCCAATTTGATGATTGTGAATCTTGGGCTTGACTTGTCTTAATCTAAAACATGATCACGACATGACCACACGAACACGACAAGACAACATGACATGATAATTTCCCGATAGTGCCCCGTCATGGTATACTATTGACAATCAACCTGATATGATAACTCTTGATAGTGGCCCGTCGAGGCGCACTTCTGACAAGTAATCTTGACAAGTAACAAGTAACCTGGCCTGACATGACAGTCTTGAACGCTGTGGCGACAGCTACCTGACTTGCTAAAGTAACCCTTGCCTTGACACCGTGGGTGTTTGTGCTTGTATAATCTACATGTCTTATCTTGCATCATTTCTAGGACATGGGTCCCTGGTTACTACGGTCAGAGATTCATATTTAATTTGACTAGGATAATGACTAGATTGATCAAGTAGTCCATAAAGAGATTTTCCAGCTACAGGCAGTCCTGTTATCTGGGCGCTTTAATTGGACTTGTAGCCTGCCGTCGAGTAGGACACATTTCCAGCACACTGTCATGTGTTGCACCTCTAAGTCACCACATTTTGATGCATCTTATTAGTAACTAAGCTTGTAATAACCCTAGTTAGTTAAAGTATCAAGCCGTACTCTTCGCTTGGCCGTGAATAATGGATGGAGTCCTATCTTGTCTTGTCTTGCCTAGATCCAGTATATGGCTATCTCAGGACATGCTTGTTTATGCTTTATTTTATCGATAATTGGTTAGAGACTAAGTTCTGTTCAGGTGAAGGGTTACAACCCCGGTGCTTATTTGGTTTACGGGTTGTAACTTGGTTACCGGAATAGTCCTTTAGTTATCTTATCGTTTATCACCCTGTTTTCTCTAACTCATGTCTTTCGTTATCCTTTATGTATCATGTGCTAATATGCTGGTTTTAGTTCTTAAGTGAAGCCTCCCTTGTGGCACTTGCTCTTTCTGGGGTCTGATCCAGCTGGTTTTGTATGGCCAGATTTTGGAGTAGCTTCCGAGGATCTCTCTGTCTTCCAGCCAGATGGTGAACAGCAGACGTAATCCTGACAACGATTGGATTTCTTATTTGCTCTTCCATTTTATTATAAATTATTCTTTTAAGGCGTTTAGCCGCCGAGCCAGTGTTAGCGCGTGTTGAAACTTTAATTTCTGTCCACCTACGGGTTGTTACATGATTGACAAATCCTAGGTTGATCATGTATGACTTAAACTCTTGCTAGTCTTCGCATTTTGTATGACTACTTCATGATCATCTGAATGTGTAATGTTTGGGACGTCTTACTTTGTATGTCTGATGATCTACCATCTTGTTACATTTACTTGTTTGCTTGAGATTGAGACACTAGGCTTGTTCTTGACCCTAAGAGACTAATGGCTTGTAGTAAACCCTCATGCATCTAGACAGTCATGACCGTATTGCGAGGGAGATTCACTTCAATGTACGTAGCTAGCTGTGTCTGTCCCCGCTCTCCAGTATTCTGGTTCTAGGGCGTGACAGATCACCTACCCTAACTTTAGAAACTTCTAATAGGATTCGAATCCATATGTTTGGTATGTTGCCAATTGAACTTGTGGCCTTCTTACTTGGAAATTATTCCTTGTATTTGTTTTTATTAGCTCCATGTTGTTAGTGGGTTGATTGTTCAATTTTGTAACTGACAAGTCTTAGCTCTCCTTTATAAGGAGTGCTTCAATACTAATGCTTGAATATATGTTTGAAAAATAAAATCTTGGAGTTTTCTCTCTAGCAATCAGTGCTTTTGGCATCTACCGAAACAACGTTTGTCCTTGTTTTTCCATCAACACTTGCTCTGTGAAGGGGGTTATACATAGGACATTTCAACAATCGAACTTGCTGGTTTCTAGGAGCAAATCAACACTAAGAAGGTTGAATTTCGCTTTGAGCAGTGTTGATTTTTATCACCTCAATATGACAATTCAACTAATTGCTTTAGTGAACGTTCAACAGTTTATACTACTTTACTTTCTATAGAAGATTATTACACTTGGCAGTTTACACTACTGATCTCTTATAGCAGTTCTGTTGCTAGATTCTTATAGCAGTTTGCACTACTGAGATTATGGTCTCGTTAGCAAATTAAACTTCTTGTTAAAACCAGTTTCTGGTTAATTATTTGGACTTGTACGAATATTTCAAGAATATCAACAATAGAGTCATCATGCTCAGTTAGGTAGCTATGTTTCTTTCATTGTCATCTTTACCCGAATAAAAGTGTTTTGGGCAGGTTGTGTGTGCGCTACTTTGAGTTTCATGTATCTGTTAAAAATGGGTAGTAGTGGAATTTATTTTCTAAATCAATTTTGTATCTGTATCAACTCTTCAATTTTGTTTAGGTTGATCTTTATTTGTTGTTGTCAAATAGCCATATCTATGTTTAGTTTTTTTTTCTTTTCTTGATGAAATTCGAGAAGCATTTTTCTCACAAAGCATCAGACAACTGGATCGTAATGTTGAGCCTGGCTGCAGCAATTATAATATCTTTAATAAGTCGTGACGCTCACAGCAGGTTCTGTCATATTGTAATTTTACTTCTTCACAAACTTGAATCCCAATGTATCATTATTTGCCTATGTTGATTGATGCATTTCTTGGAGGCTGTAAGAACAAGACCTAGGCTTACATATATCTACAAGAGATGACGTAGTGCATTAGAAAGTGAATGACTAGTTTGATGGCGAGAGAAATTGATAGTGGATTGTGAGTTACTGAAACTGGTTTGACATTATTGCAGCTTATCAAAAGTTGTTGTCAAAAGCTGCAACGCATAAGTTGCTGCCAAACGTTTTATTGTTTGGTAAAAAATACGATGAAAGCTGCAGTAAGATGTTTGGTAAAAATCCGTTTTTCAATTCTATAATTATTGAAAATAACAAAACTATACATGTAATAAGGATAATGGTGGAGATTTCAGTAGATATTATTGGACGTTTATGTAAATTGGATTTGATGAACTACAATGACTTTTGGAAGCGCACACCAATATCATTTTGGCTTCGGGAGTTCTATTACAAGTTCTAAACTGATATTGATCATACTGTGTGCATACAGGTTCCTTCATGAAGACTGAATTTTGAGAAATTTCAACTTATTTCCATCACTTAAATGTTCCGCAGTGATAATTTTCTGCACACTGTTGTTGTAAATAGTAAGTAGTACCAGTATAGAGGATACAAAAAATAGAAATTATAAATTTGGGAAGGGACACAATGAAGAAGTATCTGAATATATTTAACACAAAAAATATGTTGAAGGAGCTTATAATACCACAAACTTCATTTTATGATCAATGGTTGTGGATTTGTAGCCGTTGGAAATACCAACCCAGTTCCCAGTTCCGCCACAAGTCTAAAGCACCTGATATTTATATTTCGGATAACCATACTAAGTTCATCAAGCTTCCAAAGTGTAATAAAAACCAGTTTTTTTTTCTATCCAGAAGACAACAATCAAGTTGTTTATTAAAGAGCTGACAAAGTTGAGTATTTAACCTTGCAACTCACTTGTAGACTAATAGATGTATACATACAACAAAGATGAAAAGAATTCTTAAATACTAAATCTAATCCAAATTTGGATACAAATTTTTTTCTATTCATCTACCTATAAGTTGGTGAAAGCTGCTGCTTAAATTTTGGCTAAGGAGGCTTCCATGGTGGATAGGATAATAAACATTCAAACCCTGTCTTCCCCTAGTTTCCATCTGCAAGCAACTTACAGGGAAAACAACATAATAAGCATTCACATCCTCATAAATGAAAGATAATAACACACTCAATTAATTACTTTGTCGATAAATATTCTTACATTCAAATCTTTATAGACGAAAGTTTAAAAAAAATGCAAGTAATTTCTTTGTCAAAATATTCGAGACAAGGTAAGCACTTTTTCGGCATCATTTTTTGGTAGAAAGTAATCTAATCATACCTACCCTTACTAAATCCATTGTTCTTGGAAAGTTGCATAATTGACAATGGTTAAGTACACAAACTACGGTTAAGTAGCTGGCAATTTGCTATCCATGATGTAGTCTTTACTCGTTAGATGATGCCAAAAAAAAAAATCATGTTTTGATTGCATTTGCGTCAATATGGCATCAGGCCTTCAGTTTGTTTTACTCACTTGTTGAATATTTTACAAGGTAAAAATTATTAAAAATGAAATTTCTTTTTAGACAATATAAGATCTATCAATTATCACAGCTATATTATTGAGATTTACCAGCAATTAAGTTTGAGACTTCACTCCATGTGGACCAAATTCAGCCAGACAGTATGGCTGAAAATGAGCAGCATGCTCAAATTCAGCCACACGGTTTACATTAAATCAAATCTTTCAATAGATTAGAATGAAAATTATAAATTAGCATTAATAATATGTATATATTATATTTAAATTATGCTAGGTTAGTGTAGGCCCTCTGAAAAATTTAATTAGAATTAATTAGATTAATTAGGAATTTAATGTGAATAATTATGATTTATGAGTTATTAATGATTTTTTACTTTTATTTTTGATTATTATCGATACGTTACCGTGACTTTCAAATGAGAAGCACTAAAACTAGTCATTTTTTTCAAACCAACTTGTCATACATGATCTACTCCAGACACGATTCGCACATGACCTTCGTGTCCCACTCAGACATACCATCTTGTGCTTCATTTTTATCGCACAACTTTTCTAACATTTGACCCAATCTCGATTTATCCCACATAGTCACATTTATTTCCAACTCGAATTGGGGACACCCTTTAGACCCAAACTTGTCACCCAAGATATGGACACGACCCATTTTGAGCCTACTACACACATGCCACTTGTGCCCCATCCAATTGAGTCTCCGCATGCTATTTATTTATTCGTGATTATAAATGACTAATTTGAGTCATTTAATTTACTTAGACCAAAGTGTGATCCGACCCGACTCAATTAGAACCAACCCAAGCACCATGTAATTCCTCTCAACCATACCCACACATACAACACCAAATTATCTATACAAAACAGCAAATACCCTATGTCACATCACTACCACACAACACCCCTCACCTTTCCCCAAAAGCCACATCACCACCTACTTGTTACACCCTCTTTCCCTCTATTTTCCCAGCAGACCCATACTCCCCCTCTCTCTTTCAACTCTCACACCCTCTCTCCTCTCTCTACTCACAGCCCCTACTTTATTAAACCGACAGCCCCCCTTTCTCCTTTATTCTTTATTTTTTTTTCTTCATCTGCTCCACCTCACCATCATCTTCCTTATCTCCCCTCCCTCTTCATCACAGCCACCACCTCTCCTCCTCTAATCGACAACCACACCATACCACTACTACCACCATTCTCCTCATCTAAATCGACAGCTCCTAACCCACCCTCGTTATCATCTTCATCATCATCTTCTCCATCCCCTCCACCACCTCGAACTGCTGCAGCTGCTGCTGCGAAGCTGCTGCCGCCGTCCTGCTGTTGGGAATCAGATACGCCCTCTTGCGCTCCGATACCGTGTCTGAGACGTTGCCGCAGCGAAAACTTAGTCCAACCCACCTGAAATAACCAACCCCCGTCTAACGGACACCAAGCACAGATAAAGACAAGTTATGGCGGTGACTACGTCACCTGGACAAATCCTAATCTCTATAACTCAGATGAAATTACAAGATTGACAAAAAAACTAATGTTGAACCCTTTGTCCTAATAGGTTCAACCCCCTCACCACACTCAAGAAGAAAAGAAAGAGATTACAATTGAAATCGCTCACTAACCCGTAGCAATCTTCCTAACCGAAATTGACGACCCCTCGATTAGATCTATTCTTTTTTCTGTCTTGGATGGCGAAGTCCTAAGAGCAAAGTACGAAACTTTCTCTTAGATTTTCTGTGGATGAGCACCTCGAATCTTCACTTTTTGTGCTGTGCTTTGTGCCTCCACCCTCACCCCATATATATAGGATGAGAAAAACCTATTTTAGGTTATAATAGGATTTCTTAAATAGGAAGCCCTCAAATAAGAATCCTACTACACCTAAAATAGCCCATCAATATCCTATTTTATATTATAATAAGATCTCTTAAATAGTAAACCCTCAAATAAGAATCATATTATATCTAAAATAGCCCAGCACTAATTATGGACATCCAAATTAAATTAAATCAAATATTTAATCAGATTTGGACTCCATAAATATGCTATTACCAAATCCAGACTGGACTACAACAATCTCCCCCTCCAGTCTGATAAGAGGGTATTAACCCCATGCCTCCTCAACTGGACTCCATGTCTGTCGTCATGCGACAGAGTTCCTACTCCCCTATGCCACTGATCTTCGATCCCCCCAGCTGCTTTGCATCTTCCTTCGTCTTCAGTTCTTTGAACGTTACGTCGACGCTAGCTGCCATACATAGCACCTCTTGTACCACTGGGATCCTACCGATATCAATAACATGATCAAGACCGAAGTCCCTGACGATCAGCCTCACCACAAGTCTCGGCTGTCTGTCCCTGACTTCTATTTTTCATCGAAAAGTGTTAACATTTCGACGAGCTTCTTCATCCTTGGCTGGCCCAACCAAGCAGATGATGCAGTCCTCCTGAGATTTGAACTCCTGAACATGTCCACCTTCGTGTCTAAACTTGAAGCTCCCCTATACACATGCGTCCTCAAGCAGAACATTACGTACTGTGCATGCCGTCGATGATCTACAGCTTTCCCTGAACTGTGTGAATGATGATGCTTCCGTCTCAGATTGAGTTTGCTGCAAACATTGATCTCCTTCCTGGCTTTGAACTGCTGAAACCGATGTCGATCCGTAAAGCTTTGGTAAACCATCCGTCGCCAAAACTGGATCCGTAGAGCAACCCCCACCTGAAGACCGACCAACTGTCATGGGACCGACAGACTGACCCTCAATCTTTGACTCACCACCATCCATCTCTTTGTTTCGACGAACCGAATCCTCCGTATCCCTCAAAGCACCTAGAAGCCCCTCCTCAGCAAGTTCTCGACGATCCACCTCCTGTTGAGGACCCCTTGAGCCTCCATCCAGTGTCTATGGCCTACCTGTACAGCTCAGCGACTTGAGCCTGTACATGTCACAACATAAATCTTCCCGAGCCAGCTGTCGGGAACCCTTCGCAAGTATCCAATCTTTGTCTCCAAACAGACTGCGACAACCATCATCTGCCAACCTTTCTACCGAAACCAAGTTGTAGTGCAAACTCGGTACATGTCGCACACCCTTAAGAATGAGCTTCTCACCGAGCTTCATTGTCAAGTGCACATTATCGATGCCTACAACTGCAGTCGTCCCCTTGTTGCCCATTTTATACGTCCAAAACTGCCGTCACGGTATGACATGAAAATCCTCCTAAATGGAGTGGCGTGATACGACGCCCTTGTATCCATGACCCAGTCACCGTCATGACATATGCCACAAGGTTTCTCTGCGTCGGTTGCTGCGATGATGATATCTTCCATTGCCGTGAGATCCTCTTGATCGTCCTTGCCTTTTGCCTTCTCAGCTTTGAGCTTCATGCAGTTCCTCTTGATATGACCCCTTTCGCCACAGTGATAGCAGCCCTCCTTGAGGTCCACAATCATAAGATTCTGAGAACTACCCCCTGTCCTCGCCTGTGAATTGGGTCTTTCCTTCCCGTAGGAAGTCACCAGAGCGGACTCCTGTGACGATTACACTTGCTTGTGCCGGATCTCCTCATTCAACAAGCTACTTTTGACTGCCTCCATCGTGACAACTCCATCAGGCACGGAGTTGCTCACCGATACCACCAACGTCTTCCAGCTTTTCGGCAGAGAACTCAAGAGCAGTAGGGCCTGAAGCTCATCATCAATCACCATCCTCATCGCAGACAACTGATTGATGATATCCTGAACCTTGTTCAGGTGTTGTGCCACTGGGGCACCCTCCGTGTACTTTGAGTTGATGAGTTGGCGAATAAGAAATGCCTTGTTGCCAGCCGTCCACTACCAAAATACAGTAAATTAGTGACGGAACATTAGCGACGGATATTGTCCGTCGGCGTTAGCGACGACTTTGTGGCAACTAGCCGACGGAGTACCGACGACAAGCCGTTACATTTTTTATTTTATTTTTAGGGTGAGAAAAGGTCGCTCATCCGTTGCTAGGGCGTCGAAGATATAGCGACGGATATTTAGCCGTCGCTATGTAGTCGATTATTTAGCGAGAATTGTGGGGAGAATTGGCGGGACAATTCTTCGACTACGTAGCGACGGATATTTCGTCGACAAGCATCAAAAAGAGCGACTAACGGGCGACCGTCGTCAGTCCGTCGCTAAATATACGTTCCAGACTTAAATTGAAACGATGGGGAAAACTTTTTATATTCCCCCCAAATTCACTCTCTCTCCTCTCTCTCTCTCTCCCGCGGCTTCGGTGATCGGCGTCGGCG
This sequence comes from Iris pallida, assembly GCA_029216955.1. Taxonomy (NCBI): domain Eukaryota; kingdom Viridiplantae; phylum Streptophyta; class Magnoliopsida; order Asparagales; family Iridaceae; genus Iris; species Iris pallida. Next base: position 5,263,839 of record JANAVB010031416.1, on the reverse strand, counting down.
TCCTCTCCTCTCTCTCTCCTGAAGGTAATCCTCTCTCTCTCTTTCTCTCTCTCTCTCTCTCTCTCTCTCTCTCGCGGTGTCGTAGGGGCAGCGGGGGCGGCGGGCTTGGGGCGGGGGCGTCGGGGGCTGGGCGGCGGGGGGCGGCGGTGGGCGGGGGGTTGTGGGTGGCGGGGCTGCGGGGTGCGGCGGGCTTGGGGCGGGGGCGTCGGGGGTTGGGCGGCGGGCTTGGGGTGGGGGCGTCGGGGGCTGGGCGGCGGGCTTGGGCGGGGGCGTCGGGGGTTGGGTGACGGGCTTGGGGCAGGGGCGTCGGGGGCTGGACGGCGGGCTTGGGGCGGCAGGCTTTGTTCGGGGGCGGCGAGGGGCTTTGCTTCTTAAACTCATCTGAGTTTATATATTGGCTAAATAATGTGTTATCCATATTGGGTGTTATCCATTAGTTTGGTGGTGTTTGGATTAGTAAATGTGAATATGGAGTTTGGGTTCATGGTGTATATGTTCACTGTGTTAAGGACAGTGCGAGTTCTTCATCTGCCTTCTTTGTTAAGAATATCCTTGGGACATTCGCCTCACCAAAGTCACTGAATAAGTGAAGTTTTTCCTAGAAAACCGACCCTTAGAGTGTATCAGTTGTGTGCTTCTATATAGATGTATATATCTATACATCTAACTGTGATATACATATGTGTATGTGTGCTTTAGAGAGTGAGGAATGAAGGCAGGCCTACCATGCCTATTAGCATGCAGGACGTCGTGGGGTGTAATGTGTGAGTGTAGGCATGGTAGGAAATATAGGTAATGCTAGTGTAACTAGACTAAGATAGTGCTTGCTAGATAGTAAGGATACTATAGTATCCTAACCAAGTTAATTTTAGCCTAGATATTTAGAATATAGCTCCCATATCCTAGAAGTGGACTCTTGCAATTTAGAAATAGATAGATTGACTCAGTTTGATTAATTGACCTATAATGACTCTAAAACTTGATTTGCTGCTGCAAGCATACAACACCACAAAAATATTTACTGACTCGTCAAGTTGAACCGTGTATAACATGCTCGACGCTTAAGAGGAATCATTTCGACTTAGTGGACTATCGAAGAATCGGTATCGGACTATCGGTATCGGTATCGGTATCGAACTATCGGACTATTGGTATCGGTATCGAACTATCGGTATCGCTAGCGGACTATCAGACTATCGGACAATCGGTATCGGTATCGAACTATCGGTATCGGTATCGAACTATCGGTATCGAACTATTAGTAACAACTGTACTTAGATTTTTCTCTCCTCGAGCTAGAATACCAGCGGATCCACCAGTTACATGATTATATACTAATTCTGTTTAGTTTGTCTTACTATACAGATTTTCACATCCAATCTGTGATGGATCATTATTTCGTTGATCGTACATGGATGTACAAACGACAACACGAGAGCAGAATAGGTGTGAGTGACGATTTTTAGGCAGGCGTGGAAGTGTTTCTTAAGTATGCCATGAGCAAAGCTCAGTTTATGGACGGTAACAAAATCAAGTGTCCATGTCGTAATTGTCGCAATAGATGTTACGAAGAAGTGGTGAGTGTAAGAGATCATTTGACCCGTAAGGGTTTCGTACGTGATTACGGCCTGTGGTCATCGCAAGGTGAACTATATGCGGAAAGAAAGGTTGCGAATGCTGCTACTTATGCTTTTGATGATAATGCTGCAGCAGATTTTGTCGTCGATGACGACGAATGCTCTGTTGATTATGGAGACGTGCAGAACCTTGCACGAGATATGGTGTACGACGCGGTAGGGCCTAATTTTGATCCGGAGGATCCTAATCCCGAGGCGAAGGAGTTCTATGATATGTTTCAGGATGCTGAAACTTCTTTATATCCTGGTTGTGATCCACATTCCGTACTGTCAGTGACGATGCGGTTGTTGAACATAAAGTCCGATTTTAACTTGCCATAAACTTTCTATGATTGGATTACACAACTAATGAAGGAGGTGTTACCGAAGGAATCAAAAGAGCTTCCAAAAAACTTCAATAAGTCGAAGATGATGGTCCGACAACTGGGACTGGGGTACGACAAGATAGATTATTGTCGCAACTGATGTATGTTGTACTACAAGGAGAACGAGGATATAGAAAGTTGCAGCTTCTGTAATGCGGATCGTTACAAGCCAGTCAGGGAAAAAGGAAAGTCAACTAGAAAATGACGTCCTTACAAGTATATGCATTACTTGTCGATCACGAAGCGCTTGCAGAGGATGTATATGTCTCAGAATATAGCAGAACACATGACGTGGCACAACAAAGAACGCACAAAGGACGATGGAGAATTGTCACATCCTTCGGATGGAGAGGCGTAGAAATATTTCGATTTTTGCCATCCAGATTTTGCTGCAGAGCCTAGAAATGTACACATGGGGCTATATTCTGATGGCTTCGCACCTTTCGGGCAGTCGGGATCTCAATACTCCTGCTGGCCGGTCATTCTGACCCCTTACAATCTGCCACCATGGATGTGTATGAAGACTCCTTATATGTTCTTGACAGCAATCATACCGGGTCGCAAAAATCCGACGAAGAATATCGATATATATTTACAGCTGTTGGTGGATGAGCTGAAACAGCTGTGGGAGATCGGCGTCACGACCTATGATATTTCCAGGAAACAAAACTTTCAGATGAGAGCTTCACTGATGTAAAAAATCAATGATTTTTCCGCATACGGTATGCTGTCGGGATGGAGTACTCATGGCACCATGTCTTGTCCGATATGCATGCAAAATAGTAAGGCGTTTCGCCTTAAGCATGGAGGAAAAACTTCTTTCTTTGATTGTCATCGTCAATTTCTGCCCGCGAGTCATCCTTGGAGAAAGAACAAGGACACGTTCAGAGCTGGAAAACAAGAATTTTCTAATCCGCCTGCCAGATTGTCAGGATACGATATTTGGAAAGATGTAAAGGACTTGCCCACTGTAATGGAAGATCCATCGAACAATCGTGTCGATGGATTCGGACAAACCCATAACTGGACCAAACGGAGTATCTTCTGGGACTTGCCTTATTGGAAAGATAATCTTATAAGGCATAATCTTGATATTATGCATATCAAAAAGAATGTGTTCGATAATGTCTTCAATACCGTCATGGATATTAAAGGAAAGACGAAGGACAATCCAAAAGCAAGACAAGACATTGCCGAGATAAGCAAGCGTCCTTATCTGAACTTGATACAAAGGGGAGCTGCTGGACAATTAAGTAAGCCGATAGCATAATACACATTGAGCAAGGAAGATAGATTAATAATCTGCAAGTGGGTATCTACTTTAAGATTTCCCGACGGCTATGTGTCGAATTTGTCTAGATGCATTGATCTCAATGAACGCAAGCTAACGGGAATGAAGAGTCATGACTGCCACGTGTTTATGGAAAGATTACAGCCCATTGCTTTGAAAGAGTTGTTGCCTTCTACTGTATGGGTTCCGTTGGCTGAACTATCAATATTCTTTAGGGATATTTGTTCAACTAAGTTGACTGTGCAACAGATGGTTGAACTTGAGGAAAAGATTATCTTAACAATTTACAAGTTGGAGAAAATATTTTCTCCTGGCTTCTTCGACAGCATGGAGCATCTACCTATTCATCTAGCATACGAAGCCCGTGTCGGTGCATCTGTTCATTATCGATAGATGTACCCATTTGAAAGGTACATAAAAATCGATATAATTTAAGTTGAATTTCAGTGGGTTTTAAAATTCTTTCTTAATTCTCAAGATAATTTGTCTCTCTAGATACCTACACCATCTAAAGAAGAAAGTTGGCAACAAGGCTCATATAGAGGCTTCGATATGCGAAGCATATCTTATCGAAGAGGTGTCAAACTTCTGCTCCATTTATTTCGATACTTATGTTAAGACAAATCGAAATAGACCTCAAAGGAATGACGAGGACGTTGAGGATGGAGGAATATTCAATGTAAGGGGCAAGCCTGTTGGGGCTAGTAAAAGACGGTGGTTGACAGACGACGAGTATGATGCCGCTCACCGATATGTCTTGTTAAACTGTGACATACAAGAAGTGAGAGATTTGGAGAAGTAAGTCAGTACACTTGCACTCGTTATAATCTCGAATTTGATGAGGTAAGTGACTACACTTATATATTCTTATTTTCTCTAATAGTGTATTTAGAGATGAAGTCAAAATGAGGACACCCGATATTACCGATGAGGGACTTCAAATAGAGGTTGATTGTACATTTCCGTCATAGTTTTGCAAATACGTAAGTAACTGAGATTATAAATATATAATCTGAAATATTTAAATTATAAATATTTGTTTACAGTTTTTATTGCCTGAAACAACACTCACTCATGAGAGTGTTCGTTATCTGGCATTGGGACCGAAGAATCAAATAAAGACTTGGCCAGGCTATGTCGTTAATGGCTTCAGGTTTAAGTCAACTCAGAATGCTATAAATGTTGAATTTATCAATGACGGCATCAGTACCAAGGATTCTGGTATTTGCATAAGAGGCACCATCTATGACGACGAGCCAGACTTTGACTATTATGGAGTACTTCGGGATATTGTAGATTTACAATATACTGGCCCATATGATATGCATATTGTGATGTTCAAATGTGAGTGGTTCGATACGACACCAAATATCGGTTGGAGAATCGATAAACAATTTAGATTTGTCGATATAAATCATCGTAGGAGGTATAGAGGGTCCGATACATTTGCAATAGCAAATCAGGCTGTTCAAGTCTACTATACAAGCTACCCAAGGTGTCGTAGAGATCGATTTGACTGGTGGGCAGTATGCAAGATTAAATCTAGAAATACATTCAACGTTGGAGACCCAGCATACCAAGAGGACCAGATTGAAAAGTCCCAATACTTGGGACAACACTCGGATACAATGGATGTTGAAGATATTGTTGAAAAAAATAGAAGGGAGGAAGAGGTTGATACACAAGACTTAGCTGTCAACCAGGGGAAAAAGAGACATCTTGTCCCAAATATTGAGGCAGAAGAAGAAGAAAAAGAAGAAGAAGATGAAGAAGAAGAAGAAAAAAAAGAAGAAGAATTTGATGGAGATGAGGATACAGATGAAATCGACGATGAAGATAAGGATGAGGATGAGGATGAGGATGAGGATGAGGAGAAGGATGATGATGAAGACGAGGCCGAGGATAAGAACGAAGACGATGATTAGGTTAAATATTGTTGTATATTAAAAACACTTCCAATTACGTGAATTAAGTTTGACCTCATAAAAGCAATTACGTGAATTCATATTTTTTTCATTCGATTATTTACTTATTGTAGATGGCACTCCTAGTCTTTTTTGTCGCGGCGACACTCGTCTCCCTACTGGTGGTATGTATATTTTAGTTTAGAATTTTATATTCATTTACACTTTTATATTGTTAATTATGTTTATGTGTTCTATTTACAGGTCATGATGGCTGGCCGTGGTCGTGGTGGTGGTGGTGGTCGTGGTGGTGGTGGTGGTGGTGGTCGTGGTCGTAGTGGTGCTGGTGGTCGTGGTCGCATTCAATCTTCCCGGGATGTGACCCCATCCAGCGACCCCGACCCGGAGAGTACCCCGGGCACAGACGCATCCCGCCGTCGATCGACCACTTCATCGAGGCTTGAGTCCGGATCTGCTAGCGGATCCGTTCCGCTATCGGAACCACCAGCAGCGGATCCACCAGTAGATCCCCCAGTTACTGCACAGTGGGCCCCGGAGTACCCCCATGCTCGATTTTATCCGGTTACTGGGGAGTACATGCACAGACCCGCGGATCCTCCGACGGCACCAGAGAGGCTGAGAGGCGAGTTCCGACGAGAGCTATGGCCCGCGGGGACCTCATAAGTAAATTTAAGATAATTTATTAAATTTCTTTCGTTTATTCAAGTTAATAATCCAGTCATTTCTTCTTTGTAGGTTTTTTTTGTTTAATGTTGCCTGGGCTCTTGGAGAAAATATCAGGGCTAACTTCCATGGTCCCTACCTCAACTTTTCGTCGGTGCCCCCGAACTTGAAGTACGCCTGGCTCGACGAGTTGAGGGTATATATCTATATCTTCTGGTTAATTATTAGTTACTCTTTAATCAACCATTTTTTAAATTACGTGATAATTGAATTTCTATGTTAGACGACGTATTGGTGGCCCCTCCATCGCGAGGACACGATCCGCAGGACCTACAGAAGCGCTGCCTCAAAGAAGATACAGGATATGATTCATGACCTGAAAATGGGGCATACGAGGCCGAATTGGATCCGACAGGAGTATTATGAGGACCTCTTAGGTATGATGGATACTCCTGCGTACAAGGAGAAATCGGAGAAGGCGAAGACGAACCGTCAGGCCGCGGGGCTTCATACGGGGGGATCAAGGCCCCACGCAGCGACGCTTGCAGATCTGGTGAGATACCGTAAATTTATTTCACTATCGAATTAGGTATTATTAATATACGGAGTTAATTAAGTTCTACAAAAATTTCGTATGCAGGTCCAACGGGCGGTGAAGGAGGGAAGGGCGCCAGAATCGGTCACCATGCACGACGTGTTCCAGCATACGCATAAAAAACAGAAGGATGGGAGCTTCGTCGACGAGAGGGCCAATGAGACTGATGTAAGTACTTATGTTTATGAGATTTACGTTAGAATTAAAAGTATTCGGACTATAACTTAGGTAAACTTAGGATTCACACTTAACTTAGTAAAACATAGGATTTAGATTACAACTTAGGTAAATCTTATAATATAAACACATTCATTTGATAGGCTGCGTACCATGAGGCCCTTAGTCGGGCTCAGTTAACTGACATCGAGGATGTCGGTGAAACGACGCCCGCCCAGACGCCCTCTTCTTTGGCCGCTCGCAACGACTTGTTCGTAGATACCGTCGACGGCTTTAAGAAAGGGCTCCTGTACGGAGTCGGCTCCCTAGGGCCGTTGTACATGGCGACGCAGAGATTTCCACCGATACCGCCTCCTCCCGTGGCCCCGGTAGACGATGATGTTAGGTCGCAGCTTACGCAGTTGCACGAGGCGGTGTCGTCCTTGCGGGACCAATTTGCTATGTACTTTCTGCCTCCGTCTGCTGCTGCCGGTCCGTCTGCTGATGGTGTCGGTCCGTCTTCTACTGGTGCCGGTCCGTCGACTGCTGGTGTCGGTTCTTCTTCCGTGGGTCATCTTTCTTTCAACCCTGATGCCCCTTTGGTACCGCCTCCGACTGTGACGGTACTCCTGGATCTCATGTTGCCAGAGCAGCTACGCAGACTTCCGAGCAGTGTCTACGATGGCTTACCGCCGTACCTAGTGGAGGAGTATATTCGTCGGTCGCAGCAGGGATTACCACCACTGGGCAATCAAACTCCTCCTCCTTCTTAAAATATTGTAATTAAGAAAATTTAGAATATTTGTGGCAATTTTGGATTATTTGTGCTATGATCGGATTATAACGACGGATATTAGGTTACTCTTCAGGATAATTGATGTCTATTTTCTATTAATTTGGTTTGGTCTATGTGATTCTTGGATAATTTGTGTGCATTAAATTCGTATGTGCATATTTGGTCTATGTGATTCTTGGATAATTGGTGTGCATTATATATTTGGTCTATGTGATTGTTGGATAATTGGTGTACATTATATATTGGTTTGGTTTATGCATATTTTTGTGAACAGGGAAAGTGCTGTAATTTTTTTCAAAAAAATCTCAGTTAGCGACGGACTAGTGACCGGTTAGCGAGGATATTACCAGTTTCCGACTAATTTTCGACGGAATTTTCGTCGCCAACTGGAAATTTGAAACTGTTTCCAGGTAGCGACGGGTGGCCGACGGAATATTCGTCGGCATGGTTCTGGTGGTATATACTTCGACGGAATAGCGACGAAAAATCCGTCGCCACGACGACGGATAATCAGCCACTAATCAGTCGCTCTCTCGACGACGTAGCGACGGACACTCCGTCGACAAGGTTCTGGAAATGTTGGACATTTCTAGAACCATGGCGACGGATAATCAGCCACTAATCAATCGCTCTGTCGACGGCGTAGCGACGAAATGGCGACGACTTATCCGTCACCATGGTTCTGGAAATGCCAAGCATTTCCAGAACATGGTCGACGGATAATCCATCAGTATTCCGTCGCTACTCCGTCCTTTGTTAGCGACGGCGATCGACGGAATAGCGACGGAACGATACACTCTGATGCGCTATTACGACGGTTTACCGACGGACCATTACGTCGCTAGTGTCTACACAGTTCAGTATTTAATACTTGAAATGGACGAAAGCCCATCGAAAAGTCGTCGCTAATGCTTCGTATTGTGAAGTCGACAAGCCGTCGCTATCCCGTCGCTTGACGACTGCTTAGCGACGGACCGTTATTAGCGACGAGCTGATTGCCGACGGATTATTTTGGCCAAGATCCGTCAGTGATCGGTCGCTAATTGTCACGACCCGCACCCTAGAGTAAGGGCACGAGACGTGGGTACGTCCAGCCTACGCCGTAGTGTCGGCGGTAGAACGTTGTCCTAGGTCACAACATCTAACAGTTAAGGTAATACACAGTTATACTCCCCGAATGGGATGACATAACAGAATATAACTCAATCACAACTAAGGTAGAACAGGAATGAGATAGAAAGATAAAGATAGATAATATCTAGGAATGTAACATCACAGAGATACAAATCTAGAATTCTAAGTGACTAAAATAAATACATATCTCAGAATATCCCAGAATCTAAATACAGTGATCCAGAAAGTAAAAACAATCCTAATCTAGGAAGTGCCATCAACTGCTATCAGGTCCAAGTCACTAGTGATGTCTAATGCTGCCAAGAGGGATAGACACCAGAGCCTCGTCATTTACTGTAAAATTTTCAACATGTCCAGTCAGGACAGGAGCGAGTACAGTACATCTCAACAAAATCATAACCGGTTAGGAAATATAAACATGCTAGAGAGTAAGATACAGGATCTGAAGAAATAATATGATATAAAGAGAGAAACTGTAAGTAAATAGCTACAATATATAGAGAACTAACAGTGCTAGTAATTCAGAGCACAAGATGGTTATGTAGACGGCACGATGTTATACACGAGTAATCTACAGAGGTTGTACACGAGTAATCTACTGGGTTGAATACATAACCACTTCTACTCCCCCGCCCCAATCAATATACAAGGATCCAGCTACGTTATGTTATTGTACACGAAGGTCATGTGAATACATGATTATACACGATTCACACGTTTCGTACACGAATGTAACAAATACAAAGAGTACACGATGTTCTCGATAAAGTACACGAACACGAATACCCGATGTATCCGCTAAGGGAGATAACATCGCACAACCAGATCCATATAGTACTAATCCGTGTTTCCAACGTATCAGCATCATGTAAAATAATCTAAAGCAGGAATATAATCCTAAACAAGATATGAAATGATCAGAGAATGTACTCGCCTGTATCCTGAGAATCTGGAGGATATATACTGTCCGAGGAGTGGTGTCTGGCTCCTATTAGAACAGCACAAGTCACAACAAGTCCAGAATGGTAATAAGATGCACTACAATGCGTTCTACATGAATCTAGGTCAATCTAGACCAAAGTCAACTCTTAGTCAACTCTGGTCAGCCCTAAAGTCAACCTAAGTCAAAAAGTCTAATCTAGGTCTAACAAGACTATTCTAGGCTTACTAGGCTATTCTAGGCAATACCATGTCAAGCCTACCAATACACATCTACCCAAGATTATCACTATAGCTAACAATACACACATTGGTATATAGATTATAATCTAATCTTAGAAATGCATATCCTATAGCCACTATACCACATTACCCAATACTCTATAACATAATCTATAATACACGATATCATATATACAATACATTAAGTCCTATGGTATTCCATACTCTATGACATCATATCATAACATAAATCCTACATATCATGACACCATATATATAATATATATATTAAAATACAAATACACATATATAGGAAAGCTTGTATATATATATATATATATATATATATATATATATATATATATATATATATATATATATATATATATAACAAGGCTTATATATATATACACACATAGGGAGTGAGGGGGAACACATGAGTGCATGTGTGTGTGTTCAGAAACTGGTAAACAGTGAGGCTAATAGGAAAACAGTGAGGTACAAGAGTGTAAAACATGTGTGTATGTGTAGGACTTGTGTGTGTGTGTGTGTGTAACATGTAGTAGAGGAGTGAACTCAAGTGTGTGTTATTTGAGAGTGAAGGAGGGGAAAGCCTGAAATTAGGAACAGTGCATACATATATCAAATATGAACAGTAAAATAAAACAGTGGCATGGCATATATATGTGAGTGAGTCTAGAGTGTATTGTGTGTGTTGACAGTGCATAGGAGAGGAAGGAATTCTATTTTGCAGTTCAACAAAACCCCCAACCCTCATTCACAGAATTGGAACCTAAGTCACAGGTTTTAGAAGAATCCAATTCCAGGTTCTCAATAACTGGAACACAATCAATATCAGTTTTGAACCAAGGAAATCTCAGATTTTTGAAATTGAAAGGGAACAATGTACAGTGGCATCTCAGGTTTTAAAACTTAGTCTCAGGTTTATGTAAAACTGGGAACTAAATCTCAGTAATCAAATACCAATCCCAAACTCAGGTTTTCTGAAAAATGAAAAGGAAGGAAACCAATGCACAGCCTAACCATTATAAACCAATATCTAAAGCTCAGTTATCACATTATATCTATAGGTATGGTTCATAAATATCAATTCCCAATTACAGAGATAATCTCAGGTTTCAAATAACTCAAAATCAGTTCAACATTGAAAGAGGACATCACAGGTAACAGTTAAAAAGAAACCACATTCCCCATTCAATTCCCAGGAAATGCATTTGATTCTCAGGTTCATATTGACTGAAAACACAAACTAATATCAAGTTATCAAACAAGAATCTCAGAATTTTACATGTAATGTAAGGGAAACCATTTCCAGATTCAAACAGTGAACTCAGTTTAACAGTTTAATTGAAACTCAAATCATCCTCTAATCAATGAATAAACAATACCATGCATGGGAATTTACTCAGGTTTAACAGTTCAAAAGGAGAAGTATTCAGGTTAACAAGTTGCACAGGAAAACAGTTTGGTTATCACAGTTAGCAAGGGTTCTCAGGTTTTATGTTAGGAAAGGAAATAAAAACAGTTTTAACCCAAACTTAACATCCTATTCTCATTCCCAGGTTTAATAAAACTCAGTCAAATAAAACTTAACTGGAAACCTAAGTTAGTTTAGAATGGAACTCCCAGTTTCAGTTATCAATTGAAATCGACAACCCACATACCAATTCCCATATCACACCATACAAACCCAAATATGGAATAAAAATACTTAGCTAACATGAAATGAAACATGAGGGAATCAATATCAATTGAAAACATAACATAAAAGAGAATTAACTGTTTGGGAAAACTGGGAATAATCAGTATCAGACAGTGTATCAGGAATAACCCCAAAACCCATGCTCGAAATCAAATTTTCTAAACAAAACCTAAACTTACATGGAAACTGAATCTAACACATAATATACATAATATTTAGGAACTATTTAACAATTTAAAACACAATTTACAAGCATTAAAAACGATTTATAATACAGAACACAACACTGACCACTGGACTGCAAAGCGCACCACACTTGCACAGACCATCACGTGTCCGTCATGACACGAGAGTCCCTGAAACTCTAGGGATCTCGTGTCAGTCATGGACACGACTCCTATGTCGAGTTTCAAGCGTCGAAACCCTCTGTGCACAGAGAAAACGTGCACGAGCAGCAGGGGAGAAATCTGCCCGCGCGCGTGGGTGCACGACCGCGTGTCCACGCGCTCGTGTCGGCCCAACCCGACACGAAAATGTGCTCAGTGTCCAAGAAATGTATAAGCGAGCCTAAAATGGATTTTTCTATTCAAACACAAACACAAAAATCGATCGAAATGCCCTTTGAGGCATTTCGTCGAACACTTATCTATACACACTGGTACGTGTCTGATACGGACACGAAATGGGTCCAAATTCTAGGGTTAGCCTATCCTACTGTTAGGCTAGGGTTAGGGCATTCCTAAAATGATTTCTAACATAATTTATGAGCAAAGGAAAGGATTATACCTATAGGTGAACAAGCTCTCAAAAAGCCCCAATGAAATAATTCCTCAAACCACCAAAAGTTCTCCAAATTGATTCCTCCCTGTAAAAACTCAATACCAACAGCAAGAACAATGGATTTAGGTCCTAATGCAATTTGTTTGAAGGAATTTGGAGAAGAAATAGATTTTCTAAGGATTTACAAAGATGGGGACTCACCTCTTCCAAATGGCAAAGTTTTCTAAAGAGGCAACCCTAATTTTAAGAGGATATAAATAGGGGGGCTGACCATAGTGGCTGGTCAGATTTTCTAGGGTTAGGGCTTGGTTCAAAGGGTGTGGGCTATGGGCCATTAAGCCTATTAGTCATAAAATGACTTGTGACTTCACAAGCCATTCCTTAATCAAACTAGCTCCTATTTTCACCAAACTAAACCCAATGAGTTAATCCTCATCAACTTAAGTCAACCTAGGTTTTCATATCCTAATCACTTAGTCATGACCTAGGTTAGCCACTAGGTTAGTCTCCAAAGTCAACATAAGTCAAAGTCACTAAAACACCAAAATCAATTATACTAAAAATCTCTAAATATCACATTAATTCCAATAAATCTAAATAATACACAATAATTCCAAATAATTCTCAAAATTTTAAAAATGACCAAAATACCCTCATTTGGAAAACTGGGTGTTACAATCCTACCCACCTTAGAAAAATTTTGGCCTCGAAATTAAGATGATCGTACCCCTTCTAGGTCAAACCCCCCACAATCAAAGTCTCAGAACTTAATCAATCATAAAATTTAAAAGGACGACATACAGGATCATGGCATACGGTGGTAATGAAAGTCTCATCTAGGTATACTAGTCACACTAGACCAAAACAATCATAGGATATTAAAACATACAACAATCTGGTAGGGTGCATCAATATTCAAAGACTGGTTAAGATATAGGTCAAGGACTCACCTCCAACTAGGACTGGTGGCTGGAACTCCCTCCCGAAGGCGGAGTCTTGGCTGGGATAAGTGCAGCAGGACAGTCTCGCAGCCTGTGTGCAGCCGACCCACATAGCAGGCACACCCCTCTTCTCTTCCTACAGATGTCCCACACATGTCCAGGCTTCTTACAGAAGGTGCAGGTAGGCACTCTCTCAGCTGGCCTCTGCTGAACAGGAGTCTGGACTGGGTAGGCTGGTCTAGGCTGATAGTCTGGGTGCTCACAGGGCTCTGGGTATACACTGCTCCTCGGCCTCTTAGAACTAGGCTCTCCTCCTAAATGTACCAAATCCTACAGCAGTTGGATTCTACGGCCCTGCTCCTTCAGGATCTCAGCCTGAACTCTCTGTGTCTCCAACACATCCCGGAGAAGTCTGGATATCTGAGCTCCGTCAAGAAGCAAACCTGTCGAGGGTATGGTATGGGGTACTGCTCCTGGAGGCAGAGGAGGAGGCGGGGAAGGACTCTTGGTCTCAGATGAGACTGCCACTCTCTCCTGAGTAACATGTGGTGGAGGGTAACTCTCTGGTGAGGATGCTAACACCTCATCGATGACGGGAGGTGCCACTACCCTTGGGTCAGCCTGAGGGGTCACTACCTCCTGAGCAATAGGAGGTGGAAGCACACTGTCAGTAGCTGCAGCTGCTCTCAGGCGACAGGCTCGGGTCATGGGTGCCATACTGGGAAGGATAAACAAGAAAACAACAATCATCAAGGCTGTATGGCAGTCTACCATCCTATCTGAAAACTGATAATTATCAAGAAAAATAAAATAAGACAACTACTAATCATCTATAAAGGGTACTATTTAAGAAAAATCAAAACCAAAAGTTTAAGGAACGAAAGTCAATAGCATTGAATCCAATCACAATCTAATATATATAGAAGAGAGAGTGTTAGAGGGGAAAAGCTAACATTATATAAAGGTTATGTGGTTAGTGTGAAATATACATGAAAGTGTATAGGAGGATTTGAGTCCCAACTGTAGCTATCAAGTTACACTATTCATAGCATATTGGTTAAGCAGTCTACAAGGCACAAGCTATTTACTCATAACATGCATGGCTAACCATGTATATATGTATATCTATACGTATAGAGAGGTAAAGATTTAATTATGCATCTACATACATTATAACATGTTTATAGAACTATATATATATATCTATATAGCTATATGAACATAACATAGAGATGAAAGGTTAGGTTTTCATGGCAGTTGTGTACATTAGTGTAGAGTGTCATGTGTACATGGGTTAAGACTTGAAATGAAGGGTTCATCATTCAGCTAGCTCAATATTACATATTAGGTCTGAAATTGAACTACACATATTGAAAGCAATGTAAAAAAAAATGTTAACATGTATTCAGTTTTCAAGGTTTTGGAGAAATTCGAACATCAAAACCAACTCAATGTGTACCCTAACCACAACTTAACATGTAAGAGTACGAACCTAACATTATATACCTGCACACAACCATGTATACGGCTCAAAACTTTACAATTTAAAACTGCAATTTGAACTAAACACTTAGAATCCAAGGTTAAGGGTTTACTATGCACACAGTCTCATATTTGACAAATTTAAACACAAACTCAACCAATTTCTTTAAGAAATGAAACCCTGTATATAACATACATGTGTAGTGATGCAAGCAAAACTAATAACATGAAATTTAAATTTAAATTACGAATTTAATATGGAGTAACAGAGAACTAGTCACTGATACTGCACTATATTAGAATACTAGGATTTGAGAACTTAACATTAATCATATTAACATGCATTTAGATAGGTTGGTAAACAAGTGTAGTATGCATACGTGTCAGGCAAGTATCTGTGTCCACTATATATATATATATATATATACTAGGGTAATACAAGAATCAATGGCAAGAAGAAAATAATGATAAAATCTGTTCTGCCTATCTGTTTAAAAGAAGGAACTATTTGAAACCAGAGTTACAATATCAAATCTAAGTCAAAGTCTAGCAAAATCATTGATTCATTGTATTAGGAAAAAATTTATAGCAAAAGTTACACAAGGTTCATAATAACAGCTAAGCTACTCCTACTCATACTCCTACTCCTAAGTTAAATGATGATGGAAACAATTTATAGTAACTGGAATGAAGATAGAGACGATATATTTAAGAACCTTTCCAAGATACAATCTGATAATCATATGCGTCTGTCCAAAATCATGATACTCAGAATCCTCGCAACGCTAGTAAGCAAAGCTGCGATAAACGGTAGAGTCCATAACAGGGGCATGCACCTCTTTAGTCATGTCGTCTGGAATTCTCGCTAAGCCGACTAGTATAGCTGCAAGAAATTCCAAATCTCATAACCAAGATACGTACATCTGAAGTCAGGTCTCTATGTTTCCGCCACGCCAGCTAATATAGCTGCGATAAACTCTAGGTTCCGTAACCAAGTAGACGTTTATTATCCCCGTTATTCCGTCAACATATGTTATCAGAAGGTACCGTAACTCAGGCCATAAAATTTATCTCGATGGGAAAATCAAAATCAACAACGATTCATCAAAATCAAATTCAATAATCAAGGAGTGAGAGCGAACAAAACAAGGGAAAGGATTTCAAATTGAAGTTTAAATAAGATTCTCAAGGGTCATCCCAGGAATCTCTCAAGGAATCCTAACTGTGATTGAGTACCCTTAAAGCATATCCTAATCCTACTGCAGACTGTAGTGATACTCTAGTTCGAATACCACTACATAACTCGACCTGCATGGGCCACCACTAAAAACGTGTCATGACCCGCACCCTAGAGTAAGGGCACGAGACGTGGGTATGTCCAGCCTACGCCGCAGTGTCGGTGGTAGAACGCTGTCCTAGGTCACAACATCTAACAGTTAAGGTAATACACAGTTATACTCCCCGAATGGGGTGACATAACAGAATATAACTCAATCACAACTAAGGTAGAACAGGAATGAGATAGAAAGATAAAGATAGATAATATCTAGGAATGTAACATCACAGAGATACAAATCCAGAATTCTAAATGACTAAAATAAATACATATCTCAGAATATCCCAAAATCTAAATACAGTGATCCAGAAAGTAAAGACAATCCTAATCTAGGAAGTGCCATCAACTGCTATTAGGTCCAAGTTACTAGTGATGTCTAATGCTGCGCCAAGAGGGATAGACACCAGAGCCTCATCATTCACTGTAAAATTTTCAACAGGTCCAGTCAGGACAGGAGCGAGTACTGTACATCTCAACAAAATTATAACCGGTTAGGAAATATAAACATGCTAGAGAGTAAGATACAGGATCTGAAGAAATAATATGATATAAAGAGAAAAACTGTAAGTAAATAGCTACAATATATAGAGAACTAACAGTGCTAGTGATTCAGAGCACAAGATGGTTATGTAGACGGCACGATGTTATACACGAGTAATCTACAGAGGTTGTACACGAGTAATCTACTGGGTTGAATACATAACCACTTCTACTCCCCCGCCCCAATCAATACACAAGGATCCAGCTACATTATGTTATTGTACACGAAGGTCATGTGAATACATGATTATACATGATTCACACGTTTCGTACACGAATGTAACAAATACAAAGAGTACACGATGTTTCCGATAAACTACACGAACACGAATACCCGATATATCCGCTAAGGGTGATAACATCGCACAACCAGATCCATATAGTACTAATCCGTGTTTCCAATGTGTCAGCATCATGTAAAATAATCTAAAGCAGGAATATAATCCTAAACAAGATATAAAATGATCAGAGAATGTACTCGCCTGTATCCTGAGAATCTGGAGAATATATACTGTCCGAAGAGTGGTGTCTGGCTCCTATTAGAACAGCACAAGTCACAACAAGTCCAGAATAGTAATAAGATGCACTACAATGCGTTCTACATGAATCTAGGTCAATCTAGACCAAAGTCAACTCTTGGTCAACTCTGGTCAGCCCTAAAGTCAACCTAAGTCAAAAAGTCTAATCTAGGTCTAACAAGACTATTCTAGGCTTACTAGGCTATTCTAGGCAATACCATGTCAAGCCTACCAATACACATCTACCCAAGATTATCACTATAGCTAACAATACACACATTGGTATGTAGATTATAATCTAATCTTAGAAATGCATATCCTATAGCCACTATACCACATTACCCAATACTCTATAACATAATCTATAATACACTATATCATATATACAATACATTAAGTCCTATGGTATTCCATACTCTATGACATCATATCATAACATAAATCCCACATATCATGACACCATATATATAATATATATATTAAATACAAATACACATATATAGGAAAGCTTGTATATATATATAAGAAGGCTTATATATATATACACACATAGGGAGTGAGGGGGAACACATGAGTGCATGTGTGTGTGTTCAGAAACTGGTAAACAGTGAGGCTAATAGGAAAACAGTGAGGTACAAGAGTGTAAAACATGTGTGTGTGTGTAGGACTTGTGTGTGTGTGTGTAACATGTAGTAGAGGAGTGAACTCAAGTGTGTGTTATTTGAGAGTGAAGGAGGGGAAATCCTGAAATTAGGAACAGTGCATACATATATCAAATAGGAACAGTGAAATAAAACAGTGGCAGGGCATATATATGTGAGTGAGTCTAGAGTGTATTGTGTGTGTTGACAGTGCATAGGAGAGGAAGGAATTCCATTTTGCAGTTCAACAAAACCCCCAACCCTCATTCACAGAATTGGAACCTAAATTACAGGTTTTAGAAGAATCCAATTCCAGGTTCTCAATAACTGGAACACAACCAATATCAGTTTTGAACCAAAGAAATCTCAGATTTTCGAAATTGAAAGGGAACAATGTACAGTGGCATCTCAGGTTTTAAAACTTAGTCTCAGGTTTATGTAAAACTGGAAACTAAATCTCAGTAATCAAATACCAATCCCAAACTCAGGTTTTCTGAAAAATGAAAAGGAAGGAAACCAATGCACAGCCTAACCATTATAAACCAATATCTAAAGCTCAGTTATCACATTATATCTATAGCTATGGTTCATAAATATCAATTCCCAATTACAGAGATAATCTCAGGTTTCAAATAACTCAAAATCAGTTCAACATTGAAAGAGGACATCACAGGTAACAGTTAAAAAGAAACCACATTCCCCATTCAATTCCCAGGAAATGCATTTGATTCTCAGGTTCATATTGACTGAAAACACAAACTAATCTCAAGTTATCAAACAAGAATCTCAGAATTTTACATGTAATGTAAGGGAAACCATTTCCAGATTCAAACAGTGAACTCAGTTTAACAGTTTAATTGAAACTCAAATCATCCTCTAATCAATGAATAAACAATACCATGCATGGGAATTTACTCAGGTTTAACAGTTCAAAAGGAGAAGTATTCAGGTTAACAAGTTGCACAGGAAAATAATTTGGTTATCACAGTTAGCAAGGGTTCTCAGGTTTTATGTTAGGAAAGGAAATAAAAATAGTTTTAACCCAAACTTAACATCCTATTCTTATTCCCAGGTTTACTAAAACTCAGTCAAATAAAACTTAACTGGAAACCTAAGTTAGTTTAGAATGGAACTCCCAGTTTCAGTTATCAATTGAAATCGACAACCCACATACCAATTCCCATATCACACCATACAAACCCAAATCTGGAATAAAAATACTTAGCTAACATGAAATGAAACATGAGGGAATCAATAGCAATTGAAAACATAACATAAAAGAGAATTAACTGTTTGGGAAAACTGGGAATAATCAGTATCAGACAGTGTATCAGGAATAACCCCAAAACCCATGCTCGAAATCAAATTTTTTAAACAAAACCTAAACTAACATGGAAACTGAATCTAACACATAATATACATAATATTTAGGAACTATTTAACAATTTAAAACACAATTTACAAGAATTAAAAATGATTTATAACACAGAACACAACACTGACCACTGGACTGCAAAGCGCACCACACTTGCACAGACCATCACGTGTCCGACACGACACGAGAGTCCCTGAAACTCTAGGGATCTCGTGTCAGTCATGGACACGACTCCTATGTCGAATTTCAAGCGTCGAAACCCTTTGTGCACAGAGAAAACGTGCACGAGCAGCAGGGGAGAAATCTGCCCGCGTGCGTGGGTGCACGACCGCGTGTCCACGCGCTCGTGTCGGCCCAACCCGACACGAAAACGTGCTCAGTGTCCAAGAAATGTATAAGCGAGCCTAAAATAGATTTTTCTATTCAAACACAAACACAAAAATCGATCGAAATGCCCTTTGAGGCATTTCGTCGAACACTTATCTATACACACTGGTACGTGTCCGATACGAACACGAAATAGGTCTAAATTCTAGGGTTAGCCTATCCTACTGTTAGGCTAGGGCTAGGGGATTCCTAAAATGATTTTTAACAGAATTTATGAGCAAAGGAAAGGATTATACCTATAGGTGAACAAGCTCTCAAAAAGCTCCAATGAAATGATTCCTCAAACTACCAAAAGTTCTCCAAATTGATTCCTCCCTGTAAAAACTCAATACCAACAGCAAGAACAATGGATTTAGGTCCTAATGCAATTTGTTTGAAGGAATTTGGAGAAGAAATGGATTTTCTAAGGATTTACAAAGATGGGGACTCACCTCTTCCAAATGGCAAAGTTTCCTAAAGAGGCAACCCTAATTTTAAGAGGATATAAATAGGGGGGCTGACCATAGTGGCTGGTCATATTTTCTAGGGTTAGGGCTTGGTTCAAAGGGTGTGGGCTATGGGTCATTAAGCCTATTAGTCATAAAATGACTTGTGACTTCACAAGCCATTCCTTAATCAAACTAGCTCCTATTTTCACCAAACTAAACCCAATGAGTTAATTCTCATCAACTTAAGTCAACCTAGGTTTTCATATCCTAATCACTTAGTCATGACCTAGGTTAGCCACTAGGTTAGTCTCCAAAGTCAACATAAGTCAAAGTCACTAAAACACCAAAATCAATTATACTAAAAATCTTTAAAAATTATATTAATTCCAATAAATCTAAATAATACATAATAATTCCAAATAATTCTCAAAATTTTAAAAATGACCAAAATACCCTCATTTAGAAAACTGGGTGTTACACTAATACAAATTGCTGACGGACGGGCGACGGATATGGTCGTCGCTAAATCGACATATTTTGGTAGTGGTCTTCCTTTTATACATCGAATGCAGCTTCTCCCATAATGCTTTTGTTGAACTCTCCATGGACACGTGGTGAAATACCGAATCATCCAACCATTGGCGGATGAATCAACGGCCTTCTGATCCAGTCGTTTTTAGTCTTTAACAGCTTTGTCCATTGGCTTTGCGTTGTCGCCCTCCAACGGACCATGCAAGTCCTTGCACCAGAGTAGATCCTCCATCTTGGCTTTCAAATCGTCCAGTTTCCCCCTATGAGGGTGATCATACGAGTGTTCATCTGCTCCATAGACATGGTTGCCAGAACCTCCAAAGCTCTGATACCAGATATTGGGAATCGAATACGCCATCTTGCGCTCCGATACCATGTCTGGGACGTTACTGCAGCGGAAACTTAGGCCAACCCACCTGAAATAATCAACACCCGTCTAACGGATACCAAGCACAGATAAAGACAAGTATATGACGGTGACTACATCACCTGGACAAATCCCAATCTCTATAACTCAGATGAAATTACAAGATTGACAAAAACTAATATTGAACCCTTTGCCCTAATAGGTTCAACCCCCTCACCACACTCAAGAAGAAAATAAAGAGATTACAATTGAAATCGTTCACCAACCCGTAGCAATCTCCATAACCGAAAATGACGACCCCTCGATTAGATCTATTCTTCCTTCTGTCTTGGATGGCAAAGTCCTAAGAGCAAAGTGCAGAACTTTCACTTATATTTTCTGTGGACGAGCACCTCGAATCTCCACTTTTTGTGCTGTGCTTTGTGCCTCCACCCTCACCCCATATATAGGGTGATAAAAACCTATTTTAGGTTATAATATGATTTCTTAAATAGGAGGCCCTCAAATAAGAATCCTACTACACCTAAAATAGCCCATCAACATCCTATTTTAGATTATAATAAGATCTCTTAAATAGTAAACCCTCAAATAAGAATCATATTATATCTAAAATAGCCCAACACTAATTTTGGACAACCAAATCAAATTAAATCAAATATTTAATCAGATTTGGAATCCATAAATATGCTATTACTAAATCCATACTGGACTACAACAATCTCCCCCTCCAGACTGGACATCTAAATCAAATTAAATCAAATATTTAATCAGATTTGGACCCCATAAATATGCTATTACCAAATCCAGACTAGACTCCAACACCTGCCTGCCTTCTGCGGCCAGGAGGGCTCCCCCTCGACCAGGCTGCAACACCAGCAGCCTTTAGTTGCTGCAGCAGCATCTGCTGTCGCGGCTACCGTACTCCACGCGCCGCTGTGCGCGCTCTGCTCTTCACTGTCGTGTGCGACACGATGGAGGTACGCTTCCCCCCTTGTCTCCTTGTTCTCATCGTGTATGTGTATATGGTTTTTCTAAGATTTAGATGGATGGAGTTGTGATGGATTTGTTAGATGTGTTCTTCATTTGTATATGTAATGGAGAGCTATATAAATTCCTATACTCTTGTTACAAAGGATCCATGTATGGTCATTCCTATTCATATACATATACTAAGTATATATATAAATGTCGGTATAGTTATATATAATTGTCTATATACATGTGTATAAATATAGTTTTACGTATGTAAATTATAATGTATATATACAATACTCTCCCGAATGTATATATGTATATACTTGTTGCCATTATATATAAATATGTATGTATACACTTAAAGTTTGTATAGATATATGGATATATATAAATAACCCTATGTACTTTCCATATATAATTCGTATACATGTACTTATGTATATATACTTTTACCATATACAAATGACTTTATAAAAAATATATATATATATATATATATATATATATATATATATATATATATATATATATATATATATATATATATACTCTATGAGTATTGTCTATGTATATTTCTAGTAAATCTAATTTGTGTATATATACTCTACGTATATTCATGTATACATATATATGATTTCAAATATAAGACTAGTGTATATAAATTCCTGCTTGTATATGCACATCTTTTCATATGTAACTTGCGGATACACACCTATACTTGCATATGTCCTGTATACATATGAAACTTGTAGGTGTACCCCCTGGATAATGTAGCGTAGTATATAAATATGATATCAAGTACGTATAACGTGCACTCTACTTAGTGTGTAGTTAGATGCGTAGTCATGGATGTTCTTCTAGCGTATCGTAAGCCTTGGTTGTGTAATTGTAGGTCTCTTGGATGGCATGATTGAGGAGGAAGGGACCGGAGCACTACTTGCACATTGCGGGATTGAAGGCAAGTATACCTTGCCTTGTATTACTGTTTTACATATACATCATTATACTCTTGTTAGCATAGAAATGGTTAGTAGAGACCGGGAATTGTCTCGGGCGTAGTCGATGATGGCATCGACATTTAGGACTACCCACTTGACCTAGCAGTAGGCGACGTACCCTTAGTTGTGGAGTTGTTGTTACAACTCCCTTGACCATGACACGTGTTACGACACATCACTGAGTGAGATCAGATCATGGCACGCGCTGTCGCTCTCGACTGACTATCAGTGCGAGTGGCTCGTGTGACGGCACATATAGGGTAGTGATGGTTCTAGATAGATGGCTCTTCATAGAGAGTAGATGTTTGGGTTGTGGATGCGACTTGTACATCACTGGGCGGGAAAGACAACCAGTAGGTGTATGGGATAGACTGTTACTTTATTCTAGCCTCAATGATACCCGGTTATGGTCATGGTTACCCGGTTATGGGCCATACACTCACTAGGGGATACATCCGGCAGCGGCCACTAGCTACGTGCTAGGTATGGTCGGAAGGTATACTAGTGTTTGTATGTTTACATCGGCTCGTGATCCGACGTCGGCTCGTGCTCCGATGCCATTCCCTTATCTACCCACCCATACGTTCCGAAGTTGTCTTTTATATGCATTCACATAGACTGGTTAGCACACCCCTTATATTTATATCAGTATTTACTTTATGACATGTTCCTATTTGTATCTTGCTATGTCCCCTGAGGACCTGGTTTCTTTCCAGATCCCGACGAGCACCTATACTCGACGATCTACGGTACCGGAGCTGAGGCATGAGACTTTGCAGAGGACTACGAGGTCTACCCTGAGGAGTTTCCTTGATCTAGGGTATGCTGCTACTTTGGCTGAGAGTTTCATTATCTAGCTAACTGTTGCTCTTAGCTAGTTATCTTCCATTCATATATTTTCATTCTGATGTATTATAGGATTGTTTCTACCAGACTTGTATTTTCTTTAGTTGTATTTGGACATTCAGACTACTCTGTTTTTATATTCAATACTTCCTTTTATGTTATCTGTGGATGCGATTTAGATGATTGCCTGTGTTGGTTAGTTACTCTTACATCGTAGTATGTCTAAGTGAGTCCATTAAATTGGGTAGCTCACTCTAGGTCGTATCAGCTGGTCAGGTTATGCCCTAATCCCATATATTTGGGAGTGGGGCGTGACGGTTAGATTTTAAATCATAAATTCAAAACTATGGATTAGATTAAATAATGGATTAGATCCAATACAATAATCTATGAATTTGGTTATTTACATTTAAATTATGATAGTTGTTTTTGCTACATAAGATGGAGATATTATCAATATTTTTAACATCTAAAATATGTTACACACGCAACGCGTGTGCCCGACACTAGTATTATATAATCAAAATACCAGGGATATTTTGATTATATATATATTCTAAGCTAAAGATATATTTATGAATGAACAATATAGTCATTTCATAATCCCACTAATTTAAATTTACAAACATATTGTTGTAACCTTCTCTTTTTCCTCTCACGAACCTTTCTTTTGCTTTTCTTCTCATAAAGGAAAAGAAAATTTCCAAACACTTCTGTCAGGTAGGAAACTTTATGTTCCGTAGATTTATCAGAAAAGTAAAGAAAATTTTCAAACACTTTTGTCAGTTTGATTTCTTTGTCTTATATATGCATATAATTTCTTTCTTTCTTTCTTTTAACTATATGTACACCTTTCAGTAAATAATTTATCTATTCCTACTGTACTTTATGTTCTACAACATTATTCGAAGAAGACAAATTAGAAACAAATATATATTATATTAAATTACGGTAGATTATATTTTAAATGATGAATTCGAAACTATTGATTAGATCAAATAATAGATTAGATCAAATACAATAATGCATGAATTTGTTTATATACATTTAAATTATAATAGTTATTTTTGCTAAATAAGATAAATATGATATCAATATTTTAAAATCTAAAACATGTTGCATACGCAGTGCGTATGCCCGGCAATTAACCAAAATCCTAGCACTTATCCTCCTCCAAATTATTTAGGTAATTTCTATGGGCACTACCAAAATTGCTAGGGGACATCATTTACTTGGGGACAGCCCATGAATGTGGAGAAATTGCTAGGGGGCACCCAAAAATTGCTAGGGGCAGCCCAACCCCCCCAAACCCAAAAATTCACTTTCATTTTCATTATTCACCCTCTCTCCTCAAGAAGAAAAGAAAGAAAGCTCTCTCCCTCTCCCTCTCCATCTCCTAAACCCTAATTTCTTCTTCTCCATCACTCCATTCTCAATCCCTCCACGAAGATTCTCGAAGAGATGACACGCAAGTCAAAGCAACCGGAATCCAGGTACGTTCTTCCCTAATTTCTTCAAATTTTTTTTACATTATATTCGAAACCCTAGAATTGGTTTAATTCTTGAAAAAGTTTTTGTAAAATAGGTTTATAATCTCTTGCACGTTCTCTTCCCTTATTTTCGAACACAAGAAACCCGAAATTTATGTTGAAACCCTAACCCTAGAACACGACAAAGTAGGATGTCGTTATGGGAGTTCGGGTTCACGATAGTATGACTGCCCGGAATGTGGCAGTCCTAATGAAAATTAGGACTGCCACAGTCCTGGCAGTCCTATTCTGAAAGAGGACTGCCACAGTCCTGGCAGTCCTATTCAGAAAGAGGACTGCCAGGAATATGGCAGTCCTAATTTTCATTAGGACTGCCACATTCCTGGCAGTCCTACTTGTTATGACATATAGGAGTTGGGTAAGTGCATGTTGTTTCTATTACTTAATAAGTGTATGTTGTCATGCAGTCCACCGAACAAAAGAATACGGCCCACCGCGTCAAAGCGGAAGGAACGTGCAGAACGTCCTCGCGAGCGTCCGATAACAATTACCGAACCGGCGCCCGAAGCTCGATCTCGAACATCGCCACCGGCACGTCAAGCTCGGTCGAAGCAACGAGCTCCTACTCCTACGCCTCCTTCCGACAACGACGACGACGACCTGCCAATTGCCCAATTCCTATCACGTCAAGAGGGTTCTGCTCCATTTGAGGAGGTCGGTCCTTCTGAGGAGGCCGGTCCTTCTGAGCCGCCTGTCCGTCCGCCCGGTTGCTCAATGTTGGTTTCTTTTGAGAACCACATTGCGTATGAAATATGGAAGAACCCGGTATGTACATGACATTTGTAAACTACCAGTTTAGTATACTTTTCAAATATGTATTTCATAATTGATATATGTTTTGTTGTATACAGAGGACATATCGTATCCTTAGGGCTGTGAGTCACGGGAAGAAAACCGTGTCCTGGCAGTTTACAAGCTTATCCGAGGCCGTTCGGAGCAAAATCATACCGAGCGGCTTGCACAATTTGGCACAAAACGCCTACCGAATAATGGATAGTGCCCTCATATCCGCATTCGTGGAGAGATGGCACCCGAAGACGAACACATTTCATCTCCCAGCAGGGGAGATGACCATTACACTCGACGACGTCTACCAGATATTGGAGCTGCCAGTGACCGGACGTGTAATGACCAAAGAACATTACACGAATGAGAAATCCGTGAAATGGTACGAGAAGATCGTCAAGTTCGTCTCAACTCACCTTGGAGTTACGGCTACGAGTTTTACAACTCTACCAGGCTTCAAGAAGTCGTACGGAATTCCTCTATCATTTTTGGTGGACCAGTTCATGGATATGGAGGTGGATGACGATGACGATGAGACGGTCGACGCGGTGGCTCGTGCGTATATGTTGTTCGTCCTGGGAACGGTCGGCATTCCGGACAAGTCCGGTACGTCGATACATGCTCGGTACATGCTAAACTTATCTGATGTGGATGACTTCATCGAGATATCCTGGGGAAGCGGTATCCTGGCCAACCTTTACCGCGAGCTCGGCATCGCATCCCGTGTCGGGACTAAGACTATGGCCGGCTGTCAGACTCTGCTACATGTAAGAAAACTTCTAACAATTTAATCTTGTATACTTAAATTTGTTGTTTTAATTTTTACTATTCATTTATAAATTGAATAGGCATGGATATACGAGCACTTTTCGATGCTTAGACGGGCTGACGAAAACCCAGCATATCTTGAACACCTTCCTCGAGTGTGTCGATGGAGGCCATCCCAACTGGAAACAAAAAATTGGCAAACACTGGCTTCCATTCGTGAAGTATTAGACAGTTTGGTGCCAGAAGAGGTACTATTTTTTGACTAACTTTTTCATGTTAATTTTGTATTGTTGTTAACTTTATTCCTACAGATTTTTTGGAATCCATACCGGGATTTACGTGAGTTGAATCGTGACGTCCAACCGGTTTCTTTATTTCATGGCATGATCACATGCTATGAAATCACGGAGCCGTACATGCCCGACAGAGTACTTCGTCAGTTCGGCTTCGTGCAAACTGTGCCGAAGCGTACATTACGGCTGTTGGAGCCTCCGTGCAGAACCCAACCGGCGGAATTCGACTGGGTAACTGACTTTTACTCGGAGTGGCAACGACATGTACTTCGGGAATCTGAGAGACGACCGGTCACCGAGATGGCCGATTGCAGCGAGGACTACATGCAGTACTTCCTGGGGGTCGGACATCCTAAGTTGTCGAACCCTACCAACCCGGGTCCCGTGGCCGTCGGAGCAGTTGGAGCTCTTCCTTCCAAGAATGTCTTGTATGCTGGGTTGGTGAGAATGGTGAGTTCCGTATTTATAATAAGACTGAGATTTTTCATGTTTGTAGACTTAATTCATTTATACTTTCATTTTCAGTCTCAAAGGGTGAAGGAGTTGGCGCAGACACTCCGGAGAGGTTGCCAAAGTGATGAGTGTGTCGCCGTCGCCAACGAGCTTGAGCGCATCGACGACGTGGTCGACTTCCCCTTCATGAACAATAGGGAGTCTCGTTCCAAGGCCCGGCATGATATGTAGATGGATTTCGATATTTTTCATGATTCAAACTTTAGTTGGCTGTAGATTAGTAACGTACATTTGATGAATTATTGTGGATATTTTGCTGTGTTTGAAACTTAATTTGGATGTGGAATATTTGGGACTAAGTAGTTGTGATGAATTATTGTAGTTGTGATGATTTCAACTCTGTGTGGCAATTTGAACTCTGTGGCAATTTGACTCTGTGGCAATTTGTGATGAATTTTAACTCTGTGTGTTGAGTCCCACAAAAAAATCATCACACAGAGATTCATAGTTAGGACTGCCACACCCATGGCAGTCCTACACTAAAGTAGGACTGCCAGGGTCCTGGCAGTCCTATCCAAAACTTGCTGTAACATCAAGTTTTGGGTAGGACTGCCACACCCTTGGCAGTCCTACACTGAAGTAGGACTGCCATGGGTGTGGCAGTCCTAACTAGGAATCTCTGTGTGAATTTGATTCACACATAAATTCATCACAGAGATTCTTAGATAGGACTGCCACACCCTTGGCAGTCCTACACTGAAGTAGGACTGCCAGGATGCTGGCAGTCCTACCCAAAACTTGCTGTTACAACAAGTTTTGGGTAGGACTGCCAGGACCCTGGCAGTCCTACTTCAGTGTAGGACTGCCATGGGTGTGGCAGTCCTAACTAGGAATCTCTGTGTGAATTTGATTCACACATAAATTCATCATAGAGATTCTTAGATAGGACTGCCACACCCTTGGCAGTCCTACACTGAAGTAGGACTGCCAGGATGCTGGCAGTCCTACCCAAAACTTGCTGTTACAACAAGTTTTGGGTAGGACTGCCAGGACCCTGGCAGTCCTACTTCAGTGTAGGACTGCCAAGGGTGTGGCAGTCCTATCTAAGAATCTCTGTGTGAATTTGATTCACACATAAATTCATCACAGAGATTTTTAGATAGGACTGCCACACCATTGGCAGTTCTACACTGAAGTAGGACTGCCAGGATGCTGGCAGTCCTATCCAAAACTTGCTGTAATAGCAAGTTTTGGGTAGGACTGCCAGGACCCTGGCAGTCCTACTTCAGTGTAGGACTGTCATGGGTGTGGCAGTCCTGATACTGATACTCTGTAACAGTTTCTCAAACTGAAACGATGTGACAGTGGACACTCACATAACACATATAAGACACAGGTAGGTACATATAACACAGGTAGACACAGGTAAACACATATAACACAGGAAGGCACATATAGTACACAGGTAGGCACATATAACACAGGTACGCAAAATCAAACACATATAACTCAAAATTTACTCTATATATATTATTGGACTTTATATTTCACTGTATACAAAAGTGGTCCTCCATATACAAAATGTTAGACTGTAAATATATCTATACTTAGTCGATTTCGATGTCGTAGTGGTCAGCAGGTAAGTCTCTTGGCTCCTCAATCTTCAACAAACTCTTACAATGGTTGATCTGCTCAACGAAAGGTGTGGTCCAAGCGATGGCTTCGACCGGTGCTCTTTTGTACCAAACTGTTGAAGGTGGAGGAATCGAAGAATGAGCGATCATCTTTAGTACAACGAAGTGATCCCCAATCAGACCTATAGTACATAGGTTAGACACTCCGTGGTCCGTCGGAGGAGCGCACATCGGAAAGAATATATTGTTAATATCCAGCGAGATAAGTACAACAGGTATCATGTACCTATTAGCAAATAAATAGCCGGCAGACGGGACTGACATGTAGTGGTCTGTCCCGGTAATACTGTCGGTGCAAGGGATACTTAACAACAAACTTGCAACCGTTTCTTCGCTTAGGATGCGGGAGTAGAATGGAAGACGAGTCTCTAACTCCTTGTACAGCTTCTGCCTCACCCGTCTCCATCCGTCTTTGTCATCATAACCAAGATGCATTGCAAGGACATAAAATCCGTAATGGCCATCACCGGGGACATCGACAATAGACCAAATGTAACTTCGAAGCGCAGGTTGAAATTTGTCAATATACAAACTCGTTGTTTGGCTTGCAACTGTATCTTTTCTTAGGAGATCCAATTTCTCTATTTTTCGGTGAACGACAAGCTTCCCCTTCCGTACAGGCGAAGGTTGCCGTAAGCTTCGTTCAACATGCTCAAAATGCGATGGATCTCTCCTAGTTGATTCCAGCCTTCTCTTCTGTGAACTAGTCAATCTTGTTTGAGGCCTGCCTTTAGGATTGGAAACAACGGTCGGCTCATGCATTGTAGTAGTGACCGGACATGCAATTTCTTACATTTTAAGCTCAATGGACTGCCACTCCGCTGCTACTGAGGCTAACCACCTTGCGTGGAGAAGTTTCAGTTGTGGCAAAGAGATGAAATCATCGTCCGTCTTCACCACAGGCATCATAGACAACTGCCTCCAACGTTCATCGACTGCTTCAACTGGAATAGGAATGGATTCACGGCGATATTCATTAATCTGATGTGCACAAGGGAGGCCCAGTGTATGTCGATGTACACACCCGCAAACCTCGGGATCAAGTCCGACAAACTTTGATCTTTCAATCTCATCAGCTATTAAGGCCAACGCCTTGTGAGATACCACGCGCATTAAAGCATCTAAGAGTACTTCCTTTCTATGCTCATGCTTGACTATATTCAAACTCATCACAAATGATGCCTTAATTTCATTCACCGTCCGGTCTACTGATAAATGTATAGCTTGCCAAACAGAGACGAAGTTGCCGAGAGATGATTTTAGGTGCCTCTTCAATAAAGAGTGTGCTCCTTCGACACGGTTGGTAGTTGTCGTGCCGTAATGCTTCACCATATTCGACCATGCTATGACGAATTATTCTTTGTGCGGTTCAAGCCATGTATCTTTGATGTAAGAAATGCATGCCGGCTCCTTCGCCTCCCACTTTTGCTTGAACAAGTACCATGCGGCGTCGTAACTGGCAATCGTAGATGCTCGCCACACACAATTCCAATTATTGTAGAATTCGTTAAAAATCTGCATGTCGATTTTACCATCCTCCTTCTGAAACTTCAACTTACATTAGGCTTGAATATTACGATTGACATGCCAAGTGCATAGCAATGTATCCGCTTGAGGAAAAACAATGCAAATAGCATTAATGAGGGCGTACTCTCTGTCGGTAACAAATACTGACGGCTCTGTATGACTAGTGTAAAGTGTTTTCAGTTTCTCCAACGCCCATGTGTAGTCTTCAAGCTTCTCACTCTTCATGAAGCAAAATGCCACTGGAAATGTTTTCCAAGTAGAGGTGAACCCGACAACATGAAAGAGAGGCATCTTGAACTTATTTGTCTTGTACGTGCAATCAAGGACTAACACGTCGGACTGCCAGGGCCCTGGCAGTCCTTCTTCTGTGAAGGACTGCCACAACTCTGGCAGTCCTAGTCTATGATCTGGACTGCCAGAGTGTTGGCAGTCCTCTGTGTCACAGCACGATTTTAGGTCCGATGATAAGTTCAAATGTAGTTACCAAGAGAGCTTCCGATGCATCAAAGTTGTCTTCGGACGTTGCGGGAACGTGTTCATCGGACGTGGCGGGAACGTTTGATGATCCCGGTTGATCCATCTTCAATAATTTTCTATATTTAACACATAATTCAACTTTAATATGTGAAATTCTTGTTTAAAACATGTAACATATTATAGTTCGATGACTTACCAAAAATTTGGAGAAGTCAATGACCTAGAGTTGAGGGAGAGAACAATTTGCCAAAAATGTAGGGAGAAAAGAAAAGAATTAGGGTTTTAATTCTTTGACCTAAGAGAAGAGAAGGAGAGAAGAAAATAGTTGAGGGAGAAAAGAAAAGAGAAGAAGGAGAGAGAAAATGAAAATTGGTATTTATAGGTGTGCTTGGGCTAGCCCCTAGCAAAATTTTTGGATGGCAAACTTGTAATAAACTTGAACTATTTTGGGCTAGCCCTTAGCAATTTTGGTAGTACCCATATAAATTACCATTATTTATTACAAGACCAAGGTTTCTTACTAACCAGACTTTGGGCTATAGCCACATTCCTTTTAAACCCTACTTTGGGCCGCTGACCCATTATAAATTCACATCTTTCCCTTTTCCCTTCCCCTTCCCCACAAACCCCAGCCGCCACTATCCTACCGAGCAAGACCGGAGGAACTATTGTGGTATTTTGACTCGTCTTCTTCTTTCTTTTTCTCCTGCGATCTTGTATCTCGAGTCCTATAGTTTGGTTCTATGTGGTGATTTCACTGTGTTCATGTATTAACCATCCCAGTAGCTTGATGTTCTTTCACTGCTCGGGTGTGTTCCATCTCTCTTAAACGATAGATAGTAGTAACTATTTGGAGTCTGTGGATCTTTTGGCGAGTAGCACGGAGTACTAACGGAAATATGACCAGGACCCATGCAAATATGCACCGTGGTATGTGATCGCGGTCGTGGCCCGCACGCCACATGTTGCGTCACCATTGGCTGGTCAACCGGTGGCGAGCCTATGCAAATCGGATCGGGGGCGGGGTGGCAATGGGGTTCGGTCAGGTGTCCTTGCTGGCATGCAAGCGGTCACAGACCGCGGGCAAAATACCACTGGCAGGTCAACTGGTGGCGGACAAAATACCACTAACAGGTCAACTGGTGGCGGGCGTATGGAAATCCGGGGGTGGGTGGGTGGCAATGGGGTTCGGTCACGTGCCCTTATGGGCATGCCAGCGGTCACAGATCGCGGACAAAATACTACTGACAGGTCAACTGGTGGCGGGCGTATGGAAATCCGGTTGGGGGGGGGGGATTGGGTGGCAATAGCGTTCGGTCACATGTCCTTGCGGGCATGCCAGCGGTCTCAGACCGCGGGCAAAATACCACTGACAGGTCAACTGGTGGCGGGCGTATGGAAATCTGAGGGTGGGGCGTGGCAATGGGGTTCGGTCACGTGTCCTTGCGGACATGCCAGCGGTCACAAACCGCAGGCAAAATATAATTTTCTATATAGTTATATGGCTATAATAATGTATGGTGGAAAGAGTAAGAAAATAGTTTTGTAGAGTAAGCTAGAGTACTGCAATGGGAAGAGGAGAGTAAACATAAACAGGGCTGTCGTCCAGAACCGAGCTTCGATGGTTGAGAAAAAAATTGAGAGGAAGGAATGGAAGGAATCTTATGTGAAGGGAGAGATTAGCACGGAAAGGAAGTACAACAAATACCTTGAGCTCATTCCATGGATTATCCTTGTAGAAGTCGTCTACTTGCCTCCACTCTTCATACCCAATTGGGATTTGTGCACGAATTAGGACACTACATCGAGAAGTCCATTTGGCTACATCTCTACCTTTAGCACCCTCTAAATCAACAACTATTGAGTATTTTTTGCCATTTGGTCGGGATGGCGCATCCGACTCTTGTGTGTGTTTTGTACCTACAGATGCGCACTTGCACTAGGATTGGATGACATCTCGTAATACAACTGCACAAAACAATAAGAGATTACACTACGGGGATTTTATTTTGATCTCATTCTGATGAGATATTGGATTTCTCATATAATAAGAGATTAAGCAAATCAGTTTTTCTCTCAAGTATCCATAATCATGGGATTGTATAACTTCAACATGAAATTAAAAATAAGTTTAATAGGCAAATTTTGTAGCAAAAAATACAAGAAATTACAATATTCCTGTTTGCATCAAACATGAATACTTTCCATCATGTTTTGCAAACTTCTTACAACTCAGTTATATATATATATATATATATATATATATATATATATATATAAAAGAGCGAGAAACATTTAAGAAAAGATAAATGTGATGTCAAGAGTTGCCAGACTGAACAATATGCTCCCGGGAAACCTCTAAAATTTTAAATGTGATGTCAACTAAATAAACCAAACTTTAAAATTTAATTCATACCACCTGCATAGGTTCAAATACTTGCACAAATTCACCAATAGAAATTATTAACAATAACCAGGCAGTCCAGTTTTTGCCTCTGCATAAAATGTTGCAGTTTTCATACACAAAGATAATGAATGGTCATTTTAGTTTAATTTTTGCTCATGTGCAACATGACTCGAAGACAAGAAATTTGAATTAGTATTCTTTCAAGAGTAATAAAAAACTAGCATACCAAAGATATAAAGAGAATTCTGCATGTAAACACCAGAGTAATGTACTCACTATAGATATCCAAGTTTTGATTATTGAGGGCAAACCACAAGAGTACATATAAAAGCAATTAAAGCTTAAGCTTGTCAACTACTAATAATTTATAATCAACAACATTTGTATTCAGACCAACGTGTATTTATGCTTCAAATTTACACAAGCAAATGCCCATCACTATTTGGGTTCAATTACATTTTAATAGTGATGCCAAGTTAGGTTGCTCTTTTAAAATGGATTGGAAGCTTGTTGGTATGGTGCAATCATCAATACCATCAGTCATACGCTTTGGAGAACGTCGAACAATAGACCAATCGGAATTTTGCACATCTCTTATATAAAAAATTTGACTCGCTTAGGATGAAAGAATGACCGGCTCATCATAATCCCCATAAACACTCTTGAGCTTATTTAAATTCACCATCAACAAGTTAGAGTCCGGACAAATCTTACAACCATTGGTCTTGTCCCCAATATTCACCCAATCACAATAGAAAACTGCGTGTTGAAATTCATAATAATCAACCTCGATAATCTCTTTGATAATACCATACCAAGTAATGTCATCATCTATAGGGTTCATATCTTTTGCACTTGCGACAAATGTAGTGATTGCATTCATGCAAACACCACTGTCTTGTGTCAAAAGAGTATCGTCATAGTGCTGGGGGAGAATACATAACCATTCACCCTATACTTCATATGAGTTTTGGCTTCCCACTTTGGCCCACTAACATACCGCCACAACAATGAGTCCATGCATTTTTCTTCCAGCAACTGTTAATACAAACCACTTAAATACATTAGTAAAAACTACAAAATATAAATAAACTTATGATTTTAGAATTAAATGTTACACACCTTTTTGTGTAACCAATCAATAAATTCAAATTGTCTACTACTTCTGTTTTTGTGGTAACCCTTCTTTTACCACGATGACCATTTTCCAAGGATGAGCGATACATACTACAAGATGAAAAACTGTAGTGTATAAAAAAATACATTATGTAGTTTAAAAATATGAAAAAAATATCACAGTTACAAAATATAAATAAACTTATGATTTTAGAATTAAATGTTACACACCTTTTTTGTGTAACCAATCAATAAATTGAAATTGTCTACTACTGTCTTTGTGGTAACTCTTCTTTTACCACGAGGACCATTTTCCAAGGATGAGCGATACATACTACAAGATCTAAAATCGTAGTGTATAAAAAAAACGCATTATGTAGTTTAAAAATATGAAAAAATATCACACATGTAATATTCATCTTGTTCTGGTATATTTATCATAAAGAGTATACATCTCCGAATTTGTATGCGTTGTACACCGGATAACTTTTTTACCCTCAAGAATGGAGCACTCGTACACATCATCACAATTCTCATCTAAAATAGTACTTGACTAGAACTATGATTACCATCACGCGGATTTGGCATATCTTCCATAGCATATCTAACCATAACATATCTAACAAATTCTGAAACAAGATATGCCTCACAAATTGACTCTTCCACGTAGGGATGGCAACGGGGCGGGTTGGGGCCGGGGACCATATCCTCCATCCCCATCCCCGAGTAGTATTTGAATCCCCATCCCCATCCCCGTTCTCCGTCGGATTTTATTTTTTTACCCCCATCCCCGTCACCGCTAAACAATGCATTCCCCGTCCCCATCCCCGTCCCCGTCCTAGCCTCATTAACACTTTCGAGGTTAAATTTTCTCGTCTCCGTCTCCCGTCCGTTAACAATTTTTTATGTACATTATAAGCTGAAAAAATTATTTTCGTTCCAAAAAAAAGTACAAGGTATGTTAATAAAACATGGTTTTCATAAAATATATACTAGATAGATCATGAATCATACCATTTCCAATGGGTTGCACATATGGATATAGGTATAAGTAATCGGGGTCGGGGATTTACCGGGGCGGGGAGTACTATACCCATACCCGTCCCCAAATCCGACCGGGAAATTATTTTAATCCCCATTCCCGTCCCCATCTCCGTTTTTAAATCCCCAAACCCGCCTCCATCGGGTAAAAAAATCGGGTCCTCGTCGGGTTCGGGGGAACATTGCCATCCCTACTTCCACGTAACGTTTGTTGCTTGGTTTGTTTTTGCACTCCTTCATAGCCCTTATATCAATATAAAATGTTAACAAGCTATAGTGTTAATAAATTAGCAAGAAATAATATTATATAAGATGAATAGATCACCTTTCAAATGGATACATCCATATATATCCTGTAGGTCCGCAAAGTAGAGCTTGGTCAGCTAGATGGACCATTAGGTGGATACTTATATCGAAGAAGTGTGATAGAAAATAATGTGCCAAAACGCATAATGCCTCGGCAATCATATCTTTGGCAGCTTGGACATGTTATCGAATTAAGACCTTCGAGCAAAGTATGTTGAAGTACAAGCTTATTTGCAAAATAGCTCGTTTCAACTCACGGAACTTTGGATATGCATGTTGAACCATAACTGGGAGCAAGTATTGGATAATGAGATGATAATCATATGACTTCTTAATATGCAAACTGGGTGGTTGAACAGTTACAAGGATGCCCAAATTAGTTGCAAGACATGACGGAAGCTTTACGTCTTTTAAAACTTGACAAAATTGTATCTTTTGAGCCTTATCCAGTGCATACTTAGAAGATTGTTTTCCCCTGTCAAACATCAAATTAATAAGATGTTCAGCCACATTCTTCTCAGTGTGCATCACATCAATAGTGTGTTGTACTTTATGACTACTCCAGTACTCTAAATAAAAAAGAACCAATTTTTTTTACCATGCTGGTCTTCCTTCGTTGTTAGCTTCATTTGCAGTACAATCTTCACTACCATCCACCTCAACTGCCATTCGCTTCATGAAATATCGAACACCTTCTATGTATTCGATATTATTTCTGCGTGAATTTTTAAGCGTCTCTCTTGGACGTCTTGACATAATAGCAATGACGTTTACCCCTATCTCAATTGTGAACCTAATAAACAAGTAAGATTAAGATAAATTAGATCATGAAGACAAGTATGACAAATCATCATTTGATACTAAGTTACACTGAAACTAACTTTCATATGGTAATTTTTTTGAACTTTACATCATTCTGTGTGAGGCATTCTTAGAAACAAGATTGAATAAACATCATATAGTATATACCACAAATAATGAACAACTGAATAGAGAAGACTGTACAGAAGGGAGTGAAAAAAAACAGTATAAGGAGAAGCATAGGTATCAAAAATAGTTAAAAAATCGTTATTCTTCTTAAAATCTTCAAAATAAATCACCAGTCCTTATTTTATTTTATTTAGGATATTCATGGTAGCCTTAATGTAGACTTAGTGTTCAATTTCTAGTTATTTAGGATATTCATAGCACTACTATTGGTGGAACATATCATGTTTCATTCATCAATTCTTTTTTTTTTTCTTTTATCAATTAGACACATTGTGCACATGCTAGATTATAATTAAGATATAAGCTGCTTACTTTTATCAATCCTTTTTTTTTTTCCCCTTTCTTTCTTTTATCTATCATCGTACATATATTTCAATGAGCTGCAAAATGGTTCATCTTCTTGGTTCATCTTCTTTTAAGGGACAAGAATTCGACAAACAATCAGCCAGCTACCGATTATGTCGATTGGTAGTACAACCTGACCAACCTTCCACTAACTCACAAATGTCCCCGGTTAACACATTATATGCAAGATCCAGTTGTGCAGGTAACAAAGATTACTAATAGTGAATGGTATGGTGCCACAAAATCTGTTATGGTCGAGCTTTAGCACCTGGAGAGCAGACATATTTCTGAAACCAGAAGATATTTGGCCATGAAACATATTTGAACTAAAGTCTACATAAACAAGGCTAGTTATATCGAAAAACCAACTCGGAATGATTTTACTCATGTTGTTCCCTCTTTAGATCAACGACCGATAGAGAGGAGAGATTAACTTGAGTAAGAGATGTAGGAAAGGCAGGAATGTCACAACTAGACATGTCGAGGTACTGCACAGAGGAAAGCTAAGGAAGCCAATGAACGTTACTAGTTACCCCTAGGGATGTTGTAAGTTGACACAGAGCAAATGTCAAGGTATTGCAGTTTATTGAGATTTCCAAGGTGATTAGGAATTGTTCCACCAAATTCTGCAGTTGAGAGATTTAGATATCTCAGTTTCTTTAGCAAGCCGAAGAATCCTGGGATACTGGCACCATCGAAATTATTGCTGC
Source organism: Iris pallida (assembly GCA_029216955.1). Lineage (NCBI taxonomy): Eukaryota > Viridiplantae > Streptophyta > Magnoliopsida > Asparagales > Iridaceae > Iris > Iris pallida. The sequence continues at coordinate 5,225,785 of JANAVB010031416.1, read as the reverse complement.
AAGGAAGAACCAATTTGACCACTTGAGGCCTTGTTCGTATTTATGGGAGAATAAGGGTATCTATAACCATAACATGACTCCTAGCTAAGTCCTCTGCACTCCCTAGTAGTATGTCTACCTAGGTTTTAGTTTTTTTTTTTCTAATTACTGACAGGTTGGGCAGCAGGGTAATGGCTTCCTTCTTCTCTTCTCTTCTCTCGACACAGTGCAATGCTGTAGCCTCGTCGTTCCTTCAACCACGGTCGACGACAAGTTACGTACATATATTGTCCACGTCCTACCGGTCCTTCCTCCCTACGGCCCCTGAAGACTCCGCCGAGCCCGACCGGCTTGTCTACGCCTACACCGAGGTCTTCAGCGGCTTCGCCGCGAGGCTTACCGAGCACGAGCTTGACGAGATGGCGAAGAAAGAAGGGTTCGTCAGCGCGTTCCCAAACAGGATCATCCCCCTCCTCACCACCCAATAATTAATATTGTAGTTATATTGTTTGAACAACATCGATATCATATGCTGACCGAGTGGAAGTATTTCCATGAGCTTCTTTAGTCCATATCCAATAATTATCATAGGGAAGAAGTTCATACCCAATAATTATCATTGGGATATTTTTATATTAAGAAAGTTCTTGGCACTCTCTGCACCAAAAGTGTTGTTAATAAAGCTATAATTCCAAGTATTTTGGTCACGGAGGTCAACGAATGTCGAGAATGTGACAATGGAAGTAGGCTTAATGGCAATAGACAAAAATAAAAAAAAATATTGGCGGCAGCTACATTGCCAACGAAGAAAGGCATAATTTTAGGACCCAAAGCAATTAGGCTCGCCATATTTAGGCAGAGATCCGACCTGAAGCTGGCGGACGAGAAGTTATTTAGTGGGCCGGCGTCCCTCTTGAGAAGGGGGACTGAATGTGGGATTTCATTAGGAAGTGAAGCCAAATACATAACTTCCATTGTTTGGTTTAGCAAACAAGAATTTGGAAAGCAGATGCAGAATGGAACTTGTACTTTTTGTCCCCTCCCAAATCCATACATCCACTTCCTCCCAAATTTTTAGGACACGGGTTGGAAACTTGGAATTGCTGTAAAATATATACAAGAGGAAGAAGAAAAAAACTTAATTTATAGTCCATCCACTAAGTAATTGCTAAGAAAAAAAAACTTACAGAAAAAAATTGCTTAGTAAAAAAAATATGTCAACCAAACCATCAGCGGTCGGCAGCGAAGCCACCCGTCGACGGCCTTCGAGGTGTCGAGGAGATACGGGCTCGACGGCAGCATGAGATCACCAAAGGTCGTGGTGGTGTCGGGATCCGGTGGCTTATTCCGAAGCGAGAGGAGGAGGAGAAGGAGGGTTGGGGGGCGGAGGTCGTACCAATCGCCAGTGGCCGGAGGGTTGGGGGGTGAAGTAGGGGAGCCATGGATTTTTTTTTTTGAGAGAGGCGGTGGGAGCAAGCCCAAAGCCAATGTGCGGTGAGAGAGAGAGAAATAGTGTTAGCTATTTAATCGGCAATGCTATGCCTACAACCAAAGTTTACAACCCACTTACAACACGTCACGTGTCGGACTTCGATTGGAGGAGGGAAGGAAATGGTGGGGTCGGATGGAGCCCATGTAGCAGAGGGGTGAGAGTGGTGGTGGGACCCATGTGTAAGGGGTGGAAGAGAATGGTTGTAAGAATTTGATAGTAAACTTAACATTTTCCTTACAATCTAGCGAAGCCATGATTTCTGTCAGACTAACTGGTGAAATCTGTACAGTACGTCTCAGGGGATGTTGTAACCACAACTTTTCTAAAATGAGGATAATTTTGAACTTTTGTAAAATTGATTATTAAATAATAGTATTTAAACCGTGTTAATAATTTTTGGTGAATTTTAATTAATTTAATACTATTTAAATTGGTGAATTGTGATTTTGGTATTTTACTAGTATAACCCTAGAACTGCTTAGCCTAGAGACTAACCATGACCATGGGGACCTATCCATGTGATTAGATTAGCTAATTACCACTTTTTAGGCTAAAGATATTTTGGTCATTTGTGACTTTTGAATTAATTAGGATTTTGATTAATTGGTAATGTACTAATTGAGATATTAAGGCCTTAACCTAGAATTTCCTAATCTACATGTTAGTCATAGCCTAGATATTAGACTAGAAGCTTCTATTACATGACAAGGTTAGTAATATCTAGATATTAAGTTAGGAGTAGGATATTTGTTAAGGATAGATATTTAGCATGTGCCTTTACTTAGAAGGCCTTGAATTGTATAGGTAGAGGCCTCTAAATCACTTAGAACTAAACCCTAACCCTAGAGACAAACCCCTTGGCTGCCATGAGAAGCCTCTCCCCATATATAAACACATGATAGCCTCCCCTTGCCTCTTTTCATTACATCTTGAAACCTTAATTAGTGTTCTTCCCTAAATTCACCCCTTTTATCCAAATCAACTCCAAATTGAGCCCAATCAATTGCAACACACTCCCCTACTGTAGAAGAGACCATTTGTGGATAGCTAGCAAGGATTTGGAAGCATTTGACCATTGGAAGTGGAGGAATTTGGCTCTCAAGTGCACTTGCATTGAGATTCCAACTCTCAATATGTAATGGCCTCTAAACCCATTAAATTTCTGATTTCTTTCCATAGATGCATTCATTTAGGGTCCCCCTAGCTGTTGACCAAGTTTGGTAGGATTTCGTGTCCATTTGATACGCATATCGGAGGCGTGTCGGAGTGTAGTGTAGAGTGTTTGGTGAAATGCCACATAGGAATTAATATTAGTAATTTTATAAACTAATTACATGTATGTGTAGCTAATTATGTGTGGATTACTATTCTTAGACACTGAGCACATTTTTGTGTCCAAATCGGACACGGGGAGCTCTACACTGTGACCCTTCCCCTGCTGCTCGAGCTTGAGATCAGACACGACACGGCTCGGTTGGACACCAAAATTGGTGGACACGTGGGGACATACACTGACACAGTGCTCACAAAATTCTAGGAGGTTTCATCGAGTGGTTTGTGAGAAATCACTCTCGCATTGATTTCTCACTGTCGCACACACACAAAAATTTGGTTTCTGATACGCCTTCGTATCACACGACACGACACGCGTGGACAAGTTGCAGGCTACATAGACCCTAGCTCTATACCTAACCAAGCTTGGGACACATTCACGAGACACTGTGTTGTGTGTGTCGCATCCTATTGGAGTCGACACACCATCACGAGGTAGCGTTGTGCACTGCCTCTGATATACTGTAATACTTCGTGTCTAGACTCGATTTGGACAGGTATCCAGACACGTGGACACGTGTGGGTGTCACACACATGACACCCCCCTGACACGTGTGTTTAGCTTGGGTTTTTGCATGTTTATTGGGTTTGTTTTGGTTTCGATTTTATTTGTAATGTTTGAGAGTTTGGGTTTTACTAATTTTTCCTGAGAATTTGAGGATTTGAGTTGTGTTTGATAATTGAGTTTTGATGTTGAGATTAGTTGTCATTTTCAGTATATATATATATATATATATATATATATATATATATATATATATATATATATATATATATATATATGTTTTTCATACTCTAGGTATATATATTTATATATGTATCTAAGTATTGTTACGTATCTATTTGTAAGTATCTATGTATATATTAGTGTATATGTATATATGTTTGCATATAGATGTATAGAGGTGGGTAATGGTATATATGACATGTGTAGAGTGCCAGAGAGTAACTTGGGTCTGTGTTGTGCAGTGGTTATGAGGGTCGAATTGGCTCTGCAGCAGCAGTTGCTGCATGTCCTGCCCAGGTTTGGGCTTGTTCTGTATAGCAGCAGCAGAGCATGTTGTTGGCTATGGCACTTGGCCATTCCTTTGTGGGTTAGGGTGTAACTGCCTGTTTTCAAAATTGAGGATAAATTTCTCATTTTCCATGTCCCCATATTATTTAGTGATTTTTATTTATTTATATTGTATTTTGGGTTTAGTTTAGCCGGATTTGAGTTTCGTCTAGTTTTGACTTATGTTAGTGGTCCGGGGTAGTTTAGACTCTAGTTGGAACCCAAAGATTAGTTAGACATGGCCCACAAACTTGACCCAATAGGCTAGTGTGATTAGGCTAATCCCACTTGATTAGAATGGTTTAGTTAGAGGCTTAAACTTGACCCTTTTGACCCCGAACCTTCACATACACCTAATGAACTATAAGGAGACTAGTTGAGGGCTTTCTAGACATTTCAAATTGACCCAAATAGGGCATCATGGCAGCCACTATAGCTTAGGGTTCTCCTCTTTTCATTTCATTTCTCTACTTGCCTCCTTTTTCCTATTTTGTGTTCTTCCCCAAAACTTGAGAGCTTCCCTCCAAGTTTTGATCTCCAAAACCAATCCAATCTCCCTCCATTTCACCTAATCTACAAAGGAGAAGGTGCTAGCTATACTTTGGAGCAAGGATCAAGGAAGGGTGTCTAACTTCAAGGAGAGTCCGTGTCGGATACGAGTTCTTTGGAGTTTTCATTGGGAATCAACTCTCAATAGGTAGATTTCTCTCTTTCTTGCCATTTGATATTGTATTAGTGGATTTGAACCATAGGAACCCACCCCCATGCTAGATTCACCCTTTAAATTGTTTTAGAGGCTCAATAGAGTCCTCTTTTGGTATTTGCATTGATATTTGTGCCTCCCATGGAGAGATTCCAAAGGGAGCACACCACGTGCTTGTGAAAAATGCCAAAATGGACAAGTTGAGGCCTAATTTCAGATTTAGATTAGTTAGAGGGTAGTTTAGACATATTAGATATGTTCCATATAGTTTTTATTAGGTTCCCTACAAGTTTGGGCATGTGGTTTTGACCTACAAGTCATATTTGCGTGTATCCATGTGTTATTTTATATATATATATATATCAATAGTATACTGTTTTTGAGTTGTGGGTATATATATATATATATATATATATATATATATATATATGTGTGTGTGTGTGTGTGTGTGGTGGTGGTTGTTATGTGTGTGGGGAGTGATGGAGTTCATTGGTTGTGTCTTGGTGGAAGTTGAGTGAGTTGTGGTTGAGAGTTTGTGAGAGAGGGAACGTTTAGTTGGTTTTATTGAGTGTTGTGAGAAGTGGTTTTAGAGCGGAATGGTAGAGTTGTTTTACACCCCCCCCCATTCTGGCCACCACAGCAGACCCAGAGGGGTACTGCAGCAGCACTTGCCGCTGTGTAGAGCAGCAGTCACTGCTGTTTTAAACAGCATGTAGCAGCAGATACAAGCTGCTGTATAGCAGCAGCTATGCTGCCAAGTGGCAGCAGTGACATCCCCATTAGTCCATCCCCCTTCCTAATGTGTGTGTGTGTGTGTGTGTGTGTGTGTGTGTGTGTGAGGTTAGATGTTAGCTAGAAAGTGTGGTTAGATGTTAGTAAGTTAGAGTGGTTTTTATATAGATTGTTAGATATATATGTTATAACTTAGAATAAGTTATGAGTTAGATATGTTAGTAGGTAGGATGTTAGTATCCTATAAGTTAGATAGGGTGTGGTGTTAGAGTCTTGGTATTAGGATACCAAATGAGTATTTGAGATAGGATACTAGTTTAGCTATAGGTTAGAGTGGTATCTTAGGAATTACCCTTACCTTTCAAGGTAATTGAGTTTTACTTTTTTTTTTTGCAAGGTAAGGTATCAAGATACCAAGATATGATATCAAGATACTAGGGTAAGGTGTGGGAATCCCTTAACAAGGTATTGGAGTTGCATATAGTGGGACAAGCGTATGCTAAAGTATTGGTTAGAGGCTAAGGTATTATATTAATAGGGTAAAGGGTAAAGGGTATTACCTATTATCTAAGATAATGTAGATAACATAGATAAGATATGGTTAGAACTAGGATAGCTTGGTTGGTAAATGTTAGGAATAGGAAACTTAGACTAGTTTTGACCTCGGTTGACCAAGTTTGACTGTTTTGACCAAAAGTCAAGTACAAGTCAATGCTTGGCCTAGAACTTGACCAAAGTTGACTAGTTGACCAAAAGTCAACTGTGAGTCAACCATTGACCCAGTTTGACCTAGAGTGGACTAGGAGTTGATCAGAGTTGACTGGTTGACCAAAAGTCAACCTTTGACCTAGATTGACCTTGTTTGACTTGTCTTGACCTAGTTTGACTTTTTTTAGGCCTGGTATAACTTAGATTGACTTTGTATAATCTAGTTTGACCTAGTGTGACCTATTGTGACTTAGTTTGACCTTGTTTGACTTAGATTGGCTTAGTTTGACCTAGTTTGACTTGGTGTGCTTAGTATGACTGATTTGACCTAGATTTGCATAGCCTGCACTAGAAATCATGCCTAAACACTATTAAACCCTATTTAACTCATGTATATCTCATCTTTAGGTATGTGACTTTACTCGGAGCCTCGACACACTGTTTACATTTTTCCACCAGATCTCAGGCGAGTACATTCTCTGATAATATTTCTGTTTTATGATATCGCCTATATTTTTTGTATTTAGTGTAGATATCCATGTTCTCTTGACACATTGTTCACACGGACTGGTATTTGTATGGATCCCGTCATGAGATGTTATTCCCATACTTGATATACATTGTGCAAGTCTCCCTTGTCTATTGTGCACTGCATAGATACGATTCCTGCGAAGGCTAGCTACCTCCTTATAGAATCACGTGTCATGACTGAATCCATTATACTAGTCGGGGATGAGGGTGTCAGCGTAGATACGTGATCAATACCCAACACTATATCATCATTGTATCACCATTGTATCATCATTGTGTCATCACTGTATAATGTTAATCATACACTCACATATGATTAACTAGGCCAAACATTGTATCAATTTCTAAGCCGATCACATGTCGAAACTAATGCTAAAACTCACATAGATAGTAGTTCCAGATTTTCGTACATGATATACACTGTTCTCTTTCTCTTGCATCTATTTACAGTCTTGATATGCCTTACCATGATGCATGTATGTCCTACTTTACCTTGTATGTTCACTCTAGATACTGCTATATTTTTAAGATTGTCTAAATATAACTATTATGGAGATTTTATACTCGTTCCTGTCCTGACTGGACCTGTTGAAAATATTACAGGTAACATGGAGGATCACAGCTAGCCTAGAGGACACTAGTAGAGCTTGGAGTAGATTGCTAGTTTATGGTTTAGTTTCTCTTTTAGAACTTGAATTGTATTAAGTGGAGATTTGACTTGTATTTGAGATTGTTGACTTTGAGACTTGGGACTTGTATCATTCTGTATTGGATCTTCTGGTTGATATATTTTTCATATCTTGTTGTCTTTATCTTTCAGTATCATCTATCTTTCTTAGAGTTTGTGATTGAGTATATTGTATTATCATTGCTTGTTCTTCGTTCGGAGTTGACCATTCTCGACAGGTTTTGATATTATAACTGTTGTTAGATAGTAGACCTAGACAACGTTCTACGTCGTTTTTGCGACATAGGTTGGGACGTTGTCTCGCACTCGTGCCCTTACTTCGGGTGCGGGTCGTGACATAGGGTCAGTTTCATATTTTGTTGTATCATAGAGTATCAGGGTTCCTGGGATGAGAAGAAATGTGATGGGGAGTTAGGTTTTAAGTGAGTATATTAGAGTTAGTATAGTTGATTTCAAAGATTTGTATATATAGAGTGTTTGTGTAGGTATCAGGCTTGGTGTCAGAGCCTTGAGAGATAATAGGAGCCTTGGCCATAGGCCTTTTAACTTTGTGTCATTGTTTTAGAATTTTAGTTAAGTAAATGAATTAGAGAGAAGGTTGTGAGAGTGAGGGAATTTCAGTAGGCTTTGCAGCAGTTGCCATGGCTTGGCATTGCCTTGCCTTGGCAATACAACAACAGGCCAGTGCCTGTAGCAATAGGCTACAACAGTAGCTTTGGGTCTGTGTCTTAGATTTTTTTGAGCAGTAGTAGCAGTGGTGACAGCAAGTTACAGCAGGCAGTAAGGAGTAGGCATGGGGAGAGTAGTGTTCAGTCCAAGGCCTTGAAGTTCAAACCAATATATGATATATATAGATGGTTATTATATGAGAGGTTAGAGTTATACCTCATATATATATAGATACATATGTTATAGGTATATGTATATAAATGAGGTTTTATATGTAATGTTACTTAGTAGGCAGGGTTATGGTTGATACCCTATAAATGTTGGGATGGAGGGTTGTGATTGTGTAGTTGGTAGAACTATATGATATGTACCCTAGGTTTGAATATAGGGATGTATCTATATATATTAGTGATAAGAATCTAGGTTTGAGTTTATATTGTATCTCAAAAGCTTAACACTATATAGTCCCCATAGACCAAAACTTTAAATGTTGACTCCTAGTTTGACCAAACGTTGACCAATAGTTGACTTTGACCTAGATTGACTTAGAATCATATAGTTTGCATTGTATATTTCATTTACCTTATTTTGAACACATCATGACCTATATTGCTCTGATTAGGACATTGTGACTCCGGTTCAGACATTTGTATTTGATCAGTCTTTCAGGGTATCAGGCGAGTACATTCTCTGATACTTCTTTCATTTACTTGTCGATTTTTGTATTCATTTCTAGTTAGTTCTATTTGATTCTCTGTTACAGACACGAATTGGTATTCCTGGATTCATTGCATGCGACACTTATCCTTCATGTCTGGCCTCTATTTCTGGACTTACCCCTGGCATCATATTGTCTAGCTGAACATATATACTCTACTGTCGTGTCGTTTTATGGATTCACTCGTACTATCGGGCGGGGAAATACTTGAGTAGACATCTAAATGGTCACAACAAAGGAAGTACTTCATCTGGTCTAACCTGGAAGCATCTCATCTGGTCTCACCTGGAAGGATAGCTGTCGTACACTTGCCAAGTGTGCGATGGGCTGTAGTTACATCTATTTGTTTATATATCGATCTCGGTATTTTAAAACACACTGGTTAGTGTCATGTATAGGACTCACCCTGAAATTACTCTCTGGACTCATATTGTCTGGGCTCACATTAGGATTTACACTTGACATACATTGTACTGTCTGGACTTATATTATCATTACTCTACAACTGCTTTATAGTCTTTCATTTACTTGGGATTTCTAGATGAGTTGTGCTCGTTTCTGTCCTGACTGGACCTGTTAAAAATATTACAGATGGTTGTCCTGAGGATACTTGTCTTACTAGCCTTGGACTCGGAGCTGGACTAGCTACCTTGGACCCCGACTGTCATGCCCTGCTCCCGTAGGAGCGGTCGTCCTCGCTAAGGCGTGTTGCCGCGTGAGCCTAGATTGTGCTCACGCAAGACAGGTCCATAACGGCCGATTACAGGCTAAGCGACGGGGGTCGTTGCACAGAAGTTCCAAGCAGAAATATTGAATATTCAGCAGCAGAAATTTGAAACGAAACACAAGTCATATAAAATACTCTTTTTATTGATATTGAACAAAGATTATAATGTGGGCACGCGGCCAAATTACAAGTCTCTCAAGCTCACTTTTGTCTCATATTACAAGTCACTCTGCTCACTCTCATTCTCAATACAAGCTTCAAGGCGACGAGGGGCAGATTCTGCAGAATGGCGATGTCCATACATTATGTCTCATATAAGTCCTGACTCTATGCGGCCGTATGCCTCGAAACGCCAAGAAACTCCGCACCGCGACGCATCCAAGTGAGCTCTGCGCCATCGGGCTTCTACCTGTGCCTGCACATGAAAACTGTGTGGGTGTCAGTACTCAACTGTACTGGTGTAGTGAGCTCCTCGTCCACCCATACAAAACCGACACGTTCATTTACTTTGTACAACTTAATCCATTTTTGATTGTCTTTCTAGTCTTGCCTTAGGATCAATTTTAGGACAAAGATGTCTTGGCCTATACTTGGCGACGCAACGACAGGGTCATGCTATACTCTATTCGTGACTTCAATATATTCAAGGCAGTGCCTCGCCGAGTAAAACCTTAAGCAAATCGACCGTGCCACTTTCATTTGTTTATGTGTGCCTCTAGACCATTCTCGTGCTAATGATGTCAAGGGGACGACTCGTGCTGGTCGTGCCAATGGACTTGATCGTGCCTTAAGACCGAGGCCGTGCTTCCCAAGTATCAACCAGACTTAACCAACTTGCCTTATGGCCCTTCCTGACTTAACTCGAGACGATACCACATTCATGCCGAGGTACGTATCCTTGCTATAGCAAAATCTTAGGCTCCAAAATAGTGATTCAACCGTGCACACCTAACTCATGCCGACTCAAGGTTAGCACTTGCAATAAGCATAACTTGTTAATCCAACTCATAACCTGCTAGTACTCGACGCAATCCAAAGGCATACACACGGATAGCCGCTCTTATGCCGATACATCTATATGAGTAGTCACTAGCAATGTCAAGCTATCCTGAATCTTTGCATACGGTGATCATCTGCATGCGAGGTACAAGCTCCCACCGAATGATCCGTAGCCTATATTGTAATGGTACACTTCAATCGAGTCGTACTGTCGATGAAGGCCGTACAATATCTGTAATTCCTTCTAGGCCGACACGAACCCGGCGCCCTGGGATCGTTCGAGGAATTCACCTTGCGCACAAGTGGTCCAATGACCATGCAAGACTCAACTCGATCTACCTAGTCCCTCTTTAGTCATGACCATGCTTTCTAACTTTCTATCGAGACTCCCAAGTAGAGGGACCGATCTCGGCGACAATCAGTCGTGTGGACTTCCTTATTGAGACTCCCAAGTAGCGGGATCGATCTCGTGCACTTCCTTTCGAGACTTATCAAGACTCCCAAGTAGCGGGACCGATCTCATGAACTTCTTTATCGAGACTCCCAAGTAGTGGGATCGATATCGTGTGCTTCCTTATCGAGACTTATCGAGACTCCCAAGTAGCGGGACCGATCTCGTGTACTTCCTTATCAAGACTGCCAAGTAGTGGGACCGATCTCGTGTGCTTTCTTATCGAGACTCCCAAGTAGCAGGACCGATCTCGTGTACTTCCTTTGTCCGTGGCATGCTTTTTTCTAAACCGATCGTGGCTCGTGCTTGAGATTGACTTATTCTCTAGGAGACACTATCGCTCAAGTCACATACTTTATATGACGAGCCTTGTTCTCGTGGGACTATATGACTTGACAACCGCAGGCAACAGGGGATAGTGCTTTCTATGACTTTGATAGCCCAACAAAACTCTTATCTAATTTATTTGGGCAACGACTTGACGAGCAAAGGCTAGGCCAAGCTTCGCATCGAGGAAACGTGCTATGCACGAGGTCGACTTGAACAACCAAGCTCTTTGGGTGCCTAGACTTAAGCTACAAGTGGTGCAATGTGACTTAAACCACGGGACAGTCGAAGGCTATGCCAAGCCTTGGACGACGGGACCGTGCATGCTTTATCAAGCATTCATGCGGGTGACGCCTATGACTTAGGCAAATTCTAGCATTGTGGCAACTTAGCAACTTAGTCCAACTTTCTTCTCCCAAGCCACGAAAAGAAGGACCGAGTGCCATTTTGAAAGCACGCTGAGCAGACTTCTAAGCTGACCGTGGGACATTTTTCCATGTTCTAACACATTTCGACCCGTCGGGATTATTCCCTTAGCTATGTGGATGCGTCTCTTTTATTATCAAGCCTAACTTGTGCAAGTTAAAAATATGCGATTTATTATGTGAATGCTAAGATTAGGCAAGTTTACCGAAACTACTCCACCTGAGCGAGGAGTCGCCTCGACCGAGCAGGACTTCGAGCCGCCGTTGCACGGCTAAGTCCGAACGCCGTCGGCGTTTCGATTCCTCCGGTTGACTGAACGGGACGGGACACTACATCATATATCACTCAGAGAAAGTTTCATCCTCGAAACTAACTGAGTACTTACTTTTAGACCACTTTGATCCAAGAACTCTCGTACACACTCCGCCTATGCGTTTCTTCAATTCGAGCCACGCACGCACTACTATCAATCTTTCCTTTAACACAATTTCAAAATCCTTGACACTTTTCAATTACTCAAGTCTTACTTGAATTCAACGTATCACTTGGTTAGATCGTGCACGTATTCCAGGCGTCCCTAAAATACATGCATTTCAGCCTAGCTGCATGATAGAGAATTCGTCATTCTCACTCGAGTCGCATCGTGCACATATTCAGGCATCCCTGAAATATATGCATGTCAGCCGAATCTCATGAGGGGTATTTCTATATTCTTGATTCACTCTATCCATCCATACCAATCCTCAAAATCAATCTTTCGAATGCTAACTCTTGAAACAGGGACGTCTCGCCTAACCGCTAGGCCATTTCTCAAGGCTAAAGTCAATGTCAGGATTGGAATCATAGTTCTCCAACAATAATGCCAACACTGACCCCAATCCTAGGGTCAAACCATGTTGATAGTACGGGATTTTCTATCCAAGTTTGCATCACTCAGATTTCTAAACATCGAGCATGATCACCTAAGTCGCACCAAGGCATTCGTTGCGCAGATTTGAATCCGTTCAAATCACCTATTTGTATAGTCTATTCCTTCCGACATGTCGACATAATTCACATATCCATTCTAACCAATTCATGTATTCGATCACGAGGTTGTCTAGCACAACAATTTGTCACGCCCCAATCTCACGCAAGTTTGATTATCTATGTCGGACATGAATCACCATGCCACGTTCTCGCAGGATAATCGTCCTTATTGGAGCGTAACTCTTGCTTGGGTCTAGACTAATTCATTCTCGATACGCAGATTGAACCTACTCAATCCTCAAATTCAATCGTTAAGCACACTGAGTTATTTTCGAGTCAACCTTCGCATCAAACAACAAGTCGAAGCAATCAAATTGCCATGCCATGCAAGTTCGATCACCCCCGCTGTATGAATCACCATACCAGCGCTCACGCGAAGTGATCGTCCTAATCTGGCGTGACGTATATACGAGGCTGGAGTTGCGCTCGCATAAGACAAGAACGTCAACGTTGTGGTTATCGTCAAAGCAATCCAAACATTCCATTTTTATCCAAGCTAATATCTCAGTTCGATAGTCTGTTTGTCATTCGTTCAACTAGAAAATCCTTGAGCCAAGTCTATCTTTTCCTCGACACATTTTAACATCCCGAGTATAGCATCCATCGGAACAATGACATTTTATACAATCATCATTTCTCGGATCAGAGTACCCCCGAGTTATCACACATCGATCTTTGATACGCCTCAATACCATCGATGATGTACGTAACCTGACGATCTACCTTTGCAACGAACTCCGAGTCGTATAATTGATGCTATTGTCCGAATTGGATATACCACAATTTTATTCGACCAAATCCGAAATCATAGGTGCGATCCTCTAGGTTTCCTCGATCAAGACATTTTATTTTTATTCATCGTTCTGAATCCTGATTCAATATCGTTTCCTAACTCGCGTTGTCTATTCATAAGTTGTCCGAACGACATCTCGTTCGAGATATTCGAATTCACGACCAACTAAGCATGACACGTTCTAAGGCTTTGCGCGATCGTATCGCCTCGCCGACATACTCGTTTTTACCCCTAATCCTCAATTTTGCTCGAATGATTTCCAAGACGAACCATATACCACTCCGAATTTGAGCCATCCGATTTAGTCAACAATCACGTTCGCATTGTTCGCTAATACATCTTTCAGATTCGTTCGACAAAACTCTAGCGTAATCGCTCATGTTGTCTCGATAGTCTAAGTCTCGTATATTTCTATCGATATTACACACGTAAATCATATTTATGATTCACGCGTCTCGACGTATTAAGTCGTTCAGACTATTCCTCTAAATCTAAACTAATCTTCCGTGTATGCCTAAGCGTTAGTCCGATAGTGTTTCTATCGATATAAACTCTAAGTATATCTCCGTTCCCGACCGAGCGATACTTAATATCACTCGCAATTCGTTTGCACCATAAAGTCTAGGTGCGCGACACGCGGCACAACTTAGCCAAAAGGCTGTGTGCATAGCTATCCCATACGAACTATACTCTAATTTTTGTATGCTCATTTGTTAATGTCGACGTAGGACTATTTAGGCAAGCATACGACTTGCTAACTTTAGCATGTGTTCTCTATCAACTCAAGTTTGACACCGTTCGGCACATAGGCCATCGCCTACCGATGCGTTCGATTGAACACTTGTACGAGCTTTTGAAAATATTTAGACTTATTGTATCGACATATCGTGGGACATTTGAGAGAGAGCGCACAGTTCCTTTTTCCATGAACAAGCTTTCAAAATTGAGAGGTTCGACTTGAAGTCAAAGGACATAAAGCCGTGCTCTGATACTATTATGTCACACCCCGCTCCCGTAGGAGCGATCGTCCTTGCTAAGGCGTGTTGCCACGTGAGCCTAGATTGCGCTTACACAAGGCAGGTCCATAACGGCCGATTACAGGCTAAGCGACGGGGGTCGTCGCATAGAAGTCCCAAGCAGAAACATTGAATATTCAGCAGCAAAAATTTGAAACGAAACACAAGTCATACAAAATATTCTTTTTATTGATATTGAACAAAGATTACAATGTGGGCACGAGGCCAAATTACAAATCTCTCAAGCTCACTTTTCTCTCAAATTACAAGTCACTCTGCTCTCTCATATTCTCAATACAAGCTTCAAGGCGACGAGTGGCAGATTCTATGGAATTGTAATGTCCATACATTATGTCCCGTATAAGTCCTGACTCCATACTGCTACACGCCTCGAAACGCCAAGGAACTCCGTGCCTCGACGCATCCAAGCGAGCTCCGTGCCATCGGGCTTCTACCTGTGCCTGTACATGAAAACTGTGTGGGTGTCAGTACTCAACTGTACTGGTGGAGTGAGCTCCTCGCCCACCCATACAAAACTGACACGTTCATTTACTTTGTAAAGCTTAATCCCTTTTTGATTGTCTTTCTAGTCTTGCCTTAGGATCAATTTTAGGACAAAGACGTCTTGGCTTATACTTGGCGACGCAACGACAGGGTCGTGCTATACTCTATTCGTGACTTTAATATATTCGAAGCAGTGCCTTGCCGAGTACAAACTTAAGCAACTCGACCGTGCCAAGACTTTTCACTTGTTTCTGTGTACCTCTAGACCATTCTCGTGCCAATGATGTCAAAGGGACGACTCGTGCTGGTCGTGCCAAGAGACCGAGCCTTCCAAGTATCAACCAGACTTAACTAACTTGTCTTACGGCCCTTCCTGACTTAACTCGAGACGACGCCACATTCATGTCGAAGCACGTGTCCTTGCTATAGCCAAATCTTAGGATCCAGAATAGTGATGCAACCGTACACACCTAACTCGTACTGACTCAAGATTAGCGCTCGTAATAAGCATAACTTGTTAACCCAACTCGTAACCTGCTAGTACTCGACGCAATCCAAAGGCATACACGCGGATAGCCGCTCTTATGCCGACACATCTATATGAGTGGTCACTAGCAATGTCAAGCTATCCTGGATCTTTGTATATGATGACCATCCGCGTGCGAGGTACGAGCTTCCATCGAATGACCCGTAGCCTATATTGTAACAGTTCACTTCAATCGAGTCGTACCATCGATGAAGGCCATACATTATCTGTAATTCCTCCTAGGTCGACACGAACCCGGCGTCCTGGGATCGTTCGAGGAATTCACCTTGTCCAATGACCTTGCAAGACTCAACTCGATCTACCAAGTCCTTCCTTAGGTCCATACTTTCCAATTTTCTATCGAGACTCCCAAGTAGTGGGACCAATCTCCGCGACAACCAGTCGCATAGACTTCCTTATTGAGTCTTCCAAGTAGCGGGACCTGTAGTGCTCCGTCCCGCTCAGTCAATCGGAAGAATCGGAACATCGATGGCGTTTGGACTTAGCCTTGCAATGGCTGCTCGAAGACATCGCTCGGTCGAGACGACCGCTCGCTCATGTGGGGTAGTTTCGGTAAACTTGCCTCATCTTAGTCTTGACATAATAAATCGCATGTTTTCAACTTGCACAAGTAGGCTTGATAATAAAAGAGACGAATCCACATAGATAAGGGAATAATTTCGACGGGTCGAGTCGAGTTAGAATATGAAAAGGTCTAACGGTCGGCTTAGAGTTGGTAGCACGACGTGCTTTGAAAATGACACTCGATCCTTCGTCCCGTGGTTTAGGAGAAAGAAAGTTGGTTGAGTAGACGAAGTCATGAACGTAGCCTAAGTCATAGGCATCGTCCGCATAAATGCTTCATAAAGCATGTACGGTCCCATCGTCCAAGGCTTGGCATAGCCTTGGCTTGTCCCATGAGTTAAGTTACGTTGCACAGCTTATGACGTAAGTCTAGGAGCCCAAATGACTTGGTCGTTCAAAGTTGAACACGTGTACGGCACGTTCCATCAAGGCAAAGCTTAACGCAGCCCTTGTTCGTCAAGTTGTTGCAAAGTTAAGTTATGCAAGTTATGTTAGGCTATCGGAGTAGTAGCAAGCACGGTCCTACGAGTTCTATGGCTGGGTATAGCCACATAGGCTTACGATCTCAAGGCCCGTCATATAGAGTATGACTTGGGCAGTGGTGTCGCATAGAGTTCAGTTGGCTTAAGGCACGATGCACAGACTTAGTGTTTAAGGCACAAGCTACGGTTGATTTCAAGTCGAGTTTAGAAAAAAGGGCTATCAAATGGTCGTTCTGAGTTGAGTAAAATGATAGGGTAACATGGAAGAATGCTCGCGACCGTGGGTCGTCGATATGGTCTCAATGATAGAAGTCTTGATATTGGTTTTGAAAGAGATGGTAACACTGGAAGAGGAATGACTGTGTGAGATGTCAGTTTGAGTTGAGTCTTGCATGGTCATTGGACAACTTGTCGACAAGGGAGATAGTTTTCTCGAGCGACAACCCGGGGCTACGGGATCGACTCGGCTTAGGAGAAAACAGGGATATAGCCGAGCTGGGAGTACCACTCAGGTTAGTCGGGGACTTTCAGCGGTGATCACTACTTGCGCTGAAAGGTATCCCGAATAACAAAACTATAAGTCCAGGTATAGCTTGTGGTGCTAGTGACCTCATATAGGTGGGTCGGCACGGGCGATAATCCGCGTGTCTGCCTTTGAATTGAGTTGAGTTGAATGTGTGTACAGTTAGAAGACAATGTTTGGGCCTAAGGTTTGGTTTCAACGTAGGCGACGTGCTTCGACATAAAATATAGCGTCAAGTCTTAAGTTGTTGGATAGAGTCGCATAAGTTTGGTTTGAGTTGTTGGAGTTTAAGTCAGGAAACCTCCGCAAGGCATAAGTTGGTTGAGTGACACTATGTTCACAAGTCTCAATTGGGTCAGTTGGTGACCAAAGTAACAAGGGCCGCGAGGCGGAGATATGGTTTAGTCTCGCTGAATTATGAGGCACGGCCTCAATATGGGTTTGTAGCACGGTCACTTAGAAATGGAGTCTATCATGTAGTGCGTCTCTGATTTGGGCCGTAAGGCAAACAGGACTTGGTAGGTTAATGTTGATGTTACAAGCACGGGATGGTCTAGAGACACAAAATAGGCCAAGGCGTCGATCATAAAACTGATCCTAAGACAAGACTAGAAAGACAATTGATAATAAGGGAGTATGTTGCACAAAGTAAATCAAACGTGTTGGTTCTGTATGGGTGGACGAGGAGCTCATTCCACCAGTATAGTTGAGTACTGACATCCACATAGTTTTCATGTACAGGCACAGGTAGAAGCTTGTGGTACAGAGCTCGCTTGGATGCGTCGAGGTACGAAGTACCTTGGCGATTTGAAGCGTGCGGTCGCATGGAGTCAAGACTTATACGGGACATAATGTATGGACGTCGCCTTCCGAAGCATCCGCTGGCTCGAGACTTGTATTGAGAGATGAGAGAGAGCTGAGTGACTTGTAATGTGAGGAGAGTGAGCTTGAGAGACTTGTAATCTTGGCTTTGGGCCCCATTGTAATCCTTGTTTCAATATCAATAAAATGCATCTTTTGAATAACTTGTGTTTTGTTCTAATTTTTTGCTGCTATTATTCAATGTCTCTGCTTGGGACTTCTGTGTGACGACCCCGTCGCTGCAGCTGAAATCGACCGTTATGGAACCCGCCTTGCACGAGCGCAATCTAGGCTCGTGCGGCATCACGCCTTAGCGAGGACGATCGCTCCTCCGGGAGCGGGGCATGACAGGACCGATCTCGTGCACTTCCTTATCGAGACTCCCAAGTAGCGGGACCGATCTCGTGAACTTCTTTATCGAGACTCCCAAGTAGCGGGACTGATCTCGTGTACTTCCTTATCGAGATTCCCAAGTAGCGGGATCGATCTCGTGTGCTTCTTTATTGAGACTTATCGAGACTCCCAAGTAGCGAGACCGATCACGTGTACTTCCTTTGTCCGTGGCATGCTTTTCACTAAATCAACCGTAGCTCGTGCCTTAGATTAACTTGTTCTCTAGACGACACTATCGCTCAAGTCACATACTTAATATGATGAGCCTTGTTCTAATGGGACTATATGACTTGACAATCGCAGGCAACAGAGGATAGTACTTCTATGACTTCGATAGCCCAGCAAAACTCTTACC
This sequence comes from Iris pallida, assembly GCA_029216955.1. Classification (NCBI taxonomy): domain Eukaryota; kingdom Viridiplantae; phylum Streptophyta; class Magnoliopsida; order Asparagales; family Iridaceae; genus Iris; species Iris pallida. The sequence continues at coordinate 5,207,182 of JANAVB010031416.1, read as the reverse complement.
TAATTTATTTGGGCAACGACTTGACAAGCAAAGGCTAAGCCAATCTTTGCATCGAGGGAACGTGCTATACACGAGGTCGACTTGAACAACCAAGCTCTTTGGGTGCCTACACTTAAGCCACAAGCGGTGCAATATGACTTAAACCACGGGACAGTCGAAGGCTATGCCAAGCCTTGGACGATGGGACCGTGCATGCTTTATCAAGCATTCATGCGGGCGACTCCTATGATTTAGGCTAATTCTAGCATTGTGGCAACTTAGCAACTTAGGCCAACTTTCTTCTCCTAAGCCACGGGACGAAGGACCGAGTGTCATTTTGAAATCACGCTGAGCAGACTTCTAAGCAGACCGTGAGACCTTTTTTCATGTTCTAACACATTCTGACCCGTTGGGATTATTTCCTTAGCTATGTGGATGTGTCTCTTTTATTATCAAGCCTAACTTGTGCAAGTTGAAAATATGTGATTTATTATGTGAAGGCTAAGATGAGACAAGTTCACCGAAACTACCCCACCTGAGCGAGGAGTCGTCTCGACCGAGCTGGACTTCGAGCCGCCGTTGCATGGCTAAGTCCGAACGCCGTCGGCATTTCGATTCCTCTGGTTGACTGAGCGGGACGGGACACTACACCGACACTCAGGAGTGATCGAGAGATTAGTTAGTAGACTTGCATTAGACTTTCATATTGAACTTGAATTGTAATAAGTTGAGATCTTGACTTTGTTTTGAGATTGTTTGAGTTATTATTATTTTTAGTAGTTTATTTCAGTTGTTATTTTGAGTTTAGTATAGCTTTTTTGGCTTCTGTGTTATCTTATCGTGCTTTAGATTGTGATTGAGTATTATCATATCGTATACTTGTTCTCCGTTCGGAGTTAAGGTTTGACAAGTACATTATATATTTGCGTGAGTTGTTGTTCAGATAGTGACCTTGTACAGCATTGTACCGCCGATTCTGCGACGTAGGCTGGGCGCTGTTACGTTCTGTACCCTTACACCGGGTGCTGGTCGTGACAGATGTACTCTCCTATCTTATTTTTTCTAAACTTTTTTTCATATCCTATTTTATTGTAAGTTTCTTTCGTATGGACAATTTTTTTGAAATTTTAAATTAGTGTACTTTTTTTGCATCAGATCAATATGTCGTCCTTTCAGCAAGAGGGAACATATTTGTTGTCCCGTAAATTGTTGTGTCAGTTGTTCCATTCCTATAAATGCAACACATATCTTTTTTGTTATGTAAAAAAACTAAATAATTATGGTTGCCAGAAGTTATATTTATAGAAAAGAAAACAAAATTGACACATTGGACATAGGGGTGCAACTCGGACGTGTTGGGCCAGACTTGAGGTCAACCCGAACCCAACCCGATGAATCATAAGACTAGTTCAAGCCCAAGCCCGACCCGACCTCGGGTTTAACATATGAAGTCCAAGACCAAGCCCGGAGGATCGGGTTAGACTTAGGTTGGGTCGGGTCCATCAGATTTATTGGACACTAATATAATATTTAAAATAAGGCTTAATTGCAACTTGATACCTCAGCTATTTTCGTTTTTCAACTTGACACCCTAAACTTTTTTTTCAACTTAATACCCTGAATTTTTTTGGACAATAATGCTCCTGCTCAAAACTAGAAACTAACCCAAATACCCTCCCACTCCCAAATGCCCCCACCCCCTCCCCCTCCGGCCACCCTCCCGCACCACCTTTTCCTGTCGGGTTGGCTTGGCTGGGCTTTTCATTCATTCTCTTTTTTCTTTTCTTATTTCTTTTTTTTTTCTTATTTCTTATATATATATATATATATATATATATATATATATATATATATATATATATATATATATATATATATTTAAAATAAGGCTTAATTGCAACTTGATACCCTAAACTTTTTTTTCAACTTAATACCCTGAATTTTTTTGGACAATAATGTTCCTGCTCAAAACTAGAAAATAAACCAAATACCCTCCCACTCCCAAACGCCCCCACCCCCTCCCCCCTCAGGCCACCCTCCCGCACCCCCTTTTCCTGTCGGGTTGGCTTGGCTGGGCTTTTCATTCATTCTCCTTTTTCTTTTCTTATTTCTTTTATTATATATATATATATATATATATATATATATATATATATATATATATATATATATATATATATATATATATACTAAATTCACATACAAATCAATCATAAACATTCCAAAACCTAAGGACAATATATAAAAACTGCTATGCTATCTTTCTATAGTAAATATCAGCTTAGTAAAATAATAGTATTTATCATATATAACAATTTATTTCTTTTTATTAGAAAATAGTAACTATTGGGCCATTACAAAACTGTCACTTCCGTTTTTCGTTGTACGTATTTTCAGTATACGTATACGGATTTTGACCCGTATTTGGACTTGACCTGCTAGTCAAGTCTTGGTTGGTCAAGATTGGGCTTGGTTTATTTTGGTTTAGCTTGGTTTAATTTGGTTGGGTTATCATGGTGAACCCCCCCTTCTTTTATAAACTAATTTCTTTCTCTCTCTTCCTTTACTCTTCATTTACTTTTTCTTCTTCCTCTTAACTCTCTCCGCCTACCAAGAAACCCTAGGCAAGTGCTAGCTTGCTTCATGAGAGAACTCATTTCTATTTGTTATATTTTCTTTCTTACACGAATTCAAGACACTTTAGAACTTAGCATTTTTCGATTTGGTGGATATTTTCTTCTAGATCTAAGTTTATGTTATTTTCGGTTTTCCTTGGTTTTGATCTATGAAACTTGTTTGTTTTCAAAATCTAGTTATTTCATGTTGTAGAGAATTTCGTTCTACCTCATTTTGACCTATGGAAGTCCAATTTCTGACTTAAATCGGAGGTTGGACGGAGCTTGAAAGCCATGGCTTCCAAGGCTCATCTTCTCGGATTTTAGAGAATATGAGCAGTGTTGCCTTGGCCGCATGAAGCCTTGCCGCATGAAGTCCTGCGGCAGTGTTGCCTTTTGTCACGAACCGATCCCAAGTTAATGGGTCGAACCGGATCATGCCCAGCCTGCGCCGTGGTGAGACGGCGGCAGTAAGCTGTTCCATTGCAGGTATTCACAACAACACAAGTACATTTGTCACAACTGTTATATTCGAAAATTGAAACTTTATTTAATAAAATATTTAGAAGTACAACGGGAAAAGGAAATGCTGAAATAAAATACAAGATCCAAATAAAGAAAGAGAATGCAGAAATAAAAGACTATCTAAACATCTGGTTCGGCAGTCCCTGGATCAGCGTCCTCCGGAGACGGCTCCGGTATCGTCGCAGGGTAGAGAACCGGGTCATAATAGCTATTAAATATAGCTCATCATCCTCAGTGTTACCTAAAAATGTTGTCTCCAGTCAGGAGGGAGCAAGAACGAAATATGCATCTCATAACTTAAATAGTAATTGGAAAGTGCAGGATAAACAGTTTGAAATAACAGTTTTCAGCGGTTTTAAAACAGTTCTGTGTGTTTTGAATATGCAAACGTCTATGACCGGCTTGGGTTGAGCAGTAGTATCTTAGCGATACGATATGGCTTATCCCCGTGTGTAAGAGGGGCAAGCTAATACAGTTATGACAGTAGGGCTTTGGTCATAAACGCCTACACTATTCCCCCAGTCCCACAATCAGTAACAGTATCAATCAGTAGTTAAACCCTAAGATAGAGTTCCGTGTCAGCAGTGTGGTTTAACATGCAGCTTAACTTTACTAAGTAAAATACAGGAATACATAATCCGAAACTTGCCTTGTATTAAATGACTGGAAAGACGAGTCGATACCGAGGAGGAACGTCAGGTATGTCTTCGAGTTCCTACAGTTGAGAACTCGACTTAGATCCATTGTAAAACCAGGCTAAGTGTGCTAGTTGCAATCTCTAGTAGTAAGTCCTAGTCAGGTTTTAAGTTGTTATTAAGCTACAGCTAACGTTTACGTCGCAAACTACGTGCGTTGATTAAACCGGTTAATTTGATTATTTGGGAAATAATAACAAGAACTAATTATCTTTGAAAAACTTTATGCTTTTGTAATATATCTATAAAAATAGTTTCTTTTAGTGACAAATCATGAACTAGTTATCTTACAAATATTTTATCCATTTAATTAATTCTTAGTTAATTGTAAACGAGAAATGAATACGTTCTAACTACGGTTTATACGTCCAATCCAACCACCCAAAAGAATCACATCAACCACCCAGAAAAGAAACACCATGCAATACAGGGGCACAGCTAATCATCCTAGAGTTATGGGCTTTTGCCCTTTACAATTCTTTTTCATAAAATAAGAGAGAAATGTTTAGTTCCTAATTAAATGTGCAGTAAAAATAATTATCTATAATAAATAATTTAAACATTAAATAAAATAATTTAAATCAAAAGTTTGGAGTCTCAGACTCGGTCCATCGTCACATCTAGCTAATACCTCAACGCCCGGTCGGATCGGTGCGTTTGCATTTCGCTAGGGCCCACAGACCGGTACGGTCGTCGCCCGAAAATCAGTTTTAAATTCATTTTCCGAAAACCAATTTGAAATCCAAATAAATAAAGTTTTTGTAAAAATTTGGACAGCATTTCCTCTATTTCGGGACAACCCAAAACTGGGAAATGCGCCAACAAAATTCTGCAATTGTTCCAGCCAAAGAATAACCCATTTTTATACCGAAAATATAACCACAGAAATAATTTTTCCAACCAACAGAACCTTCCCGAAATATTCGAGAAATCCGAAATCATCTAACAGCATAAACATCTCAGCAGACAAATATCACAAAAATGCTAACGAAGCTAACCGAACTACAGCGTAGCTAACCGGATTTTCGAAGGGGAAACCGGGGACCGTTATCATCATCGACTACCAGTAAAATGCAACGGGACAGAGAATTTATACCTCGGGATGCTCGGCTAGAGCTCTCAGATGATATAATAAAAGAAAATAATAATCCCAAGCAGCGACGTTGGCGACGAACGCCGAAAAATCCAAAGCTAGGGCACGGCAATAAGGAAACAGCAGGGAACTCTCGAAAGGGTGCTGTCGGCGGTGCAAGGAGTAGCGCTGCCAGGGGAGAGGGCGCGAGGAGAACTCCGCCAAGGGCAGCGCGGAGTCGGTGGCCGAGAATGGCGGGTTCGCCGGGGTCGGCGGGGTCGCGCGGCCGCTCAGGAAGAGGGCGCGACGCTGGCTCGAAGGGGCGCACGGTCGGGGCGCGGGGGAGCTCGGGCGGCGATGGCCGTGGAGGGTTGGCGGAGAGAGGAGGCCCGCGCGCTGGAGTAGGCCGAGGGGCGGTCGCCGGCGTCGGTTTCGCCGACGGGGAACGGTCGGCTAGGTGAAGGAGGGTTTGGGTTAGGTGGGGAGATGAGCTAAGTGGAGTGGGTTCTTTCTCCAGGGAGGAGAAGATGAGGTTTGTGTGGAAATAAGAGAGAGATGAGAGAATGGTGAGTTTTGTTCTCTCCTGAGGAGATGGAAGTAGTGGTGGAGTAATTAAGGAGAAGGTGATTAAATAAAGAGTGGTGGGGGTGGTGGGTTGTGCGTGAATGGTAGTGAGGAGTTGGAGGAGAGGAAAAGTAGCAGCTTACCAATTCGTGAGGAGAAAGGGGCAATTGGGTGCTGGTCCTACGGGACCAGCTGACTTAGTTTTCATTTTTTTTATTTTTTTTATTATTATTAAAGGAATAACCAAGTCGAAAACCAGGATTTTTAATAGAGAAGGAATTGGGCTCGGGCCTGGGTCTGGGCTCGGACTCGGGTCTGGGTCCGAAAATCAAAAGCCAAGTTGTAATATTTTCGAAATTCCTTTTCACACCAAAAATATTTAATAATAATATTAATAATAATAATTTTCGAAATACTAATAAAACACTAATTAATAATTATATGCAAACTATGGGTTTCACACCTTTGTCGTATGAAGTCTTGTCGCAGTGTTGTCTTGGCCGCATGAAGCCTTGTCGCATGAAGTCCTGCGGCAGTATTGCCTTGGCCGCATGAGCCATGGCCGGATAAAATTATGTGGGCCACATATCTTGCTTGAATGAATGATTGCATAGTGGACTGCTTAGTATAGCTTGTCTGTGATTAGTATAGCTTATCCTTGCCTCTCTAGCCTCTTAATTAAATTTCGAGGACGAAATTCTTTTAAGGTGGGTAGAGTTGTAACGCCCGTTGTTCGTATTACGTATTTTTGGTATACGTGTATGTATTTTGACTCATATTGAATGTCTCATTGTACGATTTATTTTGGCATTTCATTTGCTTGGTTCGGTTCGGTTTGCTTGGTTCGGCTTGGTTCGATTTTTTTGTATGTGGACCAACCCCACCTACCACCCACTCTCTTCCTTTATAAGCTACCAACCCCTTTCTCTCTCTTCATTCACTTCTTCATTTACTTCTTCTTTTTCCTCCATTAACTCTTTCCACTTACCAGAGAGCTTAGGCAAGTGCAACTTACTTCATGGAGGAACTCAAATTTTGTTATTCTATTGTCTTCTTCACGAGATTCTAAGACACTTTAGTACTTAGCATTTTTAATTTCCATGGTTCATTTCATGTAGATCTAAGCTTGTTGCATTTTCAGATTTTTTGGGTTGTGATCTATCAAACTTTATTATTTTCAAGTTATGATGGTTCCATGTTGTAAAGAATTTCTTTCTGCCCTATTTTGACCTATGAAAGTCCGGATTCTGACCTTAGATTACTGGAGCCTGGAAGCAATGGCTTTCATGGTTCTTCTTCTCGGAAAAGTTGGAGAAGAAGAACAGTGCTTAGCCGCATGGCCTTTTCATGTGGCAAGTCCCCTGCGGCCGCATAGGCATTTTAATCTTCATGGCCCTTGCCGCGTGGCCCTTGCCGCATGTCTGGGTTGACTTCGGCCGCATGAGTCCTTTCCCCTTTAGCCGTATGAGCCCTTTCCCCTTTAGCCGCATAAGCCCTTTCCCCCTGGCCGCATGAGCCCTTTCCCCCAGGCCGCATGAGCCCTTTTTCCTTAGCCAAATGGCCCTGTTTTTCCTTGGCCGCATGAGCCTGCTTCCCTTAGCCGCATGGGCGCCATGTCGTATGAGCCCGAGCTACATGGCCCTGTTTCCCTTAGCCGCATGGCCCTGCACCCCCTTAGCCGCATGGCCCTGCACCCCCCTTTTGTCGCATGACTATCCTTGGCCGCATAGGCCATGACCCTTGGCTCCCGGGTTGTATGGCTCTTTCCATAGCCCTTGCACCCCTTTTATTATGTTGGGTTGTTACATTTATGTTTTTGTCTCATGACCCTCTGTGTAACCTGGGTCCTTTGATAGGATGCTTGTACCGTATAAATTCTGCACATGTTCCATGAACACGATAGTGACCCATCGTGGTGCACTCTTGACAAGTAATATGACATGATAGTGGCCCGTCATGGCGCACTCTTGATAAGTAAACCTGACAAGATATACCTCGATATGCTGTTACGACAGCTATCACGACATGACAAGAATGAATGGCCTTGACACCTTGGGCGATTGTGTTTGTACAAATAAACCAGTATTGTCTTGCATCATGTCTAGGACGGGGACTCCTGAGTACCATGGTCAGAGGTACCTACTGAAATTGACTAAGGCTAATAACTAGAATAATCCAGCAGTCATGAAAAGATTTCCCACGTACAGGCAATCCCGTTATCTGGGCGCGCAATGGACTTGTAGCCTGCCGACGAGTAGGACACATTTTCAGCATACTGTCATGTGTTGCACCCTTCATGAACGGATATTCGACCTGGATAACCTGGATGGTCTGCAGGGCTTGTGGCTGTTAGAATAATCTCATTGCATCTTGCTAGTAACTAGGCCGGTGATAACCCTAGTTAGTTAAAGTATCAAACCGTACTTATTGCTTGGTCGTGAATGTTGGATGGAGTCTAAGCCTTGTCTTGTCCAAGTACCTGGTTACTTCAGTAACATGATTGCTTATGTTTACCTTGTCAATAACTGATCGGAATAACTTCTCATCGCTTGATATTTATTGTCCTATTTAGATTTCATGTCTTAATTATCTTCTTATTTTATGTTCTGATATGCTGGTTTTAGTTCTTAAGTGAAGCCTCCTTTGTGGCACTTGATCTTTCTAGGATCTGATCCAGCTGGTTTTGCGTGGCCAGATACCGGAGCAGCTCCAGAGGATCTCCCTACCTTCCAGCCAGATGGTGACCACCAGGCGTAATCCTGGCAACGAATGAGTTTTATTTTTGGCTCTCTCACTCTATTGTAAAAATATTCTTTTGAGGCATTTAGCCGACGAGCACGTGTTAGCTATTGCCCTTTACTTACTGTCTGCCTACGGGCTGTAGCATGATTAACAAATCCTAGGGTTGATCATGTATGACTGAAACTCTTGCTAGCCTTCATATTTTGTATGACTAGCTTCATGATCATCCAAATATGTAATGTATGGGATGCCTTACTATTGTATATTTGGTGCTCTGATATCTTGTAATTGTTATTACTTGCTTGAGATTGAGACAATAGGCTTGTTCATGACCATAAGAGACTGATGGCTAGTTAAACCCTCATGTATTTAGACAGCCGTGACCGTATAACGAGGTGGGTTGCACTTTAATATACGTAGCTGGCTATGTCCACCTCCGCTCTCCAGTACTCTAGTTCTGGGGCATTACATGGTTTAAGTGGTGGCCCATGCAGATCTTGTAAATCAAGATATGTGAGGGTTTACTGAATAGATGTCTCAATCAGCACTCGCCCTTGATCTCTGCTTGTACCCTTTAAATTCCTGAATTCTTGACCTGATCACATGCTTGTGTCTTTGATCTGTCATGGTCCTTCCTTATTGTTCCCTGTGTCGTCTTCTTCAGCGGCATTGTTCCTGGTCCTACCGATCGGCAAGGCGAAGCACCTCCCGTGGGCCAGCAGCAACCTGGAGATCAAGCCCAGTATTCAGGAGTAGCCTCTAGAGTCATGCCTACTGGGGGTCAAGTGCCACCAGTTCAGCCAGTCTAGCCTGCAGAGCCTGATGATGGCACCTTGGTGGGGCTCATCAGGACATTGCTAGCATCTCAAGATCGTCAAGGCGACGCCCTGTACCAGGTAGTATAAGATGCTCCTATTAGAAGTTGTCATCAAGGTAACAGTGCGGCCAACAGCTTCAAGCGCTTGAACCCTACTTTCTTCGATGGTAGCGAAGATGCTATTATCGCAGATGCTTGGCTGCAGGATACAGAAGTGATTCTAGAAGCGACGAAGATGCCCAAGAACGAGAAGGTGGCGGTAGTACGCCTATAGTTATTGGATCTTGCCCGAGCTGGTGGATGGCACAGGCCGTTAGATTAGTGGCACCTGTTGCGTGGGCAGTATTCCATGAGAGATTTCAGACCAAGTACTTCGATGATGTAGCTCGGTACGATCTACAGACGAGGTTCACCAATCTGAAGCAGATGGACAGGACGGTCGACGGATACACGGCCGAGTTTTCGAGACTTAGTCGGTTTGCTCCTACCTTGGTAGCGATCGAGTTTGACAGAGCCCAGCGGTTCCAGCAGGGGCTCCATCTAGAGATTTTATTAGCAGTGGAGCAGTTTGAGCATCAGACTTTTGATGCGGTATTGAGAGCAGCCAGGAGGCACGAGTATACCTTCCAGAGGATCATGGACAGGACCGGAGGTCGAAAGCGATCTCATGGCACATGAATCAGTCTTCAGCACCAGCCCCGGCAGCTAGGTCTTTGACAATTGGAACTCTGAGGCGGGGGGCCTCAGTGACGTTGGTTCAACATTCAATCCCGATGAACCCTCAGCAGCAGAAACATAAGCACTCTTCTGCAGTAGGATGTTCACATTGCGGGAAGTCAGGACATGTGGTGGCAGAATATCGCAGTACACAGGAATTGTGCCTGGCTTGTGGGGCAGCGGATCACAAGATAGGATCCTGCCCGAATATAGGTAGTTCACCATCGTCTAACTTTACTAGTCCTTCGGTGAGAGGACCAGCATCAGTCCAACAACAACAATATCAGCCTCAGAGGCCATTGTCGCCTCAGGCCCAGGCCTTTCAGCAGCAATACCTCCAGCAGTATGCACAAGCCCAAGCCCTGATTCAGAGCAGACAGAGAAGTTTTCAGCAGAGGAGACCCGTACCCAGAGGACATGGTCAGGCGATGGCGATGACCGTAAAAGAAGGATTGGCACCAGGTGAGATAGTGGTAGGTACTATTCTCGTTAACTCATTTCCAGCATCAGCGTTATTTGATTCTGGTGCATCGCATTCATTCATGTCTGTACGATTCGCGACACGGATAGGACTGGAGCCCGAGTCATTATCAGTAAGGCTCAATATACTTATTGGTGACGGTCTTGTGGGAGTATATAGAGTATTTTTCTCGTGTCGGATCATAGTTAGCGGTAGAGAGTTTTTCGCTAGATTGATAGAGTTTCCAATGGCCGATTATGATGTGGTCTTAGGGATGGATTGGTTAACGAATCAGTATGCTAGGATAGACTACCATGTTGGCAGGGTTATTTTTAGCATTCTAGTGAGTCGGAGTTTTTTTTTTTCGAGGCAAAGTTGAACCTTCTCCTCCAGTATTGCGGATGGCAGTAACAGCAGTACAGTTACCCCGGATAGTCGAGAAGTTTCCAGATATTTTCCCAGAAGAGCTTCTAAGAATGCCGCCAGAGCGAGAGATCGAGTTTACTATCGACTTGATCCCAGGGACAGCCACAGTGTCAGAGAGAGTCTACAGGATGACGCCGTCAGAGTTAGAGATATTGTACAAGATGATTGAAGAACTAAGGACCAAGGAATTCATTCGTGTAAGTGGATCGCCTTAGGGAGCCCCGATGCTTCTTATAAAAAAAAGGATGGTACGTCCAGATTATGTATAGATTATCATACCTTGAATTCAGTGACAATCATGAATAGATACCCTCTCCCAAGGATAGATGACTTGTTTGACCAACTCAAGGGGGAAGCAGTATTCTCGAAGATTGACTTACGGTCAGGATACCACCAGATTAGAGTCAGAGAGCAGGACATCCCGAAGACAGCTTTCAGATCTAGATATGGGCATTGGGAGTTCCTTGTTATGCCATTTGGAGCAACCAATGCGCCGGCTGTATTTATGGACCTCATGAATCGTATCTTCATGCCTTATTTGGATCAGTTCGTGATTGTGTTCATAGACGATATCCTGATCTACAGCAAGAATGAAGCGGAGCATGAGCAGCATCTCAGAGTTGTCCTTCAGATTCTCAGAGAGCACCAGTTGTACGCGAAGTTCAGTAAATACGAGTTCTGGCTCGATCGTATTTCATACTTGGGTCATATCATCACCAGAGGAGAAGTAGAAGTGGATCCCCAGAAGATCGTAGCTATCAAGACATGGCCAGTACCTAGCACAATTGCAGAAGTTTACAGTTTTCTTGGCTTGGCCGGCTACTACCGGCAATTTGTTTCAGACTTTGCTCGGTTTCAGCGCCATTGACCCAGTTGACCCGCAAAGATGTACAGTTCGCTTGGACAGCAGAATGTCATAATTCTTTTGAGAAGTTGAAGCGAGGTTTGATGACGGCATCCATTCTTGCGCTTTCAGATGGGACCGGAGGATTCTCAGTGTATTATGATGCTTCAGGCAGAGGTTTGGGATGTGTTTTGATACAGCATGGGAAGGTAATAGCTTATGCATCACGTCAACTTCGTGATCATGAGAGAAATTATCCAACCCATGACTTGGAGTTGGCAGCAGTAGTATTTACACTTAAGCTTTGGAGACACTACTTGTATGGAGATAGGATAAAGATTTTTACCGACCACAAGAGCCTGAAGTATGTGTTTACTCAGAAGGATCTTAACATGTGTCAGAGGAGATGGCTAGAGCTGCTTGTGGATTATGACCTGCAGTATCATCCTGGAAAGTCCAACGTCGTTACAGATGCATTGAGCAAAAGAGCCAGAGTTTATTTTCTAACAGCGCAACCAGAGTTATTATCAGATCTTCAGAAGATGGATATAGAAGTTTTCCTTCCTACCAATGTGGCATTGATGGCCAGTCTACAAGTTCAGTCCACTATAGTCGAGAGGATCCGGATGGCGCAGTCAACATATTCCAAGCTTCAGCGACTCAGAGCAGAGTGTGAGGCAGGATGATGGCCAGAGTTATGCATTCATGAAGATGGTACACTTCGACAGGGTAAGCGTCTTTGTGTACCCAGTGGAGATATCTAACAGGAAGTCATGTTAGAAGCTCACAGTTCGCAGTATTCTATTCATCCCGGTGGCGCAAAGATGTATCGTGATATCCGTCAGCACTTTTGGTGGAATGGCATAAAGAGGGAGATAGCCCGGTTTGTCTCTCGATGTTTGGTTTGCCAACAAGTTAAAGCTGAGCATCAGAGACCGGCTGGACTTCTTCAGCCCTTGCCGATTCCAGAAAGGAAGTGGGAGCATATAACCATAGATTTCGTGACTGGATTACCTAGGTCCCCGACCGGTAGAGATGCTATTTGGGTTATTATAGACATGCTCACAAAGGTGGCTCACTTTCTCTCATTCAGAGTTGGTCAGTCGACGGCCCAGCTAGCAGAGATGTACCTCAGGCAGATCGTCAGATTTTACGGTGTACCAGTCAGTATCACCTCGGATAGAGATTCAAGATTTACGTCGCACTTTTGGCGCAGTCTATAAGAGAGTTTGGAAACTCACCTCCAGTTCAGCTCATCTTATTATCCGTAGACAGATGGTCAGTCAGAGCGTACCATACGAACCTTGGAAGATATGTTGAGATCTTGTACTCTCGACTTCGGTGGTTCGTGGGAGAATCACCTGCACCTGTTGGTGTTCTCGTACAACAACAGTTTCCAAGCCAGTATCCAGATGGTACCGTTCGAGGCACTGTATGGTAGGAAGTGCAGATCCCCGCTAGCATGGGACAATATTGGAGAGAGGCAGATGCTCGGTCCGGAAGTGATTACTCAGACAATTGAGGTGGTCAGGCGAGTCAGAGATCATCTTCGAGTTGTGCAAGATCGCCAGCGCCATTGGACCGATTCTCATCGGCGTCCCCTTGAATTTTCTGTCGGCGACCACGTATTCCTTAGGATCTCGCCTAACTGTGGCGTCATTCGCTTTGGCGTACGGAGAAAGCTTAGTCCTAGGTATATAGGGCCGTTTGATATCCTCGAGCGAGTAGGTGATGTGTCCTATCGTCTCGCTCTTCTGCCATCGCTAAGTGAGGTGCATGACGTATTCCATGTATCCCAACTACGGCGGTATATCCTGGACCCGACCCATATCCTGGATCATTCAAAATTGGTTGTTGGTACCAACCTTTCGTATGAGGAGAGGCCTGTATCCATATTGGACCGAAGAGAGAAGATACTCAAGAACAAGACTATCAAGTTAGTTCGTGTTACTTGGGGTCATCACTCTTTGGGTGAGTCAACATGGGAGCGTGAGGATATATTCGATCGCAATATCCCGACCTGTTTGACTCGTAAGGTATAATATCTTTCTTATGCCTTATGCTCTCAATTCCTTGCTTGAATGAATGATTGCATGGTGGACTGCTTAGTATAGCTTGTCTGTGATTAGTATAGCTTGTCCTTGCCTCTCTAGCCTCTTAATTAAATTTTGAGGACGAAATTCTTTTAAGGTGGGTAGAGTTGTAACGCCCGTAGTTCTTATTACATATTTTTGGTATACGTGTACGTATTTTGACTCATATTGCATGTCTCATTGTACGATTTATTTTGGCATTTTATTTGCTTGGTTCGGTTCGGTTTGCTTGGTTCGACTTGGTTCAATTTTTTTGTATGTGGACCAACCCCACCTACCACCCACTCTCTTCCTTTATAAGCCACCAATCCCTTTCTCTCTCCTCATTCACTTTTTTATTTACTTCTTCTTCTTCTTCTTCCTCCATTAACTCTCTCCACCTACCAGAGAGCTTAGGCAAATGCAACTTGCTTCATGGAGGAACTCAAATTTTGTTGTTCTATTGTCTTCCTCACGAGATTCTAAGACACTTTAGTACTTAGCATTTTTAATTTCCATGGTTCATTTCATGTTGATCTAAGCTTGTTGCATTTTCGAATTTTTTGGGTTGTGATCTATCAAACTTTATTATTTTCAAGTTATGATGGTTCTATGTTGTAAAAAATTTCTTTCTGCCCCATTTTGACCTATAGAAGTCCGGATTCTGACCTTAGATTACTGGAGCCTAGAAGCAATGGCTTTCATGGTTCTTCCTCTCGAAAAAGTTGGAGAAGAAGAACAGTGCTTAGCCGCATGACCTTTTTATGTGACAAATCCCCTGCGACCGCATAGGAATTTTAGTCTTCATGGCCCTTGCCGCGTGGCCCTTGCCGCATGTCTGGGTTGACTTCGACCGCATGAGCCCTTTTCCCTTTAGCCGCATGAGCCCTTTCCCCTTTAGCCGCATAAGCCCTTTCCCCCTGACCGCATGAGCCCTTTTCTCCTGGCCGCATGAGCCCTTTCTTCCATGCCGCATGAGCCCTTTTTCCTTAGCCGCATGGCCCTGTTTTCCTTTGGCCGCACGAGCCTGCTTCCCTTAGCCGCATGAGCCCCATGCCGCATGAGCCCAAGCCGCATGGCCCTGTTTCCCTTAGCCGCATGGCCCTGTTTTCCTTAGCCGTATGGCACTACACCCCCTTTGCCGCATGGCCCTACACCTCCCCTTTTGTCGCATGACTATCCTTGGCCGCATAGGCCATGACACTTGGCTCCCGGGCCGCATGGCTCTTTCCATAGCCCTTGTGACCCTTTTATTATGTTGGGTTGTTACATTTATGCTTTTGTCTCATGACCCTCTGTGTAACCTGGGTCCCTTGATAGGATGCTTGTACCATATAAATTTTGCACATGTTCTATGAACACGATAGTAACCCATTGTGGTGCACTCTTGACAAGTAATATGACATGATAGTGGTCCGTCGTGGCGCACTCTTGATAAGTAAACTTGACATGATATACCTCGATATGCTGTTACGACAGCTAGCACGACATAACAAGAATGAATGGCCTGGACACCGTAGACAATTGTATTTGTACAAATGAACCAGTATTGTCTTGCATCATGTCTAGGACGGGGACCCCTGAGTACCACGGTCAGAGGTACCTACTGAAATTGACTAAGGCTAATAACTAGAATAATCCAGTAGTCATGAAGAGGTTTTCCAGCTACAGGCAATCCCGTTATCTGGGGGCACAATGGACTTGTAGCCTGCCGACGAGTAGGGCACACTTCCAGCACACTGTCATGTATTGCACCCTTCATGAACGGATATTCGACTTGGATAACCTGGATGGTCTGCAGGACTTGTGGCTGTTGGAATAATCTCATTGCATCTTGCTAGTAACTAGGCCTGTGATAATCCTAGTTAGTTAAAGTATCAAGCCGTACTTATTGCTTGGCCGTAAATGTTGGATGGAGTCTAAGCCTTGTCTTGTCCCAGTACCTGGTTACTTCAGTAACATGATTGCTTATGTTTACCTTATCAATAACTGATCGGAATAACTTCTCATCTCTTGATATTTATTGCCCTAGTTAGATTTCATGTCTTAATTATCTTCTTATTTTATGTTCTGATATGCTGGTTTTAGTTCTTAAGTGAAGCCTCCATTGTGGCACTTGCTCTTTCTGGGATCTGACCTAGCTAGTTTTGCGTGGCCAGATACCGGAGCAGCTCCAGAGGATCTTCCTACCTTCCAGCCAGATGGTGACCACCAGGCGTAACCCTGGCAACGAGTGGATTTTATTTTTGGCTCTCCCACTCTATTGTAAAAGTATTCTTTTGAGGCGTTTAGCCGACGAGCACATGTTAGCTCGATTGTACTTTACTTACTGTCTGCCTACGGATTGTAGCATGATTAACAAATCCTAGGGTTGATCATGTATGACTGAAACTCTTGCTAGTCTTCACATTTTGTATGGCTAGCTTTATGATCATCCAAATATGTAATATATGGGACGCCTTACTATTGTATATTTGGTGCTTTGACATCTTGTAACCGTTATTACTTGCTTGAGATTGAGACGATAGGCTTGTTTATGACCATAAGAGACTGATGGCTTGTAGTTAAACCCTCATGTATCTAGACAGCCATGACCGTATAGCGAGATAGGTTGCACTTCAATATACGTAGCTGGCTATGTCCATCCCCGCTCTCCAGTATTCTGGTTCTGGGACGTTACATTTACTCTTGTCGATAATTGGTTGGTGACTAAGCTCTGTTCAGGTGAAGGGTTAAAACACCGGTCCTTGTTTGGTTAAGGGTTATAACTTGGTTACTGGAATAGTCCCTTAGTTGTCTCATCGTTTATCACCTTATTTTTCCTAACTCATGTCTTATGTTATCATTTATGTCTCATGTGCTAATATGCTAGTTTTATTCTTAAGTGAAGCCTCCTTTGTGGCACTTGCTCCTTCTGGGGTCTGATCCAGCTGGTTTTGTATGGCCAGATTTTGGAGCAGCTTCCGAGGATCTCCCAGCTCTCCTGCCAGATGGTGAATACTGGAAGGAACTATGGCAACGAGTGGGTTTTATTTTGCTCTCCCACTCCATTGTAAATTATTCTTTTGAGGTATTTAGCCGCCGAGCAAGTGTTAGCTTGTGTTAAAAACTTATATTCATTGTCTGCCTAAGGGCTGTAACATGATTGACAAATCCTAGGATTGATCATGTATGACTGAAACTCTTGCTAGTCTTCACATTTTGTATGACTAGCTTCATGATCACCTGAATATATAATGTTTGGGACACCTTACTTTGTATGTCTGATGTTCTACCATCTTGTAACATGTATTTACTTGCTTGAGATTGAGACACTAGGCTTGTTCTTGACCTTAAGAGACTGATGGCTTGTAGATAAACCCTCATACATCTAGACAGCCATGACCGTATTACGAGGTGGGTTGCACTTCAATATACGTAGCTGGCTGTGTCTGTCCTTTGCTCTCCAGTATTCTGGTTCTGGGGCGTGATACGGTTTAAGCGGTGGCCCATGTAGGTCTTGTAAATCAAGATGTGTTATGGTTTCATTGAATAGAGGTCTCAATCAGTACTCGCCCTTGATCGCTACTCGTATCCTCTAATCTTCCTAAAATCTTGACCTGATCACATGCTCATATCCTTGATCTATCTTGGTCCTTCCTTAATGTTTCTCTTGTTATTTTTTTCAGTGGCATTGCTCCTAGTCCTGCCGATCAGCCGGGAGGAGCTCAACAAGCACCCCAGCAGCAACACGAAGACCAAGCCTAGCACTCGGGAGCAGCATTCCGAGCCATGCACTCTGATGACCCCGAGCCCGCAGTTCAGCCAGTCCAGCCTGCAGAATCCGACAATAGGGTCTTGATTGGACTTATCAGGGAATTGCTTGCATCACAGGATCGTCGAGGTGATGCCCTGTCTCAGACAGTACAAGATACGATGGCCGAGTTGTTTATCAAGGTAACAGTACAGCCAACAGCTTCAAGCGCTTGAACCTTCCCTTCTTTTACGGTAGCGAGGACGCGATTGCAGCTGATGTCTGGTTCCAGGACACCAAAATTATCTTGGAAGCAGCCAAGACTCCAGAAGAAGAGAAGGTGGCTGTAATGTGCCTACAGTTATTGGACTTAGCCCGTACCTGGTTGGCGATGTTAGCAGTTGGATTAGCGACGCCTGTCCCATGGACGATATTTAGCGACAAGTTTCAGACGAAGTACTTTGATGTAATGGCTCGATATGAGCAGCAGACGAGATTCACCAATTTGAAGCAGATGAGCAGGACAATTGACGGTTATGCGGCCGAGTTTTCAAGACTGAGTCGGTTTGCTCCCATCTTGGTGGCAACCGAGTTGGATCGAGCGCAGCGATTTCAGCTGGGACTCCACCTACAAATTATTCTAGCTGTGGAGCAGTTCGAGCTTCGGACTTTTGATGCGGTCTTGAGGGCATCTTGGAGGCACGAGTATAACTCGCAGAGGATCGTGGACCGAACCGAAAGCCGGAAGAGGTCCTATGGGCATATGAATTTGTCCTGAGCACCAGCCCCGGCAGCTAGGGATTTGTCGATTGGAGTTCCCCGAAGGGCAAATTCAGTTTCTTCGGTTCAGCACTCGACACCGATGCATCCTCAGAATCAGAAGTAGTCTTTCGCAATGGGTGCACTTATTGTGGAAAGCCAGGATACGTGGTTTTAGAGTATCGCAGAGCACAGGGATTGTGCTTGGCTTTTGGGGCACCGGATCACAAGATTGGGTCATGCCCGCATAGAGCCAGTTCATCATCGTCGAACCTAACCAGTCCATCGATTATGGGTCCAGCACCAGTGCAGCAGCAGTACCAGCCTCCGAGGCCATTGCCGCCTCAGGCACAAGCCTTCCAGCAGCAGAGACCCCTGCAGTATGTCCAGACCCAAGCTCAGATGCAGAACCGGCAGAGAGGCTTCCAGCAGAGGGGACCAGCACCCTGAGGGCAAAGTCAGGTCATGTCTATGACCGTGGAGGAAGAATTGGCATCAGGTGAGGTGGTGGCAGGTACCATTCTCGTCAACTCTTTTCAAGCATTAGTATTATTTGATTCGGGTGCATCGTATTCATTTATGTCTGCACGATTCGCTACACGGATAGGACTGGAGCCCGAGTCATTATCAGTAAGGCTCAATATACTTATTGGCAACAGTCTTATGAGAGTAGATAGAGTATATTCCTCGTGTCGAATCATAGTTAGTGGTAGAGAGTTTTTCGCTAGGTTGATAGAATTTCCGATGGCCAATTATGATGTGGTCCTAGGAATGGATTGGTTGAAGGATCAATACGCAAGAATAGACTGTCATGTTGGCAGGATTATTTTTGGTATTCCAGGCGAGGCAGAGTTTTTATTTTTCAGAGGTGAAGTAGAACCTTCTTCCCCAGTCTTGCGAATGGCAGTAGTAGTTCAGTTTCCCAGAGTAGTAGAAGAATTTTCTGATGTATTTTCCGAAGAGCTTCCAGGTATGCCGCCAGAGAGAGAGATAGAGTTCACAATTGATTTGCTTCCAGGGACGGCACCGGTATCAGATAGAGTCTACAGGATGGCACCTTCGGAGTTGAAGATTTATTACAAGATGATTGAAGAACTCAGAACCAAGGGATTCATTCATGCTAGCGGATTGCCTTGGGGAGCCCCGATGCTTCTTGTGAAAAGAAGGATGGCACGTCAAGATTATGTGTTGATTATCATATCTTGAACTCTGTAACAATCAACAATAAATATCCCTTTCCAATGATAGATGATTTGTTTGACCAACTCAGAGGAGAGGCAGTATTCTCGAACATTGACTTACGGTCAGGGATACCATCAGAGTTAGAGAGCAAGACATCCCGAAGACAGCATTCAGGTCTAGATATGGGCATGGAGAGTTCTTTATTATGCCATTTGGAGCGACGAATGCGTCAGCCGTATTCATGGACCTCATGAATCGTATCTTCATGCCCTATTTAGATCATTTCGTGATAGTGTTTATAGACGACATCTTGGTCTATAGCAAGAGTGAGGCAGAGCATGAGCAGCATCTCCGAGTAGTTCTTCAGATTCTCAAGGAACACCAGTTGTACGCGAAGTTCAGTAAGTGCGAGTTTTGGCTTGATCACATTTCGTACTTAGGTCATATCATCACCAGAGGTGGAGTGGAAGTTGACCCCTAGAAGATAGTGGCTATAGAGACATGGCCAGTTCCCAGCACTGTCGCAGAGGTTCGCAGTTTTCTAGGATTAGCGGGCTATTACCGACGATTCGTATCAGACTTTGCTAGAATTTTAACGCCCTTGACTCAGTTGACCCGCAAGGATGTGCAGTTTGCTTGGACAGCAGAGTGTCAGAGTTCATTCGAGAAGTTGAAGCGAGGATTAATGACGGCTCCCATTCTCACTCTTCCAGATGGGACTGGAGGATTTTTAGTTTATTGTGACACTTCAGGCCGAGGATTGGGGTGTGTATTGATGCAACATGGTCAGGTAGTCGCTTATGCGTCACGCCAGCTTCGTGACCATGAGAGGAATTATCCTACCCATGATTTGGAGTTAGCAGCGATAGTTTTTGCATTGAAGCTTTGGAGGCATTATTTATATGGAGATCGGATGAAAATTTTTACCGACCATAAGAGTCTTAAGTATGTGTTTACTCAGAAGGATCTCAAAATGCATCAGAGAAGATGGCTAGAGCTACTTGTAAATTACGACATCAACTTGCAGTATCATCCTGGGAAGGCCAACATTGTTGCAGATACATTGAGCAGAAGAGCCGGAGTTTATTTCCAAAGAGCGCAACCAGAGTTATTATCAGACCTTCAGAAGATGGGGATAGAGATAGTTCTCCCTACCAATGTGGCATTGATGACTAGCATGCAAGTTTAGTCCAGTATAGTTTAGAGGATCAAGATGTCGCAATCAGCAGATTCTAAGCTTCAGCGGATTGGAGCAGAATGTGTAGCAGGACAGAGACCCGAGTTATACATTCATAAAGATGGTACACTCCATCATGGAAGGCATCTTTGTGTACCCGGTGGTGATATCAGACAGAAGATCATGACAGAGGCTCACAGTTCACAGTATTCCATTCATTCCGGTGGTACAAAGATGTATCGTAACATCCGTCAGCATTTCTGGTGGAATGGCATGAAGAGGGAGATAGCTCGGTTTGTCTCTCATTGTTTAGTTTGCTAACAATTTAAGGCTGAACATCAGAGACCAGCCGGACTTCTTCAACATTTATCGATCCCAGAATGGAAATGGGAGCACATTACCATGGATTTTGTAACTGGGTTACCTAGATCTCCAGCTGGAAGAGATGTTATATGGGTTATCGTCGATTGTCTCACGAAGGTAGCTTATTTTCTCACATTCAGAGTTGGTCAGTCGACGGATCAGCTAGCAGAGATGTACCTCAGGCAGATTGTCAGATTACATGGAATGCCAGTTAGTATCATATCAGACAGAGATTCAAGATTCATATCACACTTTTTGCTGAGTCTTCAAGAGAATTTGGGGACTCATCTCAAGTTCAGTTCAGCATATCATCCGCAGACAGATGGCCAGTCAGAACGCACGATTCAGACTCTTGAAGATATGTTACGATCATGTACACTCGACTTCGATAGTTTATGGGAAGATCACCTGCATCTTGTGGAGTTCTCCTATAACAATAGTTTTCAGGCCAGTATCCAGATGACACCTTTTAAGGCCTTGTACGACAGAAAGTGCAGATCTCCGTTAGTATGGGATGATGTCGACGAGAGACAGATGCTTGGTCCAGAGATGGTTACGCAGACTATTGAGGTAGTTAGACAAGTCAGAGATCATCTTTGAGTTGCGCAGGATAGCCAGCGTCATTGGGCCAATTCTCATCGGCGTCCCCTTGAGTTTTCAGTCGGCGACCACGTATTCCTTAGGATCTCGTCTACCCATGGCGTCATTCGATTCGGCGTACGGAAAAAGCTTTGTCCTAGGTACATAGGGTCGTTCGATATCCTTGAGCGAGTAGGTGATGTGTCCTATCGTCTTGCTCTTCCGCCGTCGTTACGTAAGGTACATAACGTGTTTCATGTATCCCAATTACGATGGTATATCCCGGATCTGAGCCATGTCCTTGATCATTCGGAGTTGGTTTTTGGTACCAACCTTTCGTACGAGGAAAGGCTCGTATCCATATTGGATCGGAGAGAGAAGGTACTCAAGAACAAGACTATTAGTTTAGTCCGCGTTGCTTGGGGTCATCACTCTTTGGGTGAGTCAATGTGGGAGCGTGAAGATGATATCCGATCACAATATCCTCACATGTTTGACTCATAAGGTATAATATCCTCCTTATGCCTTACGCTCATAATTTCTTGCTTGCATGAATGATTGCTTGATTGGTTGCTAGTCGTAGAATTGCTTGTGCTTTAGTATAGCTTGCCCCGACATCTCTAGCCTCCTGATTAAATTTTGAGGACAGAATTCTTTTAAGGTGGGTAGAATTGTCACTCCCGTTTTCCATTGTACGTATTTTCAGTGTACGTATACGAATTTTGACCCGTATTTGAACTTGACCTGCTAGCCTAGTCTTGGTTGGTCAAGATTGGGCTTGGTTTATTTTGGTTTAGCTTGGTTTAATTTGGTTGGGTTATCATGGTGAACCCTCCCCCCTTCATTTATAAACCAATTTTTTTTTCTCTCTTCCTTTACTCTTCATTTACTTCTTCTTCTTCCTCTTAACTCTCTCCACCTACCAAGAAATCCTAAGCAAGTGCTAGCTTGCTTTATGAGAGAACTCATTTCTATTTGTTCCATTTTCTTTCTTACACAATTTTAAGACACTTTAGAACTTCGCATTTTTCGATTTGGTGGATATTTTTTTGTAGATATAAGTTTATGTTATTTTCGGTTTTCCTTGGTTTTGATCTATCAAACTTATTTGTTTTCAAAATCTAGTTGTTTCATGTTGTAGAGAATTTCGTTCTACCCCATTTTAACCTATAGATGTCTAATTTTCGACCTAAATCGGAGGTTGGACGGAGCTTGGAAGCCATGGCTTCCATGACTCATCTTCTCGAATTTTAGAGAAGATGAGCAGTGTTACCTTGGCCGCATAAAGCCTTGCCGCATGAAGTCCTACGATAGTGTTGCCTTGTCTGCATGAAGCCTTGTCGCATGAAGTCCTGCGGCAGTGTTGCCTTGGCCGCATGAGGCCTGGCCGTATGAAGTCCTGGGGCAGTATTGCCTTGGCCGCATTAGCCTTGGCCGTATGAAGCCTTGCCGCATGAAGTCCTGCAACAGTGTTGCCTTAGCCGCATAAGCCTTGGCCGCATGATCCCTGGCCGCATAAAATCATGCGGGCTATATATCTTGGCCGTATGAAGCTTTGGCCGCATGAAGTCCTGCGGACTTCATTGCTTACCGCATGAAGCTTAGGCCGCATGAAGTCCTGCGGACTGCATGCCTTGCCGTATGACCCCTGGCCGCGTGCAGTCATGCAGACTGCATGCTTGGCCGCATGAAGTCATGCGGACTAGGTCGTATGAATCTTGGCCGCATGCCTTGGCCGTATGCCCTAGCTCCTGCATGTTCATCTTTAGTATATAGTTTTATGTTTAAATTGCTTATATTTCGTACTCAGCCTAATTTGTGACTACCCGATTTGATGATTGTGAATCCTGGGCATATCTGGTATTAAATTAGCCATGTGCACGACTTGATACATGAACACGACATGACAATACGAACCTGATATGAAATTCTTGATAGTGGCCCGTCGAGGCGCACCCTTGACAGTTAACAAATAAACCTGGCATATCATGATAAGCTTGATAGTGGCCTGTCGAGGCGTACTCCTGACAAGTAATTCTGACAAGTAACAAGTAACTCTCGTCTTGACACCGTGGATAATTTCTTTTGATTATGTCTGTACAAGATACAAGTCTCGTCTTGCATCATGTCTAGGACATGGATTCCTGAGTACTACAGTCAGGAATTCAGACTGAATCTGGCTAGGGTAATGATTAGATAAATCAAGTAGCTCATATAGATAGAGATATTTCAGCTAGAAACAATCCCGTTATCTAGGCGCCTTCCTTGTGGACTTGTAGCCTGCCGTCGAGTAGGGCACATTTCTAGCTCACTGTCATGTGGGACACTTCATAAAATAAGTACTATGCGCACGTCATGTGTTACACTCCAAGTCACCTAATGATTCTTGATAATTTTTGAACTTACATCTGGATAACCTGGATAGTCTGCAGGACTTGTGGCCGTAGGAATATCTCATTGCATCTTGCTAGTAACTAGGCTTGTGATAACCCTAGTTAGTTAAAGTATCGAGCCGTACGTATTGCTTGGCCGTAAATGTTGATGGAGTCCAATCTTGTCTAGTCTTGTTTAGATCCAGTATATGGTTATCTCAGGACATGCTTGCTTATGCCTTACTCTTGTCGATAATTGGTTGGAGACTAAGCTCTGTTCGGGTGAAGGGTTACAACCCCTGTCCTTATTTGGTTAAGGGTTGTAACTTGGTTACCATAATAGTCTCTTAGTTGTCTCATCGTTTATTACCTTATTTTCCCTAACTCATGTCTTATGTTATCATTTATGTCTCATATGCTAATATGCTGGTTTTCGTTCTTAAGTGAAGCCTCCCTTGTGGCACTTGCTCCTTCTGCGGTCTGACCCAGCTGGTTTTGTTTGGCCAAATTTCGGAGCAACTTTCGAGGATCTCCCAGCTCTCCTACCAGATGGTGAATACTAGAAGAAACCATGGCAACGAGTGGGTTTTATTTTGCTCTCCCACTCCATTGTAAATTATTCTTTTGAGGCATTTAGCCGCCGAGCAAGTGTTAGCTCGTGTTAAAAACTTATATTCCTTGTCTGCCTAAGGGCTGTAACATGATTGACAAATCCTAGGGTTGATCATGTATGACTGAAACTCTTGCTAGTCTTCACATTTTGTATAACTAGCTTCATGATCATCTGAATTTTTAATGTTTGGGACTCCTTTCTTTGTATGTCTGATGATCTACCATCTTGTAACATGTATTTACTTGCTTGAGATTGAGACACTAGGCTTGTTCTTGACCTTAAGAGACTGATGGCTTTTAGATAAACCCTCATGCATCTAGACAGTCGTGACCGTATTGCGAGGTGGGTTGCACTTCAATATAGGTAGCTGGTTGTGTCTGTCCCCCGCTCTCTAGTATTCTGGTTCAGGGGCGTGACAAAAACTACGAATATATATATATATATAAAAATATACCTAATTCGATTTATACTTAAAATAATATTTTTCTATATATATAAATACAAGTAGCACCCAATAGAATTATTCTAACATGTGAGTATGATTGGTCATAGCATATTATCACGATCTATAAATAACTTTTATTTATAGGAATAATTAAATATATCAACCTACATACATAATGTATCTATTTATGCTTCTACATGATAGGTATACATCAAAAATCCACAAATATATTTTAAGGAAATTATTTACCATATTTCGAAATAAAATATTATTCTAATATCACGAAATTATTATATATATATATATATATATATATATATATATATATATATATATATATATATATATATATATATATATATATATATATATATATAACCTCCCTTAGTAAAATTGTCTACTAAGTCACTAGATTAGAATGGCAATACAACATATGTCACGTCCCGACCCGAAAAATCGCTCGTCCTCGCATCGATTTATCCGAATCATCATCCTCGCTAGAGCGTGATGCCGTACGAGTCTGGAGTTTCACTCGTACAAGGCAAGATGACAAGTTCTCCCGTACGAGTCTGGAGTTTCACTCGTACAAGGCAAGATGACAAGTTCTTAAATGGTTATCTTTGAGTTGATATAAACAACGAAAAAAAATAGAGTATACGAAACAATTCTCTTTATTGATATTCGAACTGAGACTACTGTTTTCTATAAAGAAATTCTCTTTATTTGTTGTGTTTCTGGGAAAATTACAACTGTGGGAATCCGATCTAGAAGACGATCGCTTTATCCCTTGGACTATGCGAAGAAGAAAAGCTCTCAAAATTTTGACAGTAGATATCAGTGTATCTGTACAATGAATGAGAAAAAGAACTCTATTTATAGAGTCGAAAATAAAACTGAAAAGATAACTGTCTTCACAGCCTGTGCTTAGTTGAAAATTACGCAGGATTTAACATACGCAAGGTTGTGAGCAGTTACTGGACGTGGCCTGTAACTGTTGGACACATGGCGATCATGCATGAGTCGTGTGCAAGTTACAGGACACGCATGCGAGAGATCAGTGGCATGGCTGCCACGTACTCCAATTTGATGAAATCTACGCAGACTTGTTGAAGACGAAATCCACGCAAACTCGGTATAGAAAGCTTCAAAATCTACGCAAACTTGGGGCAAGAAGCTTCAGGATCCACGCAGACTCGAGGCAAAAAGCTTCAAAATCCACGCAGACTTGAGGAAGAAAACTTCCGAATCCACGCAAACTTGAGGTGAAGAACTCAAAGATACACGCAGACTTGAGATAGGACTGCCAGCTGTCTTGATTTGGTGTGTCTTGACTGACACAAAATCTCTGACAGTGATTGCTTTGTCAGTCGCATTAAATGACAAGAAACCCTTTTTGGTATGCCAACTCGATGAAGGCTGAGTCTTGCTGAAGAAGATTTTGAAAGTCACGCAATAGACGGCGGTGATCTCTCGAGTTCTGTGCATACGTGGCACACGAAGAGACATTCTTCGACTGTCGTGCTGTCAGTCATAATGACTCTCTGACAAATGATGAGCTGTCTCCCAGCGTGATTTGTAAAATATTGTCTGGATCAACTGAGCATGACTTTTGACTCTGTCTTGATCAACTCAGCGTGACTGTTATTTTCAAAGGTCTACAAAACCCCCTTCAAAGTTTTCGAAAAATGATAAATTATTTCGAAATACTTTGAAATAGAGATGATAAAATGGAATCAGTCACGCTGATATGACTTCAAATTTTTTGAAAGTCGGAAAGACTTCGAAGTTCTTTAAATGTCATGATGACTCTTCATTTTTCGAGACTGATTGCATCCAATTTACGGTGGAATATAAACCGCCGGCAAACTCTGTTATATAAGCAGGGAGAAGATTTATTTTTAATCTTCATCTTACGTCAACACGACACCAAAGGAGAAAGCTGAGGAAGAAGCACGCAAGTTGGGCTTTTGTTCCCATGGTGATCCCACTTTTGAGGGTAAAGAACCGGAGCCTCTGGTTTTCGAGTTCAAAGACGATCCCATGCATTTAGCCAAGAATTTCCTGAGCTATTTTGGTCTGGATGGCTCGTCTTCTTCTGATGGACGCAGCCTTGTAGAGCAGCGTGAAATGTTGAAGGCTCTGTTACACCGCATGGGGGTTAAGAGCATAGAAGAACTGGGCACTAAGCTCAGTCGTTCTGGGAAATAGAGCGTGTCTTTCATGCTCTTATTGCACTCTTTTTGTTTTGTCTTTTGTAAGGCCGTCAGTGCCTGTCTTGAAGAATATGGTACAACTTTTGCATTGAACAGCGTGCATTAATGAAGAATGTTAAGTGGCACTCTTTGACTGTTTCCATTGTTGCGTTGTCTTCCAAAGCACGCGTGTCATCTATTCCATGGTTTACGAACGTTATTTACGCGGATCTTTTCCAAGAATAGACTCGTACTTTGTCCTTTAAATAGGCAGCTGAGTTTCAAAGATACTCATCTCTCATTCTTCTTCTTCTTTTCTGAGAATGAAATTTTTGAGAGATTTCATTCTCAAACAGGAAAGCAATGCCTTCTAATGTTCGATTTATGCATATTTTTTTGCTGTTGAAGATAGGCTTTCTGTTTCTGATTGAACAATGCACGCTTGACCAGCCAGTGCGTGTCAAATGACATTTCTGTTGATTAATTCTCTTTTTCCTTGCTGTTTTCTGCAGAAGCTCGGCTAAAGATTTTCTTCAGAACTGGCATTGGTGATGTGGATGCTGTGGAGAATATCCTGCTGACACCTACATCAGGGAGCTCATACGCCTTTGACGCGTACATCAGACAACTCAGAACTCTTCGTGGGATAGAAGGGTCTTCCTCAGATGGTAGGAAGAGCCTTTATACACGAGAGTTGGATGGTGGAGTCAGCTCTACCCCCGAGAAATCGGGTAGTAGAGTTCCTTTCAAGGCAGAACTAGGAATTGTATCCCAAGGTTTGGATACATTCCTGTCTTCCTTGAGAGGTTACCCCCAATCCACCAATTGTATTGGCAGCACCACGACTTCGGGCTGCCATACTCTGTGGTTCTTCTCTCGTCTGAGAGAGAAGACCAGAGTTTGATTCCTGCTGATCTGGTCGTGACTGGGACCCAGACAGTCAGGAACTGCCACCAACAACGAACCTGACGGAGAAGGTCCGACGGAGAAGATCCAAAGAAGAAGATAGATCTCTATTAGGTTATTGTTGTGGTGTAGAATGAAAATCCAATATTTGTAATAGATTTCCATTATGATTTGTAAGAAAGTCTAAGAAAATGTAATAGACTTTTTTGTAGTGAAATGAGAATGGAAATGATAATTCTTCTATGCTCAAAAATTTGTATTTGTGGATGAATTGTGGACATGATAGATAATGAAATCTTCTTTTCTGTTTTAGAGTATATGATATTATCAGAGGTATTATGGACGTGATAATATGTAGGAACTCAAAAGAAAATAGATTGATTTCTATGCAGAGGTCAAAAAGGATGACAAATGAGTAAGTAGATTCGGAATTGATTCAGAGGTTATGAAAACGTGATCAATAACGAATCCCCACTTAATAAATTTGATAGAAGATTATGAACGGACGAACCGTTAGATGAAATGAACGGATGAACCGTCGGATGAACATAATAAATGAACGGATGAACCGTCAAGCATTAATGAACGGGCGAACCGACTGATGAATGTGAGAAATGAAGGAATGAACCGTCAAGCATTAATGAATGTGTGAATCGTCGAATGGATATGACGCTTCATTGTTTGAGGAACTTCTGCCTATAAATATAGCAGAAATCTGACAAGAACGAACGCTTCTTCTTTCAAAGATAAAAATGTCGTCTGAAGAAGCATCCAAGAAGGTTGAAATCGCCATGAAGGTTCAGAAAGGCACTGAAGAACACCCTGCTGATCCAATTCAATCGAAGAAGGTGGAAGCAGGCAAAGGTTCGTATGCACCCAAGCCACCAAGGGACATTCTGGACTTCCTACTCGAACCAGGAAGGACTGAAGGAGAAGAAGCCATGAGGATGACAGCTTGCAAATTTTTTGTGGGTTCCAGTAAGGAGATCCTCAGCTCTTTTGCTGATCACGTCTTCGAGAATGATGGCAGTGGCCTACGTCCAAATGTAGAAAAGGATGATAGTGATCTTCCTAATATCATGTATCATCATTCATGATTAAAAATAAAATAAAAAATTTATTTCTAAACATGAAACTGTCTGATGATTACAAGCATTTATACATAGTACTTTTTAAGGAATTTGCCATTAATAGGCATCAAGACTTTTTGACCATCCAATTCTGAGAGTTGATAAGCTTCATTTGAGAAAACTTTGCTCACAATATAGGAACCTTCCCACTTTGCGTCAAATTTGCCCTTGCTCATATGAGTCATAGTCATAGGACGTCTGACTGTTAGAACAAGTTCTCCTTTTTGATATGCTCGAACTCTGACTTTCTTATTAAAAGCTCTTGAGATCCTAGCTTGATAGAATTCAATATTCTGTTGAGCAGATAATCGCTTTTCATCCAGAGCTTCTAATTCCTGAAGTCGAAGATGATCATTATTTTCAGCAGTGAGTTCATTAGTGATTGCTATCCTTAAAGAAGGAATTTGAATCTCTAATGGAAGAACAGCTTCGGAACCATACACCAGAGAAAAGGGTGTACATTTAGTAGCATTACGAACTGTAGTACGATAAGCCCACAAACATTCACCGAACTTGTCACTCCAATTACGTTTGTTAGTAGAGACAAACTTCTTTAGGAGTTTGATGATGGTCTTATTAAAAGCTTCTGCTAATCCATTAGCTGCTGGATTATATGCGGTAGAAGCCACATTGTTGATCCGATGGTCGTCGCAGAATCGAGTAAATTTTTGACTGACGAACTGTGGACCATTATCATGAATAATGCGTCGAGGAATACCAAATCTGTAGATGACGTGGTGCTTAATAAAGCTGATGACATTGGATGTCTTAACTTCAGATAAAGGAATAGCTTCGGCCCATTTGGAAAAGTAATCGGTTATTGCGAGAATAAACCGATGACCTTTTGATGATGGCGGATTGATTGGACCAATGATGTCCATGTCCCAAGCTTCGAAGGGCCATGATGCTGCCGTCGGATGTAGAAATTCCGAAGGTTGATGAATAAAATCTGCATGGATTTGACAGGCTTTACACTTCTTTGCGTATTCGATGGCATCAAATACCATAGTGGGCCAATAATAACCCATACGTCGAATACGGTCTTGAAGTTTTGGTCCAGGCTGATGTGCACCACAAATTCCATCATGTGCTTCGCGAATGATTTGTTGAGCCTCGTCACCGGCAACACATCGAAGAAGTAAACCATCATAAGCTCGACGATATAAGGTCTTTGTTGTATGATTGTAATAGAATCTGAGTGATCGTCGTCTGATAGATGCTGCTTCATTCGGATCATCTGGAAGAATATCGTACAATACGAAATCTAAGAAAGGAAGTCTCCAATCTTTATCCGTATTCTGATTCTCGGCCGAGTTACTGAAGATGAATTTCATACTGGAATCAGAAGAAGATGACATCGATTTACGACTGAATCCAAATCCCCTTGTTGTATTGACATCATGAGATGTTGATTCTTCAATGTCAACTGGAAGTCCTAGGGTCAGATTGTTTTTGAGATGAAATAATTCTCGATTGCAAACAACAATCATTTGTTGACGTCTGATTGGAATAGCCAACACCGCCGCAAGATTGGTAAGAGCATCAGCTTCTGTGTTACATGCTCGTCTAACATGTTCAATGAAGAATTCTTTGAACGAAGAAGCCATAGATATAGCCGATCTATGATAAGGAACCAAATCTTGATGGCGAACTTCATAAGTACCCCTTATCTGATTGACAATGAGTTTAGAGTCTCCGTACGCCTTCAAATGTTGAATATTCAGATGTTTAGCGAGTTGAAGACCAATAAGCAATGCATTGTATTCAGCTACGTTGTTTGAACATGGCTGATCAAGAGAATAGGCTCTTTGGATAGCAAGACCTTCTGGCGATACAAGAACGATTCCAACTCCAGCGACAATATCACCATTAGGACCAATTCTTGAAGCTCCATCAAAGAATAGACGCCAAGTAGAATCTTCTTCAGCAATTTGATTCGAATCTAGGACTTCATCTGGGATTTCATCATAGAGTTTTGAATTTTTTGGAATTGAGTGAGCAGCCAGAAAATCAGCTAAAGCTTGTCCTTTGACTGACTTCTGAGGAATATAGTGCATGTCATACTGAGCGAGTAGGATTCCCCAATTAGCCAGTCGAGAATTCAAAACACTGGGTTTCTTCATCATGATCCGTATAGGATTGATCCTGAAAATGACATGAATAGTCTGGCCAATGATATAATATCGTGTCTTTTGAACAGCGAACATCAAGGCTAGACATTCTTTTTCGACCGGTGAATAACGAGGTTCAGCTCCGGTTATAGTACGACTGAGATAATAGATGGCTTGTTCATGACCATTTTGATTCTTTTAAGCAAGTAATGCACCCAATGAATGACTCATTGCTCGGGTATACAGAAGGAACGGTATTCCTGAGATGGGAGGTACCAATACTGGTGGGCTCATTAGATATTGTTTTATATCATCGAATGCTTTCTGACATTCATCATTCCAGACAAAAGAGACACCTTTCTTCATAAGTTTGTTGAATGGTCTGCAGCGTCCTGATAAATTAGAGATGAATCTCCTGATATAAGCGATTCTTCCTTGAAATCCTCGTAGCTCTTTTAAGGAGCGTGGAGGACGCATCTCTTGGATGGCTTTGATCTTCTCGGGATCCACGTGTATACCTTTAGCGGTAATGACGAAGCCGAGAAATTTACCACTAGAGACGCCTAAGAAGGACTTAGTAGGGTTCATCTTTAATTGATGCTTACGCATTAGATCAAAAATAGTCTTCAAATCTTGGATGTAATCCTCCTTTTGTCGACTTTTAACTGTAATATCATCAACGTAGCATTCGACTGTTTTCCACAGATGTTCACGGAATATAGTGCTCATAGCTCGTTGATAAGTTGCTCCTGCATTCTTGAGACCAAATGGCATAACTGTATAACAGTATGTACCAATCGGCGTTCTGAAAGAAGTGTGCTTCTCGTCGTCTGGAAACATTTTAATCTGATTGTACCCAGAATACCCGTCCATGAATGACATTCGTTCAAATCCACAGGTATTATCGATCATGACATCAGTGATTGGTAGAGGGAATTCGTCTTTAGGGCATGCCGTATTGAGATCGCGGAAGTCTATGCAAACTCTGATCTTGCCAGTCTTTTTAAGAACAGGAACTATGTTAGCCACCCAATCGGGATGTTGTTCCTCTCTAATAAACCCGGAGGTAATGAGTTTATTGACTTCAGCTTCAATTGCATCCATAATATCTGGACGAAATCGTCGCTGTTGTTGTTTGACCGGTTTAGCATTCGGCAAGATATTGAGCTTGTGAGTTACAATTTGTGGATCAAGCCCTGGCATATCTTCATAACTCCAAGCGAAGACGTCGATGTAATCATGAATGAGTTTGATCATGTCTTGCTTATCAGCTTCTGAAAGACTTTCACTGATGAATATTGGTTTGGGGGATCCCTCTTCACCAATATCTATTTGAACAAGTTTATCTTCAGCCGGAGGTTCTTTTTGCTCAAAACGGAACTCCCATTGATTATCTAACCTTTGGGCCCATTGTTCTGATTCAGATGAAATTTCAAATTCTTCTTCGTCTTCATCACTTTCTTCAGAACGGTCAATAGAAACCATGTTGGAATACAGAATGTTGCAGTAGAAGTCCCCGATACTTGTATCGGAATCCCAAGAAGTAGTACTAGAAGAATCAGATTTTTTATCTTCGTCAGATTCAGGATCTTCATGGATAATATTGATGAAAGGAGTAGGAGTAATATAGCCTAATCCGCATTTCGTCCTCCCATATTTCAGAGGAGGAATACGAATAGGCATTTTTCTTCCTTTTCCATCATTGAGGCCAGTCCTGAAGTCATAGCCCATATTTTTGATGATGTCTTTAGATTGCTGACTATAACGGCGTAGTTGTAATCTTCCAGTATCATCATTTCTGTCATCATCTTCTAAATCAGAAGGATTTTGGGGCCCTTTGTAGAAGAATATTGGAATATCTTCTGGCTTTCTGCTGGGAACTAGAAAGTATGAAGATTGTACAGGTTCTAGGGATACATCTGTATGAACAGTCTGTACAACTCCAATGGTTATTGTGCTCAAGTCATCTAACAGATGTAAATAACTATAAACATAATTGCATACATCAGCGTACTACAAAGGTGGAGACTTTTCATTAAATGTAAAAGCAGCAGTATTTACATTGGGAGAAGGCTGGGCCTTAGAGATTTTAGCCAAGTCAATGACTAAAGGGGGAGAAGAAGAAGAAGAAGAAGAAGCTTTGTTTCGATTAAGATCGATAACAAATGGCTCAGAAGAGGTGGGCTCCCTTGAAACTTGAGATGGAAGAGTAGTCCGTCCTCCAACAGGAATGATCAGAGTATCTTGAGTAGATGACTGAGATAGTGGAGAGATCCGTCCACTCACTGGAATGATTAAAGAACCTTCTCCAGAGAGTTTGGGAGATTGTTGTTGAGTAGTTCGACCTTTAACAGGGATTATTAAGGTCTCACTTTGTGAATCCTCTTTCTCCATGGCTTGTATGATCCTTGTATACTCTTCTTTGTACATCCGGGAATCATTGAAATAAGCTTCAACCCCATGGAAGGGATTTATATTAGCAACTTCTTTTTGTACTCTTCCATTGCTGTCAATGTACTTAAAACACTGATGAAGAGTAGAAGGCACCACATTATTTTCATGAAGAAAGGGCCTCCCCAGAAGAAGATTATAGGATCCCACGATCTCAATCACATAGAAAGTGACTTTAGATCTGAAATCACCTATCTGAAGCTTCAGATGAATCTTTCCCAAAGGCTCGCTTCGGCTTTGATTGAATCCCAGGATAGTAGTAACCGTCTTGGAGAGCTTGTGAAGAGGGATTTTTAGTTCATCCAATAGACTCTTTGGCATTATGCTTATAGCGGACCCTGGGTCGATGAGGATACGATCTATCTTTATTGTATCGATATAACCGGTGTAATAGAGAGGCCGATCATATTGATTGTCTTCCAGTAGCATGTCGTCTTGTGTAAAGATGATATTTGGGATAATCTCCAGTACACTGTTGCAATGTAAGCAAGTGGCAGGTTCTGCATGTGGCTTCTTTAATTGAGCAAGACAAGAGTCAGCTTGAAGAAGTACTTCACTTAACGTCTCCCGAGTTTCTTTGGAAAGACGTAGAAGTTCAAAGAGGGACATTCTAGCTGGAGTATTAGCAAGCTGAGCTAAAATGTCGAAATTATAAGGCTTCTGAAGTCCAAGAGGAGGAGACTTCTTGATTGGTTTATCAAACCGAGCCTGTTGTTTGCCTTTCTCCAGAACTGTAGGCTTGGGAGGAACAGGTTCAACCGGTGTAGTTGAAGGAACAGGTACAGTAGATGATTCTTCTTCAGGAGGAACAGTAGGAGCATCTTATCAGCTGGAGGGATATCAGGAGTATCTTCAGGATTCTTGGAATAATCCTTTAGATAAGGTTTCCCCGTTCGAGTAGCACTAACAAGTGCTTCTTCTTTATCTTTTGGCTCTGTGTCAGAGGTAGATCCGAGAGAAGTCATATAACATGATTTAATCTTTCCAGACTTCTTGGACTTTTGAGGAGAAGGAGATTCAAAGTCTGCCACTAGATCAGGATGAATCCACATGATTTCTCCAGTCTCCAAAGTGATTGGCACCAATCCTTCAGACTATGGAGGAGGAATATTCACTATTTCAAGAGTTGTCTTGGGAATAGGAACGATCCCACTTTCAAGGAGTTGAGGAGGGAAATCTCCAAATTGCATAGAGACGACGTTGGAGGTGACGGTCTTCTCTTTTGGAGTAAGAGAGATAGCTCCAGACTTAATCATTTCTTGGATCTTTCCTTTCAGTACATAACATGTACGAATTGTATGACCCAGCATTCTGTGGTATGGACAGTATTTGGGATGATCTGTCTTACCAGCTTCATCAGGTTTCTTGATTTCAGGTAATTGTATTTTATTACCTTTCAGCAGACATTCATAGATACCAAGGACATCGTCGTCGTCAAAAGAATATTCTTCTTTGGGGCGAGGTGTTCTTGATTGTTGAGTTGTAGAGGCAGGAGTTTGAACAGTTGATGCATCTTTGCTCTGAAGATTAACTTCAAGAGTTTCTTTTCCCTTGCGAGCATTATTTTTATTGTTAGCACCTTGACCTGTTTCTTTGGGAGTCATCTGCACTCCTAAGCCTTTGAAGGTTTCAGCACTAATTTCTGCAGCTTTGGCACTAACTATGAAAGAAGGCCAGTCTTGAAATTGGGTGGATCCTGTCCACATGCTGATGATTGGCAACAAGTTTGATTTGCATGTGTCAATGGTGACAGCATCAGGAGTTCCAAGAGGCATCTTCAGAGCTTCTCTTCGAAACCGTTCAATGTAATCCTCTGTAGTTTTATTATTTTTCTGCTTGATTCTAATAAGAGCAGACATAGTCATGTCATTGAGCCCTTCATAGAACCGTTCAAGAAACATTTGTTTGAAACCGGCAAATGAAGTAATGCACCCATCTGGGAGACTTCTATACCATTCATAAGCAGTTTCCTTGAGACATCCAATAAATACCCGAGTAAGGAGGGCATCACTTGGTTGCAACTGGTCAGTCATCACTTCAAAGTGATTAATAAATTGACTTGGAGAAGTGGTTCCATCATAGAATGAGATAGTAGGAGGCTTGTATTTAGGAGGATACGATACTTGCTTCCATTCTATCGGATAAGGTTGCTTGATGCCTAACCTTTGTAAACCATCTTTCTGTTTGAATGCCTCGAATTGAGTTTTGAGATTCCTCAATTCTTCATTAACAACTCCGGAGGATTGTGGAGTTGTAGCTTGTAGAAAATAGTTGGGAGGGGGAACAGCATTGTAAGCACTACCCCCAGCTCTAGAGAGACTAGGAACTGGTTGAACTTGCCCAGGAGTATTGGACTGGACTGCTGGAGGAACATGTACTGGACTTACACCAGTGTCAATTGGTGTAGCTTCTGGTACAGTCTGTTGATTTTGCAGTTGGGCTGCCATGAGTTCGTACATTGACTTCATATTATCAGCCATAGACCTCATTTGCTGTTCCAAAGAAGCAATTCTTTGTTCTTGAGGAGTCATGGAAGAAGAAGGTTCGTCAGTATTCCCATCAACCATACATGTTGTGACTGTACGAGGGATTATTGATAAACTTGTGGATACTGTATGCTCTGAATCACTGCTTCGTGCATCAAAGTCAGTTAGAGGAGAACTACCCCCAGTAGGAAGAGGTGGGAAATTAGATTCTCCCAGAAATTCAGAATCATCTACAGAGATCAAATTTCTTTGACTAGAGGCCAGGACTCTTGCTCTGGTGTTTCTATATACTCCATCTGGACTATCATTTCTACCCCCAGTATCCCGAGAGGTCATGTTGACAGAAGCAAACAAAGGCTCATCTTCATCAGGCATAGGTTCACACTGAATCCGATTAAAGACAGATTGTCGTTTAGTTTAACATCTGCATTGCATTGTGATTCTCGGCTGGAAGTCACATTCATGATCACCATGGTTTTGAACCATTGATTGACATCTGCACTGAATTATGACTATTGGATAGAAGTCACATTCAGCATGATCTTTTGTCATAGAATTACTCCTTCTCTTCTGTTGAAGATGTTCTCGTAAATCTGTTTGTGAAGATTGAGGAGTATATTTCCTGTTCTTGGGTCTTGATGGCTCTTGATTATACAGAGAGTGATTAATATGAGCCACATAGTTTCTTGCATACTCTGCATCTGGATCTCTTATCCTTGTTTCCAACTGGTATAGTTTCTTAACGCCAGAAGTGTTCAGTTTTGTTCTTAGATCAGTTGTAGGTAACACATGGAGTTTTCCTTCCATTGATCTGGATATTTGCAGAGAAGGAAGAGTTGAACCATCCCTTTGATTAGGAGTTGGTAACAGACCCTCTTTTATGGACAAATTCTGTGCCCAATTTGAAAAAGTCATAGAAGAAGACATTAAGGAATGTTTCTTCTTAGACTCATTCAAGTTTTGAGACATAGAATGTCCAGAAGGAAGAGTAGTCAAAAGGCCATCTCCTTTCCTTTGACTAACAAAAGTGTCAGTCAAAGCTGTTCCTGAAGTAAAAACTACAGGAGCAGAAGAAACAACTAAAGAGTTATTCCTTTTCGAAGGGACTTTGTGTGGAAGACCACCCCCAGTTCTAGGAGAACTTAGTAAAGAAGAAGAGATAGCTAAAGAGCCATTCTTCTTGGATGAAATACACGCTGAAACAAACTTGGTTAAAGAACCAGAGCTGTTAGCGTGACTTTTGAATTTAGAATTACACGCTGAAACAGATTTGGCTAAGGAGCCAGTGCTGTCAGCGTGACTGTTGAATGTGGGATTACACACTGGAATAGATTTGGCTAAGGAGCCAGTACTATCAGCGTGATTTTTAGAGTTGAATTTGCACGCTGGAACAGATTTGGCTAAGGAGCCAGTACTGTCAGCGTGATTTTTGGGATTGAATTTGCACACTGGAATAGATTTGGCTAAAGAGCCAGTACTGTCATCGTGACTTTTGATTTTAGAATTACACGCTGGAACAGATTTGACTAAGGAGCCAGTACTGTCAACGTGATTTTTGGTTTTAGAGAGACACGCTGGAACAGATTTGGCTAAGGAGCCAGTGCTGTCAGCGTAACTTTTGGGTGTGAGATTGCACACTGGAACAGACTTGGTTAAAGAACCAGTGCTGTCAGCATGACTTTTGAATGCTGTCATCTTCGAGCGCACAAGAGTGTGCGTGCTTGCAGTAGAGTTCTTGCCAGTGTTAGGAGTAGACACTGTGGCAGAGACTTCACCATTGACTACCAACTGATCCTTAGGGACATAGACAGAGTGTCCCTTCGATTTGGCAGTGGTAATGGAGGCTGGAGTGGGCTTGCCACCCTTAGCCCGCTGCATTTCTTCATAGGCGAGTTGATCGAGTTTGATCGTCATCACCTTCTTCGTCGAGCCGATTGACGAAGTATCGTATTGAGTTGTTGCCATCTCAGAAGAGGAGATGGTTTTCCCCAGCAGAGTCGCCAATTTGTTTTCCATAAAGAAATTTTTTTTATTTGTTGTGTTTCTGGGAAAATTACAACTGTGGAAATCCGATCTAGAAGACGATCGCTTTATCCTTTGGACTATGCGAAGAAGAAAAGCTCTCAAAATTTTGACAGTAGATATCAGTGTATCTGTACAATGAATGAGAAAAAGAACTCTATTTATAGAGTCGAAAATAAAACTGAAAAGATAACTGTCTTCACAGCCTGTGCTTAGTTGAAAATCACGCAGGATTTAACATACGCAAGGTTGTGAGCAGTTACTGGACGTGGCCTGTAACTGTTGGACACATGGCGATCATGCATGAGTCGTGTGCAAGTTACAGGACACGCAGGCGAGAGATCAGTGGCATGGCTGCCACGTACTCCAATTTGATGAAATCTACGCAGACTTGTTGAAGACGAAATCCACGCAAACTCGGTGTAGAAAGCTTCAAAATCCACGCAAACTTGGGGCAAGAAGCTTCAGGATCCACGCAGACTCGAGGCAAAAAGCTTCAAAATCCATGCAGACTTGAGGAAGAAAACTTTCGAATCCACGCAAACTTGAGGTGAAGAACTCAAAGATACACGCAGACTTGAGATAGGACTGCCAGCTGTCTTGATTTGGCGTGTCTTGACTGACACAAAATCTCTGACAGTGATTGCTTTGTCAGTCGCATTAAATGACAAGAAACCCTTTTTGGTACGCCAACTCGATGAAGGCTGAGTCTTGCTGAAGAAGATTTCGAAAGTCACGCAATAGACGGCGGTGATCTCTCGAGTTCTGTGCATACGTGGCACACGAAGAGACATTCTTCGACTGTCGTGCTATCAGTCATAATGACTCTCTGACAAATGATGAGCTGTCTCCCCGCGTGATTTGTAAAATATTGTCTGGATCAACTGAGCGTGACTTTTGACTCTGTCTTGATCAACTCAGCGTGACTGTCATTTTCAAAGGTCTACAACTACAAAGGCTTTTGATAGCCCAACAATATATGCCAGATTGTCTACAACACTCAGGTTCTCTCTAGCCCATAATGTATTTTACCGTTCCATACATTATGCCTTCTATATCTCGGCCGTATCAATCCTGTTGCAAGTCCGAGCGTCAATGCGATCGCATGCTTCAAACGCTATAGCATTCCATGCCTCTACGCGATTAAGCGAAGCTTCATCGTGAGCAATCCATTCCCTGCACCCTGCATGAAAGCTGGTGGGGGATCAGTACGTTCGTCCTCGCATGTACTGATGAAAAGACCCATTTTCTAAACCGACATTTAGTGTTTATGTTGAATCATGCAACTTAGCTTATGATCTTGCTATATTCTCCTTAGGGTCGATTTCATGGCATATTCGAAAGCGGTAAAGCATGTTATCATGGCAAGCATGTTATTCAAATTGAATAGGCAAGTAGGGAAGCAATCTCGTATTTGTTTCGTGGCACGACTTCTTACCAGCATAGACGCACTCGTACTCGTACCGATGCAAGGTGAATACGTCCCATTCCTTCCCTGTCATGTTATAAGTGCTCTCTAAGCAGGATCTATGTATGTAGGATACATACGTGCCTGCACTTCCAACCCATCATTCCTTAACAATATGAAAAGGTCGTTGGCGTATTAGCGTCAAAATTGACTAAAGGTGTTTCTCATTTATTTTCCTTTCTTTCTTTTCTTTCTTTCTTTCTTTTCTTTCTTTCTTTTCTTTCTCGAATTGGGTAGCCTGGCGTCTCTCGTAGTGGGTTGCTATCCCAACTACGGAGATCTTCCGCTGCATACCATCATTTGTAGCTTTTCACATCTCGCTAAGCGGTCGCTAATCGTCTTACGGATGTGCGCCTATCAACTATTACATTCCTCCTAGGCCGAATGGTCCCTGTGCCCCGGCGCACCCATTCGGAGAGAACGTTCCGTGCATGGAAGATTATCACAATTATCTCAAATCCATTCGACCATGCAACGCCCTATTATTCAAACAACCAAACATAGTCTTGAGTCCGAGACTCAGACTTTATCATCTCGTATTTCTTCCACTAACTTTCTATGTTCTTACATTTCATACTTCGTTTCAATATTCAATGGCATCATACCTCAACTCAATATTCGTCAACCGAACGACCCGAAGGTCCCGAACACCTTTCGAGGCATCATTCCACATCTGACAGTTCCGTCACCTACATGCCACAACTGTTTTCTTCGCAACGAAGTCATCTTTTATTATCTCGTGCACGTACGCATGTTTTGACACGTTTATCATCTTTTTCCTTTGCGTTGTACACTTGCTGCACGCATCGAAGTCGTATTTCCATGTTCTATGCCTTAGTGTTCAATGTACATGGCTCATGCACTAGGGCACTCGCCTATATTTTTTTCAATGTGCTAGCCTTTCTAACTCGTGTGCGAGGGTACGGAATGGCTCGTATAAGAAGGCACTCGCCGAATACAGTTATCCCATGTTCTTGCAGCTTGCGCACCGAGGCGCTCGCATTTGCGATATCCAATGTTCCATAGTGACTCGTGCATTTGATGCGCGTTTTATTTCAATTGTTCTAACTAGTGTTCGACGCACACTATGATTTCTTTCGATCGGACCACGCCTGTGGCATCGATAGGTTAACTTAGCACACAATAATACATTCTTACTTAGGCATGAAGGGGTAAAAAGAAGAGTCAATCCTCCGACCTTAAGCCAATACGCCTTGTGTTTGCCGAGCCGATGAGGCTTGATTTCATATCTTTGTTGCACGGCCAAATCTTCTGACTCAGCCATTCGAACACTTCTTGTTTTATTGAACAACTCGATCAATTTCGGCATACTGTGCCCAAGTCCCAGCCCGTTGCAAGGCGGTGGTTTGGGTTTTGCGGACCCGTTGCGAATGAGGCAAAATATAGACCTCTAATATTTCAGCAAAAATGTATAGCCTGCACATGAAACCAACTAAAATAAATACTTACATCGATTCGGACTTGTGCCTTGGTCGATTCGATTTCTTAGAATCTTCGAGCCGACTCAACGTACTTATCATTTGGAGCAATACAGCGCTTCGCTTCAACTTGATGCATTTTTTTGGGATAATACAATTCTTCGTATTGACTTAGTTCGATGCATTGCTCGGGACAATGTAAATCTCGTATCGATTCGCATCGATACATTTCATTCGGTCAACGCAACTCTTTGATCAACGTCTCAGCGTAATGCTCCATGCGAAGCGGGGCATTACAGAATATACCACTCAAAACAAGGTTCATCTTCGAACCAAAACCAACACTCCGATTAAGAGTTTTATAGATCATTTCACGATCTCGTCCCACCAATGTTGTTCAGTTTCACACTATCTTGCAAGCTTTTCATTAACATTCCAAGCCTTTTCTGCAGCTCGATTTGAATTTTGTATACAACTCGATTTGGATCCATACCTCTATTTAAGGCGTCCCAAAGATATATGTATTCGACCAAGTCCAGTGGTAGCAAATTGGAACAAAGCTGATAGGTAATTTCAATCCTATGCTTGCCATCTCATACTCCCTACCGGACTTATCTTTAGCAACTGTTCTCAAAATTTTATCGTGTATGTATATTCGATATATACGTGATTCATTCAATAAAGTCATTACACGTGACGCTATTCAAAATCGCATTTCTCATTTCGTATGTTTCGTATGGACTATCAATCCTATACGTTGCGTCAAGCCATCGCACATCCGATCGCAACGATCCTCTGCAACGCCTTGCGTCCGAATTTGCCATCCAACTATTTTTGAAGTCTGGCTATGCGACTTAGCTCGATACGATTTTCTTATCAACATTCGGGACTACGCCCGCTAGGTTACTTACCTAGACACCGTGCTTAGATTCTCCCGACGCAACTTTAAATTGACATTCCACAAAGGCCACAATCTATCCGACACAACAGTTTACATCGAGGCGACGGTGCTCAAGACAATAATTGCTTTGACTCAAAGTCTCTACGATGCATCTTATATTCGATTCCTAACGAGTAGAAATTTACTAGCCAAATTTCCAACTTATCTGTCTCGCAACATCGAATATAAGTTCGATTCACGCAAGCTCAATTGCAAGGTTAATCCAAATATAACGACATAACTCGTAAATCATTCTCTTATCACTCGCACTCGTGCATAGCACAATTCTTAAAATCGCCTAGACTTATCATCAACATGCACCACATTATATTTGTTATCGATGCAATCTCATATGCGATGTCGCATGGGTCATCTTACGGTCTGTAACATTCAATTTGATTTGGCGGCCAAGTCTTTTAGGGTCAGCTGTCCCGAAGCTACGCTCGATAATTGTGGATCATTAACAAAGGACAGTTTACTACGAACCATAATATATCTTATTTTGGAGCCAAAACACGTTCCGACGATTTCTATGTGACTACCCAATTTTGGACAAAACTATTTCTATCGGCGCAACTGATGCGCAACTATCCCCCGAGTAAAGTCATGTACTACCGTCGATGATTCTGCTATTCATGAAGCATCTCCTCGCATTGAGTTCGAGTCTATCTTATTTGCGATCGACACACGAGATGCTATACGCATCGAATAATCGTCGATGACTTATAGTCTCGTCTTGATTAATCACAAGTTCATGATCAACCAGTTCGTTCATTCTCGTATTGTTATTTACAAAATTTTGATAGCACGAGGCACACTCCATTTTGTAT
The DNA here is from genome assembly GCA_029216955.1 of Iris pallida. Classification (NCBI taxonomy): domain Eukaryota; kingdom Viridiplantae; phylum Streptophyta; class Magnoliopsida; order Asparagales; family Iridaceae; genus Iris; species Iris pallida. The sequence goes on along the minus strand of JANAVB010031416.1, from coordinate 5,164,456 downwards.
TCTCATATCGTGCTTACGTTTCCTTACGTATCGATCTCGATACGTCGTATCAATTTCGATAGCGTAAGGGTCAACTTTGGTTCTGTTTCAACGTCGATAACTTGTATTGCATACGTCCAAGTTCTCCACCAACATTTTCGTACGTCTCGAATCGTTTCTCGATTCGTTGCATTCTGTTATACTTCGATCGCGTAACCAAGTTACCGATTTTTTCGACGTCGTGCCCTCGAGTCATTCAATCATGCCCTCTAAGTTTCATATGATTTCGTCGTGCTTACAGAGAGTCTCGTCTCGACATAACCTACTATCTTTCTTAGGCACGGCCATCCGAATCAACAATTGTTTTCATCGAAATTGCAAGTCGTGTGATTCGGTTACACTTTGCAAGTAGTACGATTCGATTACCATTCGCGTATTCTAATATTTTGTCGAGATCGCAAGTCGTACGATTCGATTATAATTTGTTTCGTCCAACATTTTTATCGAGATCGCAAGTCGTGCGACTCGTTTATAACTTTAAGTTTCCTTTTCCGTCGATCCGATTATTGCTTCAAGGCATAATCGTTTCGCTAGTCTCGATCATTCGATCGACTTATAAATTTTTGTTCGACGTATCATTCATTGATACGAGTACCCACCCTATCGTTCCAACCGATTATCGAAGAACACTTGCATCAACATACCGTCATACAAATTTCCAATCGAGTCTCGGTACTCTCCCATCCGTTGCGGACAAACCTTACAAAATTCTCACAATATGCCGATACAATTTATCGCATAAGTGGTATCATACACCACTCAGAATCGAGTCATTCATCGCATACGTGGTATGGCATATACCACTCAGAAATCAAGTCATTTCCCTCGTATCATACTCGGTATGAACCAACAATCTCTATTTCGACTTACGATTTCTGCAGTGATCATGCCGATCATAACCGTAACTTTTGATTAATCAAATCCGACACAACTCGGCTAATATTTTCATTTGCCAATACAAGTTCGGTGTGCAACCGAACGATTCGTTATATCGATTTATGATTTCAGTTCCTTCCGGTGCATCTCGTGCAACGATTTATTCTCGATATCCGTTGCACTCCGTGCAGCGATTTTACTTTGACATGTATTGCACCACGTACAATAATTTACTTCCGATACGCATTGCACATCGTGCAACGAATTATTTTTGATATTCAGTGCACCTCGTACAACGATTTATTTTCGACATCTGTTGCACCTCGTGCAATAATTTATTCTCGACTTTCAAAGTCAATGCCCAAATCCGTTCAACACATTCGATATTGACTTATCACTTTCATTGCAACGCATATTCACAATCAACTCGTTGCACATCCTATAACGTATTATTTAAGTTTCCGCATTGGTGCAACCAATATTCACAACCCATTGCACTTTATGCATCGTTTCATTTCTCATTCAATATGTTACATTACAACAACAACATCTTAAATCGCATTTCTCAATTTGTTGCACTTGCAGCAACTAACATTTTACGGCTCGTTGCATTCAATACAACGAAAAGTTTCACGACTTTCTCCGCAACATTATATAAATTCGAAGTACTTGCAGCAACGTTACCCGACTTTGTATTAGACTAATTGTATGGAACATCGAGTGCAGCATCGAGTAGAGTCAAGAGTGATTCGATTGGTGGTGGGCAACTCTTTGGAATTGAAACAAAGAAAATGTCCTGAGGAAAGTGAGCCTAGAGCTCTTATACCAATTTGTCATGCCCTGACCCAAAAAATTGCTCGTCCTCGCATCAATTTATCCAAATCATCGTTCTCGCTGGGGCGTGATGCCATACGAGTCTGGAGTTGCACTCATACAAGGCAAGATGACAAGTTCTCAAATGGTTATCTTTGAGTTGATATTAACAACGAAAGAAAAATAGAGTATACGAAACAATTTTCTTTGTTGTTATTCGAACTGAGATTACAAAGACTTTCGATTGCCCAATAATATATGCCAGATTGGCTACAACACTCATGTTCTCTCTTGCCCACAAAGAATTTCACTATTCCATACATCATGCTTTCTATTTTTCGGCCGCATCAATCGTGTTGCAAGTCCGAGCGTCAATACGATCGCACGCTTCAAACGCTACGACATTCCATGCCTCTGTGCGATTAAGCGAAGCTTCGCCGCGAGCAATCCATTCCCTGCACCCGGCATGAAAGCAGGTGGGGGATCAGTACGTTCGTCCTCGCATGTACTGATGAGAAAACCTACTTTCTAAACCGATATTTAGTGTTTATGTTGAATCATGCAACTTAGCTTATGATCTTGCTATATTCTCCTTAGGGTCAATTTTATGGCATATTTGAAAGCGGTAAAGCATGTTATCATTGCAAGCATATTACTCGAATTGAATAGGCAAGCAGACAAGCAATCTCGTGTTTGTTTCGTGGCGCAACTTCATACCAGCATAGACGCACTCGCCCTCGTACTGACGCAAGGTAAATACGCCACATTTCTTCCCTGACATGTTATAAGTGCTCTCTAAGCAGGATCTATGTGCACAGGATACATACGTGCCTGCACTTTCAACCCATCGTTCCTTAACTATATGAAAAGGTCGTTGGCGTATCCGCGCCAAAATGGACTAAAGGTGTTTCTCATTTCTTTTCCTTTCTTTTTTTCTTTCTTTTTTTTCTTTCTTTTCTTTCTCGAATTGTGTAGCCCGACGCCTCTCGTAGTGGGTCGCTATCCCAACTATGGAGATCTTCGTTGCATACCATTATTTGTGGCTTTTCATATTCACATCTCGCTAAGCGGTCGCTAATCGTCTTACGGATGTGTGTCTATCAAAGATTATATCCCTCTTAGGCCGAATGGTCCTGATGCCCCGACGTACCCATTTGGAAGGAACGTTTTGTGCACGGAAGATTATCACAATTATCTCAAATTCATTCGACCATGCAACGTCCTATTATTCAAACAACCAAACATAGTCTTGAGTCCGAGACTCAAAATTTATCATCTAGTATTTCTTCTATTAACTTTCTATGTTCCTACATTTCATACTTTATTTCAATATTCAATGACATCATATCTCAACTCAATGTTCATCAACCGAACGACCCGAAGGTCCCGAACACCTTTCGAGGCATCATTCCATATTTGACAGTTCTGTCACCTACATGCCACAATTGTTCTCCTTGCAACGAAGCCATATTTTATGATCTCATGCACGTACGCCTGTTTTGACATGTTTATCATCTTTTTCTTCGCGTCATGCACTTGCTGCACGCATCGAAGCCGTATTTCCATGTTCTATGCCTTTGTGTTCAATGTACATGGCTCGTGCACTAGGGCACTCGCCTATATTTTTTTCAATGTGCTAGCCTTTGTAACTCATGCACGAGGGCACAGAATGGCTCGTGCACGAAGGCACTCGCCAAATACAGTTATCCCATGTTCTTGCGGCTTGCGCACCGAGGCGCTCGCCTTTGCGATATCCAATGTTCCATAGTGACTCGTGCATTTGATGCACATTTTATTTCAATTGTTCTAACTAGTGTTCGACGCACACTATGATTTCTTTCGATCGGACCACGCCCGTGGCGTCGATAGGTTAACTTAGCATATAATGATACATTCTTACTTAGGCATGAAGGGGTAAAAAGAAGAGTCAATCCTCCCACCTTAAGCCGATACGTCTTGTTGTTTGCCGAGCCGATACGGCTTGATTTCATAAATTTATTGCACGACCAAATCTTCTGACTTAGCCATTCGGATACTTCTTATTTTATTGAACAACTCGATCGATTTCGGCCTACCGTGCCCAAGTCCCAGCCCGTTACAAGGCGGTGGTTTGGGTTTTGCGGACCCGTTGTGAATGAGGCAAAATGTCGACCTCCAATTTTTTAGTGTAATTGTATAGCCTGCACATGAAACCAACTAAAATCAATACTTGCATCGATTCGGGCTTACGCCTTGGTCGATTCAATTTCTTAGAATCTTCGAGCCGACTCAACGTACTTATCCTTTGGGGCAATGCAACGCTTCGCTTCAACTCGATATATTTCTTTTGGACAATGCAACTCTTCGCATCGACTTAGTTCGATGCATTGCTCGGGACAACGTAACTCTCGTATCGATTCGCATCGATACATTTCATTCGGTCAATGCGACTCTTTGAGTCAACGTCTCAGTGTAATGCACCGTACGGAGCGGGACATTACAACATACATCTACATGGACATCTTTGGACATACTAAATGTCTACATGGGCTTAGGCTTGATTTAGGTCCAGTTCGGACTAGCTGGATACAACCGAATTTTCTAGAAGTCAATAATCTTAATAATAAATAATTTATTTATTTATACAGGTCATGTCACAACTTGGTATGGTTTTCCTAGTTAGAACACACTTATGGCTCAGCCTTCCCTAGTATGGCTAATACACTAGTCAAGGCACACGACCACGCTATTTGTGCCATAATTTCTAGTCATCTTGTACTCCAAATCTTAACCATGACTAAAGCATTCTATCATAATAACTATTTAACTAAATATTTATAAAATTCCAAAAATTACCATTTAATTTAAATAAATAATAATAATAAAATATTTTCTAAAATTTTGGGAAGAGGGGTTACAGACTTGGCACTAGCACTGTAGATATTGGTCCTGCAGTTTGCTTCTCTCTCCTACTGTAGGTAAGTAACTCCCCCATAAGCCGTAGGCCTAACACCTCTCATCTCCTCCCCCTGTCCCTCTTCACCTTCCTGCTCCTCCTCGACCGTGCCTCCATGCCAAACTTCTAAATCAGTCACCACCGAGCTCTCCTTCTCTTCTTTTCGCCGCATACTAGTAGTATTAGGCGTGTGATTTGAAGTTTCCTCCTAACGGTAGTATGGTTCATGCTCCCAAAAGTGGACATCCATACTTGAAAAAAATTTCTTTTCCACTGGACTCCAGCACACGTACCCCTTCTGAGTCGCCGAGTAGCCCACGAAGATTCACTTGACTGCTCTAGGATCAAGCTTCCCAACTGACGGCCTGTTGTCCTTCATAAAGTCGATGCACCGGCCCAAACACCTTCAGTAGGAGTATCCCACTATTATTGTCTTGTAATATTTCACATAGGAACTTCCATCCCAGGACCTTCGAAGGCATTATGTTGATTAGTTGAGCTGTTGTCAACACTGCATGTCCCCATAGACTGTGGGACATTTATATCAATCATCATGCTTCTTACGACCTCCAGAAAGTGTCTGTTCTTCCTTTCTGCTACGCCATTTTGTGCAAGTGTGTATGCATAAGTGGTCTGATGTTGTATTCCGTGTGTTGACAAGTATTCTGCAAGTGTTCTGTTTGCATACTCCATTCCATTGTCAGACCTCAGTACCTTCATAATTGCCCATACTGAGTCTGGACATGTTTGTGAAAATCTTGAAAACAAGTAGGCACATCACTCTTATTTTTTATCAAGTACAACCAGGTGACACGAGAAGCACAATCAATAAAGGAAACAAAGTACTTACAACCATTCATAGTATTAGTAGCGCATGGACCCCAAACACCAGAGTGTACTACATCAAAAATAGAAGAGCTCCTATGACCCGTACCAATATAGGAACTCCTAGTAAGTTTGCCTAACTCACATGCATCACATATTAGTTTATCTTTATTTGATACTTTTGCATAAATATCGGGATACAATTTACTTAAAGTGTCAAAGGAGGAATGTTCCAACCTCCTATGATGGAGTAGCAAAGTATCCTCGGCCATCATCTATAGTCCTCTCATACCAGCCTTCTTTGCCATAGACATTAGTGCTGAGTCCTGTCCTTCTAGATCCAGGTACCATAGTCCCTTATGCTAAGTGACAGTCCCAAGTTTTTGTCTCGTCTCTTTCTCTTAGAAGATCACCTTAGGGGTATCAAAAAAATAATGCATTTAAGTTGAAGGATTATAGAACTAATGGACAAGAGACTGACTGGAAATGATGAAGCATGTAAAACATTAGATAATTTTACTGAACCTGTACAATTAATAGTACCCTAACCAACCACAGGCTGAAAAGTGCCACCAGCTGTCTGAATGCTGTCTGCTGATGCTAGGTGAGTGTACGAGGATAACTCACTAGCATTCTCCTTCACATGCCGAGATGCCCTCGAGTCGATAATCCAATCTGACGATTTAAGGAAAGCAATGGATGCAAGAGCAAGTGAGTCGTCAGTACCTTCTGATGGATGGAAATACATGACGGCGTTGTCTCCAGCAAAGAATAAGGTGGATGCCTCCTCCGTTGCGCTCCTCCTATCTCCATCATTGGACATTCGCTGCTTCCTCCTGAGCACCTCCAGCATGTTCACCAGTGTCTGATCCTCCTCGGTAAAGGTGTCACCAGCTCTTCCTTCTGCTACCAGCATGTTTGCCCGATAGACTCATCGACCGTCTCGTCGACCCCCATGACTACGGCCACGCACTACAACAAATAGGGTCTATAATAGCAGTTTTTTTATAGCGTTCAAGTGTCTCCGCTATAGAATGTTATCAACAATAGTGTTCTTTATGTAGTGCTATAAAAATATATATATCTATAACGTTTCCTGAATGCTGTAGAATCTATAGTATTCATCTGTTGTTATTTTCACTACAAGAAATACCTAATAAGACAACAAAATTTTTAGCAACGCAAAAATTTTCGTTGCTAATAAATATTTTCTGCAACGCATCTATTTGTCATTGCTAAACACAAAATTTGGCAACGAAACATTTTATTGTTGCCATAACTCTGTTGTCAAAGACAGTAAACTAAATAGATAACAATGATGTCGTTGCTAAATCATCTATATCTTTATGGCAACGAATTATGTTGTTGCTAAATATTTTACGTATAGCAACAAAATATAGCGTTACTAATAATTTTTTAAAAAATATGATTAATAATGAATTTTTTTCAATAGGCAACATATTCCAAAATTTTCCTCTAAATTTTTAAATCCCTCCTCCCAAATCAAAAGAGGCCTTCTACATCAAAACTCCCAAACCAAAACTCCCCTCTTTCCAAATTTGACCAACCCTGATCTTCTCTCCGTCACCCTTCCAAGCCCCTCCCCCCGAAGACGTTCACGCCGTGCCCAGTCCTCCCAGAAGTCCCGCGACGACTCCTATCTAGCCGTCAACTCCATCCTCTTCGGCATCCTGGAAGACGCGCAGGTCTCCGACTGCCTCAAGGAAGCCGGCATTAACCCCTTCTCCGTCTGCCCGTAACTCGAGAACCTCCACGACAAAGAAGGAAAGAAGATCGAGTCCGCCTCAGACAACACTACAAAAAATAGATTAGTAACTATACTTTATTTACGAACCTTTCTTAACAAGTGTCATTATTTTCTTTTAGTGACGACATCCTACTAGAAAATGTCGTTATAATTAAATATTTATTATCATCTACGACACCTTTTTGATGGTGACATAAATCTAAATTCAATAACACTTTTAATACCACTTTATAGTGTCATGTTTTAACCGCAGCACATTTAAAGTGTAGTCTCAAATTTCATTTCCCACAATTTTTTTCGATTTACCTCCCTCCCGAAATTTTGACGCTGATAGTAGCCCGATAATAGCTTTCCCCTCTCACTTCTTTTCTTTTTCCTGGTCTCTCTTCTTCCTTTCTCATTTTATTCTCATTTTTTGTTGGGGGTGGCAAAGGGGCTGCCGTCATCGTGCGATCTTGGAGGTTGTCATCAAGGGGATGACGTACGTGATCTCAGAGGTTACCGTCAAGGGGGGCTGCTGTCACCGATCGCAAGAATTCGGAGGTGCCATCAAAGGGCTATCGTGCACCGCCGTCACCGCTGTCACCGCCACCGGTCTTCTCTCATTATTTCATCTCCAAACCTCTTTTTTCTGAGTGTTTCTTTCTTGATTTATTGTCTAGGGTTTAGAGTAAGAATTGATCATTTGATAACTATAATAATTAGAGATTTTGTAAGCATAAGAATATAACCCATCACTATTTAGGGTTTTTTTCTTTTTTAATTAGGTTTAGAGGAAGAAATTATCATCTAGGTGATGTTCCAGATAGAGGCGATGTTCATATGCTTTGGTCTACATGAGGCTGCTGGTAAAGACTGCGGTAGGCACGGACGAGCACGGGGGCTGGTCGCGTATGCTTGTTGGCTCAACTACACGCTCTTCTTGTTCCTCATCGTGTTCTGATCTATGGTGAGTTGTATTTCTTTCTCATTTTGTATAGTCAAATTTATCCATTGAGTAGCAATATAGCCTCTTTATATTCTATAGCAGATAATAATTTTATCCACCGAAGAAATTTTCTATTTTTTTCCTCTGTTAATAAAGGAGCTAATTGAACATAACAAAAGACATAATGGAAGATAATTGCAACTAGGTAAGGGTGAAATTATCAGCTCGGTTGTAATACATTTTTTGGCATATTATGGCAGGGGAGCATGCTTCTTATCCGCTTTCTTTGGCACGTTATTAGTTGTGGCTATTGATTTTTCATATGTATTATTGAATAGAAGTGTTCCATTCGTCTATTGTATCTACAGATTCCATCAATATTAATAGTCAAAGAAATGAGATCTTCTTGCTTGCTATGTTACATAGATAAAATAGGATTCAGATACATTCGGATACAGATATAATACCGGTTCAGAATATGCCATTTCTTAAAAAGTTAGGAAAAGGGTAGAGATGGGATACATTAATATATGCATGTAAACACATTTCTATATACATTTTTTTCCTATTATATCTTACAACTATCTATATTTATGCATGTTTTAGATAGTAAGTAGGTTCCAAAAAGATAGAAAGGACATGCATAAGAAGGAATATTATTTTCTAATATCTCAATTAAGTTTCGCTCAATCCCAACCACGCCATGTTACCACTGGAATCAAGACATTTTACATGAATGTTGAGGAAGTATCATATCATACATGTCTGACATAGATATGTGTTGTCCGGAGTAGTATATGTGCAACTTAGGTTGGTTGCATCATGGCATATGTGAATTTTAGTTGTGGAAACAACCTCCATATTTGTGGGGGTAAGGTGCGTACATCTTGACCCTCCCATAGACCCAACATAGCTAGGTCCTCAGGTCATTTGGATTGCCTTCTTAAGAATCAAAAGCAAAATGGATTTGATCAGGTTGAGATTAATCGTAAATAATCCTCTGTTTGCGAGTTCTTTGCAGACTGCAGTTTAGACCTAGTATAAAAAACATGAATTTAGGAAATGTAGGACATGCTATCAGCCTTCAGTTGAAACATTAAAAAAACATTTATATGCTTGCATTATGCTATTTCATGCTGGTTTCTCCTTCAGTACTTCCGGTTCTAGGTATCAGTTGATACACCGAGGTATGGGTAGGCTAACAGTTGATACACCAAGGTGTGGGAAGGCTATGTCCTCTTTCCCTTTTACTTTACTTTGTACCACTTAACAATCAAAAGTCACTATGGACCATGTACCATGTGCATGTTTAATGCTTACAAGCAAGTAGATTGCTAGTATGTCATAGTTTACTTTTCCTAAATGTTTGATTTATGTACTTCTATACTGCTAATGTTAGTACTCATCTCAATGAATAAGCATGATTGTTACTTTCGTCCGGCCACCCGCAACTAGTGCAATGCAATTCAAATTAAATAAGAGAATAAGGAAAAGTTTCAAGGATAAAATAAGTGGGTACTGAAATGAGTACCTTGTTTCCAATTGCTCGCCCAAACCCACATGCCACTGCAGCAACACCAACATCCCCAATATGTGGCCTATCTTCCTAGCCCTAAAAAAAGGAGTAAATCCATAAGAAGATAGCTTAAATGAGCAATGTTTAAAGATCAAGAAACGCAACGACATGAATTAAACATCTGTTACGTAAAATGCAGCATTTACAAATATATTAGTAAAGTGCCTTTTAAAAGTTATGTAAGACAATACCATGCAGAGACAAGTAATCCTGCCAACTTCCTGGAACCAACACGCTCAAATGATGTTCCTTCACATAAGGTCTCCCCTATATTATCCCACCATTGCCCATTAGCACTCCTATCCATTCCTACCTAAATTCAGTAAAATATTTGTAAATGCAAGTGCAATACAAATAAACAACCTTTGATCTTTGTGTTATCATGTTGTATTTAACACAGTACGAGTAAGTTTTATGCACCAATGATGCAAACGAAAATATAGTATAAAGAATATCAAGTTGAAAATAAAGCATTTGTTAACTGTTTACTTCACGGATCACATTTGGAGCTCTCTTCTGACAAGCTGAGTCACCAAGGTATTCTATTACTACACTTGTTTTAAGATTTATGTTTTATTCTGCTGATATTAAGCCAGTTCAAAGTTAAATTTTAAAAAGATATGGTATAAATTTGAAGAGAAACAATAAAGATTTGAGCCGATTATAGCTGTAGCTAGTTTTGAATTGTATCTGTTTTGTTTGATTTTACAGTAACATTTAACATGGTAAGCTATGTTGTCGGTACACAAATATTGGCATGACACGGACATAGCCTCATACACACACCATTTTGGCATGTCGGTATATACTTGAGTCTCTGTCATGTACAACATGCCATCGTACAGATTTGCAAATTGGGAAATATTGGATTTAGTTGGGAATCTATAAAAGCTCATAGTTTATTTATTCTTTTCAGAGTATCTACTAATGCAAGGTTTGATTGATTCCTAATACTTGAGCACAACAAGAAAATATACACAACTTGCAGCACATATATCTCATGTTAGGCTTAAGTTGATTCCTAATACTTGGAGCCGAAAAAGAAAATATATATATGATGACTTGCAGCACATTATTATCTATTATTCCATCTGCTTCAAATTTACATATAACTCATGTAAACCATACCAGCTTTCAACTTACATATATTTATGGGATGTGATTGATAGCATCAAAGCGCAATTGTTGTTCATCCCTCTGGATTGGAGCGTTCCCTTCATGGATGTATAGATGCATTTGGACAATGCTATGGAGACAAACAAGGAAAAGACTTTCGAGTTTGGATGGATAGAGTATCTTCTTCTCATATTGGATCAGATGACTGGCTAGTGAAATTTGATAAATGCGAGATGTCAGGTTAGTTGTAGAACTTGTAATTCATATAATTTCCTTATTCTACATGTAATCTTTTGAAGTTTTTGCTTTATAGAATTGTAACTTTTGTGCACACTTTTAATCTCATTAGCAAGGTGGAACCTTAAGCTCTCTACCGCATAGATTAAACATATATCATGTTCATCTGGGCCTTCTCCCATAGTCCCATTGGAATGGATTGGCTATGGAGCATGAAAATCTGTATAAAAGAATCACAAAGCTTCTTATGACCAATTATCAACTTGATGCCAAGTTGCCAACCCTCCATGGTGGTGTTAAAATCCTAACCAAGGTAGCTATGAGCAAAAGGGGGTCCTGCCATAAAAGCTAGAAGACCAGTTCGCAAATAGGCAAATGAGCGGGAGACTAAATATGTCAAAGCACGATACAAGAGAGAAATATGAGGGCAATAGAAGTAGAACAAATTGGCAAATATGGGACTGAAATTATATTTATCTGCATGCCCTTGATGTTGGTAGCAACCTTGCAGTATAGAGTAGTATAAAAGTGAGGGTTCTCTATAATTGATTCCACTATAACAAGGGAGGAATTTTGCTCCTAGCTACTTTGATTTAATTTGCTACTTCCAGACATTTCAAGTGGTTTACACTTAAATTATGTATCAACTTTGTAGGATAACGGTAAAGAAGGGAGAAATAAATGTGAGTCTAGTTGACAACTTAGAGATTTACCAGTTTCTTCCCTCTCTTGTTGGGTTTTCATTGATGTTATCATCCACTTAAATGTTTATGAAATCGTGCAGCTGTTTATCTAATGCAGAAAATGGCCTGTGTCAATGCAGCCACTCCATAATTTATATTTTTGGAGGGAAAGCTCAATGGATGAAACTCCTATAAATGTCTAAGCTTTAATGTGGATTCTTGAACATGCAATTTTATTATACATTTTTAACTAGAAACTATTTTGAAGTGCAAATGGTTAGTATCGTTCATTTGACAAGGCCTTGCTTGAAACCTGGAAGGCCAGTTGTCAGGTTGATATATCCTACCAGAAGTGCAAATGGTTAGTATAGTTCAGTTTGACAAGGCCTTGCTTGAAACCTGGAAGGCCAGTTGTCAGGTTGATATAGAGGATTTGGATTTTGTGGTGCTACCATTCTTTATTGTTTTAACTTGTATACTCCTATGCGATGTGCTTCACAGGTCATACTTTCTCTTATTCTGTCTCTTTCTAACTCTAATTTGTACATCGAGGCTTCAGGCCCATTATCTTTTGCTCTACGTACAAATGAAACTGATTTATCTTAAAAGTGCTTCATGTATTTGTTGCATTCCAACCATAGTATCGTAAAGAAGTTCAAATAATGCACTATGATCGTTCTTGAACATACGAAGTAACATCACTTGTATTGATATATGTTAACCATAATAGGAATGAGTACTGAAGAAAGTTTGAAGGCCATCTGTAAATAGCTATCATAACGCACGATGGATTAATACTGTATTGCTTTTGCTAAAATGTTAACCTTTTATGGATGATTAGGTAACACAATCTCATGTTAGTGGTAGTTAGATATGAAGCTGTCTCAGATATGAGGATCTGACCCTTGACACAACTGAATAGAAGAAAGGATTCATATAATCTACCCCAACATTTATGATAAGGTTTTATAATCCAAATATTATATTTTATTCAATTATGTACTTCTTATGAGTTTTCCTATGACGGATAATTTCTCTGGGCCACCGGTTGGACTCATGCACGATAAACTTTTCATTTCTTGAACTTGTGTGCAGGTTATTATTCGTTTCTCATCACATTTTGAAACAATAACATATTACTAAGTCTCTCTTACCTAACTCTTCAAGTAAATCCTCAGCTTAACTATTAATACTTTTTTTAGTACAACCTTTATATTCTTATTATGATGTACTTATATATGAACTTGATATATTTTTACCTGAAGCTCGTCTCTAAAGGACTTGTTGCTTGTTTTTTAGTGTCTTCATCAAATCTTAAATTCATTAGTATACTATTGATCAGAAGCACATTCTATACTTGTCAAATATGGAATACAAATGCAACAAAGATAAATGTTTATGGAATACATGGATACATGATCTTGTGTTAACTTATTTTTAATATAATAATGCTAATGTGTTTCTTCTTAATTTTGTGTAGGTTGGCGTGTAAATTTTTTATGGTTGTGGATATAAGCTAGAAGGAAAGTGTCGATCTAGCTGCATTTCCGTCTACAGACATTTTGTAGGAAAATGGAATGCTTTAGTTGAATTTTGGACTAGCGTTAGGTTACAAATATTTTGTACATCTTGGATGCTCTTTACATGAAAAAAATATTTTGGGTTGCTATTTCGAAACAACACATAAGTCTATTGATAGCTAACTCATAAATTCAACTGCTTGTTTATTAACCAGGAACACTAATGTTTTTCCCCTATATTTGTGTAGGTTGGATGAAGTAAGAGGATTTCTGAGGAGCTTTGGTTGTGGATAGACTCAAAGGGTTCGAGCTAAATTTTGGATATGCAACATTTTGGATATATGTATGGAAACAATTAAACGCTGACTACGCTGTTAATGTTTGAGTTTGAAAAAATTATGAAGGATTTTGAATGTTCTTGACAGTGAAATTAATAAATTTACTTGTGTTCTAAATTCATTTTGTGATTGATTCGTCGAAAAGCATTTAATTTTTTGAATACCTGCATTCAGTGTATATATGCAATAGATATCTGTGACATTCTGTATATGTGCAATGCTATTTTGATGTGAATTGTTTTTTTACACTAATGCATTCTGTAATAGCATTCTGACATGATATTGGTGTACATATAATAGCGCGTGAAAGAAACGCTATAAAAACCAATTTGCATCGAAAAGCTATTCAAACGTTATTATGAAATTATAGCGTTCGTAAATGCTATGTAAACTCTATAGCATTTGTCACTGTTATAACATGTCTATAGCGTTCATGGACGCTATAATAACTAAATAGCGTTCATGAATGCTATTACTTTCCTATAGCTTTCTTATATGCTATAAGACTTGTATAACGTTCATAAATGCTATAACCTGTCTATAGCGCCATGGAACGCTATAATCCATCAATAGCGTTTATGAACGCTATAACTTTATAGCGTTCTTGTACATGGGGCAATTATAGCGGGGGGCATTTATAGCGGACCGAATACGCTATGATAGGCATTCTACATCGTTCTGAGAACGCTATGGTATCCCATATCTGTTGTAGTGACGTCCTCCAAAATATCCTCGTCCATGGAATTGTCTTCGTCCACCACCTGAATCTCCTTCTTTAGATAGTTTAGTGCAAGCATACCGATGATAGCCATCTCTCCGCAGTTGTAGCACTGCAAGTTGTGCTGCCAGGCCTCTCCCTTAGGCCCTGTGTCGCCCGAGCTCGTGGCCGTCAGTAATGACTTTGCTTCGGGAGGACCACCTGTCCCCGTCTGTAGTATGATGCGTGTCTCCTCCTGGATCATGACTAAGATAGCCTCCTCAAGAGTAGGGATCTTCGGTTGGACGAGAAGTAGGGTCGTCCTCTGAGCAAATGCTGCAGTTAGCCCTTTGAGAAATTGCATCGTTCTCTCCTGTAGACATACATGTCTCTTTTTACATTTTGGGTCCCTACAGCTTGCCCGATCTGATGTGTGGTCGTAATCCAGTCACAGACGCTCCAACTCTGTGGCATACTCCTGCACCGCCCTCTCTCCCTATACGGTACAGGAGTATGGCACAGTTCTCTAAGTGGGGATCTTCGGTTGGACGAGAAGTAGGGTCGTCCTCTGAGCAAATGCTGCAGTCAGCCCATTGAGAAATTGCATCGTTCTCCTCCTGTAGACATACATGTCTCTATTTATATTTTGGGTCCCCGCAGCTTGCCCGATCTGATGTGTGGTCGTAATCCAGTCACAGATGCTCCAACTCTGTGGCATACTCCTGCACCGTCCTCTCTCCCTATACGGTGTCGTCGATATCGTCCTTGATCTGGAAGACCCGTAAGTTGTTTCCCACACTATCATAGGTCCGCCTCAACTTCCCCCACACATCGTTTACCATCTCAATGTCGTCCCGTCCCGTCCTGTTCCGCCAATTAACGAGTCCGGTCCGGATCCATAAAATTTGGGCCCGGCCCGACCCGTGTCCACCCCTAGTTTAATCATTACCTAAAATTTAGTTTTCCCATTTCTATTTTAGGCAAGCAATATTTATCATAGTCGTCTAAGACTTTTCTTGCGAAGAAATAATTAGTTGGCCCAAACTAATTAATAGTCGCTATAGAGTTCATAATTATTTTGCTAATCCGGAGGACTTTAATTAGGCAGAAACTACACATTTTTAGTCGTTAAATATCACTTTGGACGACTAAATTTTTTTCGTCGTCCCAGATTTTGTGGCCTAAAGTCCTTATCCTAGTAGTATTCAGATTTGTTTTGCAAATCACAAAACGAATAAAGAATGAATTACAACCTTCACTTGCTAAAGTGAGCTGGAACTATTACTTATAGGCTTAGTATATTATATAAAAAATTTCAACATGTCTTGTCCTCCCCTTGCTAATGTGAGCCGGTCACATATTGCCTGAAGTGAGCACACAACCATTTCTTCTGGACGGCGTTGCAGAGCAGCAGAGCCCGTTGTATTCCAGCCGAGCAGTCGTACTCCCCATTCTTATCCCCTTTTTACCCCCCTTCTAAACCCTAACGTTTCTTTTCCTCTATATATATATGTGATCATACATCCTTCTCCTTCCTTGTGACGAAACCTAGCCGCCACCCATTGCACCAACATAGGGGTTCTTAAGCATCATGGTGCTGGGTTTCTACGAAAGATATAAACTGGTTCTGGAATTTGTTCGGGAGACATATGAGTTGATGCATTATCGCGACTTTCAAGCTTTCAATGGTGCAATGATGAAACACTTCGACGTTGAAGGACACTTCGGTGAAGGAGTAAGTATGTACGCAAAATATTCATATATTAATTAATGTTTTAGTTTTTATTTTTTAAAAACTATTAGCAATAGGGTGGGATGTGGGACGAAGTCCTACCCCGGTTTAAGGTGTGGTACTGACCCGTAACAAACAAACGGGAGCTCGATTTCTTGACATTTGTTGACTCCCTATCTATTCTCTACATTTGCCCTTTTGTTAAATTTTCTGTGGTACGTTTTTTTTCCTTATTATTATAATTATTTTATTTTAATAATTTATATAGAATTATCGTTAAAAAAATTATTTTCTTTTCTGTACATGAACATATTTTTGCACCGGTGATATCTTCGGAGGCTGAGCAGGATTTTGTACGGTTGGCTACTTCACATTCTCTCTTAGACTAGACAATGTGCTGGGACGCACCCGAAGAACTAGATTTATGTCAGTGGATACGAATAGAAAGTTTGAAGTAGTGCTAAAATTTTTAGCGAAAACAAACTGTAATATTATGTTATTTTAATTCTCTTTTTTTAATTCAAAATGTAATAATTAAAATTAACCTTAGTAAAACTTTAAATAAATAATAAATAATAAATAATAAATAATAATATAACGATAAACGATAAACGATAAACAATAACAATAAATTATAAATTATAAATTATAAATAATAATAATACAAAATACAAAATACAAAATATAAATACAAAAACAAATACAAAATATAAAATATAAAATATAAATATAAAATCCTACTTACGATTTGATACATTAACTAAATGTTAAATGAGAATTTATTATTATATTTGAATAATAAATCCCACCATATCTATTTGAAACAAAAGATTTGATATTATCATATTTAAATTATATATTAGTATAGATAATAACAAAAGTGAAATATTATTATTTATGAACCACAGTTACTCCTCCTCTATTATAACCACAGTTCCATCTAGTGCTAGCAATTCATTTGATGGACCGAAATTCTTGGTACAACTACAACTACACTCTGTATTAGGTGCTAGAAAATACAACAGCTAATAAATAACTCCACACACAGTGGGAGCACGTTTAAGTTATAGGTCCAGACACTCATGGTGTAGATGAAATCACACTATTAAATGCAAATAAAGCACAAGCAAATCCAAACACTGTATTTCTAAAAATAAAACAGGAGACCATTGATAATTAAGGAGGTTACCAGAGAGCAATGGCAGTCGAAAGAATGAAGCCAATGACAACAGAAGTAGTAGCACACCTGTAATCACCAAGCAACCAGATACTGGATGAAATTAGCCGCCATAAGCCTAACCAATGTCAAAACAAACGTGATGACAGAGAACCCCTCTGAATCAATATCCA
>JANAVB010031416.1:5099233-5147010 GCA_029216955.1 Iris pallida | reverse complement strand
CACCCCTGGTGAACTCATACTCCGGCTCTCCCGGCGGCCTAAACAGAATCCTACCCCCTCTGCAGTCGATGCTAGCGTGGTGCATGCTCAACCATCCATACCGAGTACCATATCATAACTCGGAAGTGGTATTACGAGCAAATACGTACTCAGCTCCTGGCCTCTCAAAGAAACTCTTCGCCTCTTGCAAACATTATTAACTAGGATGATGCCATTCCCAGTCATAATCTTGCAAGTCCTACCAAGATACTCAGCAATGATATTGTGCCTAAGAGCAAAGATACAGACACAAAACTGTGCGTAGCACCAGAATCAAACAAGGCTAAAGCTGGAAAAGAATTGAGCAGAAAAGAACCTGCGACTACATCTGCAATAGGCTCCATCTTCTCAGCTGCAAGAGCAAAGGCTCTACCCTGACCACCCCGCTGCTGGTGGTGCTGAACAAACTGCTGCTGCTGGGTCAGAAGTGGACCCCTCTGCTCTGTAGGTACTCTCGCCGGTGCCCCCTGAGCTGCTACCGCTCCACGGGCTACCCTGCGAGGGTTTGCAGGACAATCCCTCAACTGATGTCCAGCCTCTCCGCAGTAGAGGCACATGCCCAGCCTCTTCCGACAGACCTTCCAGATGTGATCGGGCTTCTTGCAGTAGCGGCAAGAAACCCCATGCTGTGCCTGCCTCTGCTGTACCTGCTGCTGAACCGGTGCTCTGGCCTGCACCTGCGGCTGGTGATGCTGGAAAGAACGATTCTGAAGCTGAGGGCGCTTAGCAGCCCCTGCGCTGCTAGTAGCCCCCGAGAAAAGATCACGCTCCCTCTTGGGCTTCAAGCCCCACTCCCGCTCAACCTTGCGGGCCTCCGCGTAGATCTGGGTATAAGTCTCATAGAAGGAGGGAATGAGGATCTTGATATCCCAAGTGATCCCCCCCTGAAATGGCTCACCCTGATCTTCGGGTCTCGAACCATGTACTCTGCGTATCGGTTCAGACGGCCGAACTCCGCTGCGTACTCCTTCAATAAACTGCCCTGTTGTAGATCCTGGAACTGTCGCACCAGGTCAATCTTGTCCGTGGGGGAAAGAACTTCTCCTTGAAGAGGAGCTTGAACTCTGCCTAAGTACGGCCCTCTCCAGTTAGGGCTGGCTCATTTTTGAACCAGGTGCGCACAATGTCTAGCAACTGTAAACCTACTGCCTCGACCTTCAGGTCGTCTGCCAGACGGGAGGCCCTCATCTGCCGCTCGATAGCCTCGAGCCAATCATCTGCATAGACCATGCCCTCGGTCCCGCTAAAGTCACAGGGCCTGAGCTTCTTGAAGTCCTGGATATCTCCGTAACTCGGTCACGTCCCCGGATGCGGAGCCCTCTGCTCCACGGCTGCAAGGGCCAACTGATGGGCATCCTCCATGCCCTGATGCATCGCGTCTGTCTGCCTCTGCTGAGCCTCGGCCTGGGCTCTCTGAGTCTCCAGCATCTGCTGGAGAAAGGTAAGCATCTGCCCAATATCTGTAGGCAGAGGAGGTAGAGGTGGAAGTATGTCTGCAACTAGCGGAGGAATCCGCTGCACAGCAGGAGGAATAGCGCCCGTATCAACCACTGGTTCTGCGGCCGAAGAAGTCGTAGCAACCCTGGGGTCAGCCCTCGTAACCAGTGGAGGAGCGCCCCCAAGAGCTGCTGCTGCCGAGACCCCGACTGCAGCAGGAGTGTCCGGATCAGGTCCCGAGTCATAGCAGACCTCTCCCGTCTGCGGACTCAGGATGCTGGGATCTGGTCTGCACCATCCTGAAGATAGAATTAAAGAAGATATCATATGGCACAAGAAGGATATCAAAGAAGGACAGCTAGAAAACAGTAAATCAATATCAAAGACGGTAAGCAAGATAAGCAAGAAAAGATCCTACTGTGATTGAGCACTCTTTGCCTACTACCTTCTATGTGTAACACAGGCTCGTAGTCAACTCTAAGACGAGTGTCGCCACGATATCATACTAATTGCGACTTCACGACCTGCGTGGGCCACCACTAAACGTGTCACGATCCGTACCCGCTATAAGGGTACGTGTATGTGATAAGCCCAGCCCTCACCATAAAAATGGCATAGAACATTGTAGGTTTTCTACTCTAAATAGTTTATATATACATCAAAACCTGTCGAGAATATGGTTAACTCCGAACGGAGGACAAGCAATGAAAATATATATGAGTGCTCAAATCACAACTCTAAGATGATAAAGTAAAGACTGAAAGATAAGACACAAGACGATAATAATAATAACCTGTCAAGTCCAACACAAGAATATAATAAGTCCAAGTCTCTAATACAATCCATAATAATAACAGTCTCAAAAGTAGCTGGAACAAGGTCCAGTACAAAAGACCTACTCTAACTAAGCAATAGGTAAGGTCTCGTCAGGCGGAGCTAAGCCCTGCTGGACCAACGTCTCCAAGTCTATGCCCACTACGTCATCCGGACCGTAGTAGATACAGTAATCCCCCTCGTCGGCATCTGTAATATTTGTCAACATATCCTGTCAGGATGGAACGAGTACAATCTACTAACAACAATTCACAAGATATGACAAAAGCTATAAGACTGTAAATAGAGATATATACAAGAAATCATGGAATGTACATGTGAGTATCATGGCAAGGTATGCTGTAAAACTAGAGCTAGAACAAGGCAAGTAAACTGATCATGGCATGTACAAGAATCAAGAGTCATATATCTAGGTGTGTGAATACTAGCTACAATATGTGGCCGGCTTGGGTCTGTACAAGGTCTACTGATCAGCCAATCCTACGTGGAGTGTAGGATTGGTAGCATTCAAGGTCTACAAGAATAACAAGGCGGATAATGACCACACATCTACACTAGTACTCCCCGCCCCCGACTGGTAGAGTGGATCCAAGCAAGACACGTTATGACACGGGATTCTACGAGAAGGAAGCAAGTCTCCTCGAGAATCGGTGTCCATATACTGCACAAGAATTACAAGGGGCTTGCACAAGATATACCAAGATAACGAGGAATAACATCTCAGGTCGGGATCCATGAATACCAATCCGTGTGACCAATGTGTCGAGAACAAGCATATCTATACTAATTACATGAATTATAACAATCATCGTAAATTGGAAAAGTGTCAGAGAATGTACTCGTCTGTAATATGGTATGATATGTCAACTGGAGCAAATGCAGCGTCTCGAAGACCTATGGAGAACAAGACGTATCAATACTATATTTAGGAAGTAAAGTCAAATCAATTTAAACCCTATTAAGTTATTCTAGGATAACACACGTCAAACTAGACTGTACGAGGTCAACCTAAGTCATATTAGGCCTAACCAGGTCAAACTGGGTCAATGCAAGTCAAACGGAATTAATCTAGGTCAATTTGAGTCAACAGTTGACTTACAGTTGACTTTTGGTCAACTGGTCAACTCTGGTCAACTCCGGTCAACTCTGGTTCAATGGTGACTAATAGTTGACTTTCGGTCAACTACTCAAGTCTAATGGAATTTGGGACTAAATTGGGTAAAGTGTTGACCCATAGTTGACTTTTGGTCTAAAAAGTCAACCGTGGTCAACCGGGGTCAAGACTAGGTCTAGGCGACTATTTCTAATCATTACCAACCTCTACAACCCATATCCAAGTCCATCTTGGACTTCGAAACTCAAAACTTGGCCGTAGGCCAATTTTCTAATTTTCCCTTTTCTAAGGTAAATTTCTAGCCTATGTGAAACCTAGTTAGCCTACCTACGCTTGATATTTTGACCCGTGCTCCCTAGGGTAGTAAGATACTAGCCTATACATATATTACCTACCAAGATACCTAGGTAAAGTGGACGTCTAGTCTACGGCCCATTGCCGATATCTTGAATATTTTAAGATACGCAATGGTACGACGCGATACCGGCGCCCTACAACCCCGATTTCAACTCGGGAGCCTACCCGTAAAATCTAATTCACGTATTCTAGGTCCACGCCAAGTTTCAACTCATTCCGACACTCCGAGCTCCGTTTCACCCTCTAACTCGATCTCCTCTATTTTCTATTTCCCACTTCCCTTCCTATTCTTCTTCTTCTATTTCCTTCTCTTCAAATTTCCCTTCTCTAATTTCTATTCTCCTTATTCATCCTTCTAATTCTTCCTCTCATTCCTAATCTTCCTTTCTCTCATTCTTTCCAATTCTAATCTTCTTCCTAACTTCTTCCTATTTCCTTATTCTTCTAATCCTTCTTCTCTCCTAATTCTTCTCAACTTCTTCCATTCTTCTCATCTTTTCCTTAATCTTCTTCTCCTATTCTCTTCTAATTCTAACTATCTTCCTACATATATATATATATATATATATATATATATATATATATATATATATAATATATATATATACATATATGGGGTTAAGGGGGAAAATGGGCTAAATAGGGGCTGAAATAGGGGGGAGAACTGGCAGCTGCTGCTGCCAGTGCCACTGCTGCTACTGCAGCTGTAGCTGCTGCTACTGCAGCCGTAGCTGCTGCTACTGCTGGTCCTCTTCTTCTTCTTCATCTTCTCACTCCCTCTCCTCTTCCTATAATATATATATTATATATATAATTATATATATATAATATATATATATATATACCACTCAAAATAGAAACTCCTAATAATTCTCTAAACTAGATTTCTAGGGAACCCTATGAAATTTATGGGCAAAAGGTGGAGAATCTCCTCCTCTTCAATTATTGTGAAAGCAATAAATGGTAAAGAGGAATTAATGGAGAATTAAAAGCTTACCTAAGGTTGGTTGCTTGAGGAAGAAAGAAAGCTTGAAGAAATTAATGAAGTTTGAGAGAGAGGAGTGTTACTTAGTGGAGAAGAAAGGGGGGCTCTCCTTGTGGCCGCCAAGTGGGGGGGATATTGGGTTTGGGTGGGATCCAATAGCCCTCCAAACCCATTAGACTTAGGTTGGGTTCGGTTTGTTTCGGTTTGGTTCGGTTTGTTTCTAATTAACCAATTAAGTCTCTAAATGACTAATTAAGCTATGGAAGTTGGGTTTATGATTTCTAACCTAATTAGGATGGTATGTGGGCCAAGCCCAGCTAGTATGTGGGTCCCACTAGGGTCCAGGCTACCCGGGTCTCCAACTTGAGTCCGAATTGGATAAAATCCAAACCAAACCAAATAAATCCCTAAAAATCATATAAAATAAATAAAAATTCCTAAAAATCATAAACTCGAAAAATGATGAAAATACCCCTAATTTGAAAATTGGGGGTGACACAGCCGCATAAGCGCGCGTGTCTTCTGCCGCATGACGCCTTCAATAGTCATGCCCTTTTTTTTATTATTATTAAATTGAAATATCACCTTTATGCTTATAACATGTAATTCTGGCATAATTCCTGAATACGATAGTGGCCTGCCGTAGCGCACTCTTAACAAGTAAACTGACATGATATATCAGGACATGCTGTTACGATAGCTAGCCTGACATGACAAGTACGAATGACCTGGATACCATGGACGATTGTGTTTGTACAAATAAACTAGTACTGTCTTGCATCATGTCTAGGATGGGGATTCCTGAGTACCACGGTCAGGATACCTACAGTAATTGACTAAGGCTAATAAACTAGAATAATTCAGTAGATATAAAGAAATTCTCAGCTACAGGCAATCCCATTATCTGGGCGCATTCAGTGGACTTGTAGCCTATCGACGAATAGGACATATTTCCAGTACACAGTCATGTGGTGCATCCTTCATAAAAGGACATTTGACCCGGATAACCGGATGGTCTGTAGGGCTTGTGGCTATTGGGATAATCTCATTGTATCTTGCTAGTAACTAGGCCTGTGATAACCCTAGTTAGTTAGAGTATCAAGCCATACTTCTTGATTAGCCGTAATTGATTGGATGGAGTTTATTCTAGCTTAGTTTTTGTTTTCCATAAATAAATTCCTTTATTTATTGTGTATCTGGGAAAATTACAACTGTGGGAATCTGATTTAGAAGACGATCACTTTATCCCTTGGACTATGCGAAGAAGAAAAGCTCTCAAAATTTTGACAGTACATAACTATGTATCTGTCCAATGAATGAGAAAAAGAAATCTATTTATAGAGTCAAAAATAATACTGAAAAGATAACTGTCTTCACAGCCTGTGCTTAGTTGAAAATCACGCAGGATTTAACATACGCAAGGTTGTGAGCAGTTACTGGACGTAGCCTGTAACTGTTGGACACATGGCAATCATGCATGAGTCGTGTGCAAGTTACAGGACACGCAGGCGAGAGATCAGTGGCATGGCTGCCACGTACTCCAATTTGATGAAATCCACGCAGACTTGTTGAAGACGAAATCCACGCAGACTCGGGATAGAAAGCTTCAAAATCCACGCAAACTTGGGGCAAGAAGCTTCAGAATCCACGAGACTTGGTGAAGACGAAATCCACGCAGACTCGGGGTAGAAAGCTTCAAAATCCACGCAAACTTGGGGCAAGAAGCTTCAGAATCCACGCAGACTTGATGAAGAAAACTTCAGAATCCACACAGACTTGAGGAAGAAAACTTCAGAATCCACGCAGACTTGAGGAAGAAAACTTCAGAATCCACGCAGACTTGAGGAAAAAAACTTCAGAATCCACGCAGATTTGAGTGAAAACTCAAAATACACGCAGACTTGGGATAGAACTGCCAGCTGTCTTGATTCAGCGTACCTCGACTGACACAAAATCTCTGGCAGTGATTGCTTTTGTCAGTCACATTAAATGACAAGAAGCTCTTTTGGTACGCCAACTTGACGAAGGTTGAGTCTTGCTAAGAAGATTTCAAAAATCACGCAATAGACGGCTGTGATCTCTCGAATTCTGTGCATACGTGGCATACGAAGAGACATTCTTCGACTGTTGTGCTGTCAGTCATAATTACTCTCTGACAAATGATGAGCTGTCTCTCCAGCGTGATTTATAAATATTGTCCTGATCAACTGAGCGTGACTTTTGACTCTGTCCTGATCAACTCAGCGTGACTGTCATTTTTAAAGGCCTACAAGACCCCCTTCAAAGTTTTCAA
Source organism: Iris pallida (assembly GCA_029216955.1). NCBI lineage: Eukaryota > Viridiplantae > Streptophyta > Magnoliopsida > Asparagales > Iridaceae > Iris > Iris pallida. The sequence goes on along the minus strand of JANAVB010031416.1, from coordinate 5,139,951 downwards.
AAAATTGAAAAGACTTCAAAATTTTCGAAATACTTTGAAAATAAGATGATAAAATGAAATCAGTCACGCTGAGATGACTTCAAATTTTTCGGAAGTCGGAAAGACTTCGAAGTTCTTTTAGAATATCCAAATGAACTTATTAAATGTCATGATGACTCTTCATTTTCCGAGACTGATTACATCCAGTTTATGGTGGAAAATGAACCGCCGACGAGCTCTGTTATATAAACAGGGAGAGGATTCATTTAATCTTCATCTTACGTCAACATAACACCAAAAGAGAAAGCTGAGGAAGAAGCACGCAAGTTGGGCTTTTGTTCCCATGGTGACCCCACTTTTGGGGGTGAAGAGCCAGAGCCCCTTGTCTTTGAACTCAAAGATGATCCCTTGCAACTAGCCAAGAATTTCTTGAGCTATTTTGGCTTAGATGGCTCGTTCTCTTCTGATGGGCGCAGCCTCATAGAGCAGCGTGAAATGTTGAAGGCTCTGTTACACCGCATGGGGGTCAAAAGCGTAGAAGAACTAGGCATTAAGCTCAGTCGCTCTGGAAAATAGAGCGTGTCTTTTGTGCTTTTGTTGCACTCTTTTTGTTTTGTCTTTTGTAAGGCCATCAGTGCCTGTCTTGAAGAATGAAGTACAACTTCTGTGTTTAATCTGCGTGCATTAATGAAGAATATTAATTAGCACCCTTTGACTATTTCCAATATTGTCTGTCTTCCAAAGCACACGTAACACTCATTCCACGGTTTACAAGCGCTATTTATGCGGATCTTTTCCAAGAATAGACTTGTACTTTGCCCTTTAAATAGATAGAAGAGTTTCACAGATACTCATCTCCCATTCCTCTTCTTCTTCTCTGTGAATGAAATTTTTGGGAGATTTCACTCTCAAACAGGAAAGCAATGTTTTCTAATGTTCAATTTCTGCGCACTGTATCAAACATGAGTTTGCCAATCCTTAGCACCAAACTTGAAGGTAAGTCAGTGTAATACGTGTATTATTTTTGCTGTTGAAGATAGGCTTTCTGTTTTTTGTTTCTGATTTGAACAATACACGCCTGTTTCTGTTTGATAAATGCACGCTGAATGATTTCTGTTGATCTAATCTTTTTCTTCTTAATACTTTCTGCAGAAACTTGGCTGAAAATTTTCTTCAGAACTGGCATTGGGGATGTGGATGCTGTGGAGAATATCCTGCTGATCCAGTTCAATTGAAAAGACGGAAGCAGGCGAAGGTTCGTCTGCACCCAAGCCACCAAGGGACATTCTGGATTTCCTGTTCGAACCAGGAAAGACTGAAGAGAAGCCATAATTATAGCTGATCTATGATAAGGAACCAGATCTTGATGGCGGACTTCATAAGTACCCCTTATCTGATTGCCAATGAGTTTAGAGTCTCTGTATGCCTCCAAATGTTGAATATTTAGATGTTTAGCGAGTTGAAGACCAATAAGTAATGCATTGTACTCAGTTACATTGTTTGAACACGGCTGATCGAGAGAATAAGCTCTTTGGATAGCAAGACCTTCTAGCAATACAAGAACGATTCCAACTCCAGCGACAATATCACCATTAGGACTTATCCTTGAAGCTCCATCAAAGAATAGACGCCAAGTAGGATCTTCTTCAGCAATTTGGTTTGAATCTAGGACTTCATCTGGAATTTTGTCATAGAGTTTTGAATCTTCTGGAATTGAATGAGCAGCCAGAAAATCAGCTAAAGCTTGTCCTTTGACTGACTTCTGAGGAATATAATGCATGTCATACTGAGCAAGTAGGATTCCCCAGTTAGCTAATCGAGAATTCAAAACACTGGATTTCTTCATCATGATCCGTATAGGAATGATCCTGGAGATGACATGAATAGTCTGGCCAATGATATAATGTCGTGTCTTTTGAACAGCGAACATCAAGGCTAGACATTCTTTTTGACCGGTGAATATCGAGGTTCAGCTCCGGTCATAGTACGACTGAGATAGTAGATGGCTTGTTCATGACCATTTTTATTCTTTTGAGCGAGTAATGCACACAATGAATGACTCATTGCTCGAGTATATAGGAGAAATAGAATTCCTAAAATAGGAGGTACCAATACTGGAGGGCTCATCAGATATTGTTTATATCATCGAATACTTTCTGACATTCATCATTCCAGACAAAAGAAACACCTTTCTTCATAAGTTTGTTGAATGGTCTGCAGCGTCCTGATAAATTAGAGATGAATCTCCTGATATAAGCGATCCTTCCTTGAAATCCTCGTAGCTCTTTTAAGGTGCGTGGAGGACGCATCTCTTGGATGGCTTTGATCTTCTCGGATCCACGTGTATACCTTTAGAGGTAATGACGAAGCCGAGAAATTTACTACTAGAGACGCCTAAGAAGGACTTAGTAGGGTTCATCTTTAATTGATGCTTACGCATTAGATCAAATATAGTCTTCAAATCTTGGATATGATCCTCCTTTTGTCGACTTTTGACTGCAATATCATCAACATAGCATTCGACTGTTTTTCGTAAATGTTTACGGAATATAGTGCTCATAGCTCGTTGATAAGTTGCTCCTGCATTCTTGAGACCGAATGGCATAACTGTATAACAGTATGTACCGATCGGAGTTCTGAAAGAAGTGTGCTTCTCGTCATCTGGAAACATTTTAATCTGATTGTATCCAGAATATCCGTCCATGAATGACATCCGTTCAAATCCACAGGTATTATCAATCATGACATTAGTGATTGGTAGAGGGAATTCGTCTTTAGGGCATGCCGCATTGAGATCGCGGAAGTCTATGCATACTCTGACCTTGCCAGTCTTTTTAAGGATAGGAACTATGTTAGCCACCCAATCGTGATGTTGTTCCTCTCTAATAAACCCAGAGGTTATGAGTTTATTGACTTCAACTTCAATTGCATCCATAATGTCTGGACGAAATCGTCGCTGTTGTTGTTTGACCGGTTTAGCATTCGACAAGATATTGAGCTTGTGAGTTGTAATTCGTGGATCAAGTCCTGGCATATCTTCATAACTCTAAGTGAAGACATCGATGTAGTCACAAATGAGTTTGATCATGTCTTGCTTATCAGGTTCAGAAAGACTTTCACTGATGAATATTGGTTTAGGAGATCCCTCTTCACCAACATCTATTTGAACAAGTTTGTCTTCAGTCGGAGGTTCTTTTTGCTCGAAACGGAACTCCCATTGATTATCTAATCTTTGGGCCCATTGTTCCGATTCAGGTGAGATTTCAAACTCTTCTTCGTCTTCATCACTTTCTTCAGAATGGTCAATAGAAACCATGTTGGAAGACAGAAGGTTGCAGTAGAAGTCACCGATACTCGTATCGGAATCCCAAGAAGTGGTACTAGAAGAATCAGATCTCTTATCTTCGTCAGACTCGGGATCTTCATGGATAATATTGATAAAAGGAGTAGGGGCTATATAGCCCAGTCCGCATTTCGTCCTTCCATATTTCAGAGGAGGAATACGAACAGGCATTTTTCTTCTCTTTCCACTATTGAGGCCAGTCCTGAAGTCATAGCCCATATTTTTGATAATGTCTTTAGATTGCTGACTATAACGACGTAGTTGTAATCTTCCAGTATCATCATTTTTGTCTTCATCTTCTAAATCAGAAGGACTTTGGGGCCCTTTATAGAAGAATATTGGAATGTCTCCTGGCTTTCTGCTGGAAACTAGAAAGTATGAAGATTGTACAGGTTCTAGGGATATATCTATTGAACAGTCTGTACAACCCCTATGGTTATTGCGTTCAAGTCATCTAACAAATATAAAACTATGAACATAACTACACACATCAGCATACTGCAAAGATGGAGACTTTTCATTAAATGTAAAAGCAGCAGTATTTACATTGGGAGAAGGCTGAGCCTTAGAGATTTTAGCCAAGTCAATGACTAAAGGGGGAGAAGAAGAACGAGAAGAAGCGTTGTTTCGATTAAGATCGATAACAAATGGCCTTGAAGTTTGAGATGGAAGAATAATCCGCCCTCCAACTGGAATTAGCAGAGTATCCTGTTTCATATGTGGAGATGCAGGAATTGCAGTACGCCCACTGACAGGAATAATCATTGTGTCTTGAGCAAACGACTGAGGTAACGGAGAAATCCGTCCACTCACCGGAATGATGAAAGAACCTTCTTCAGAGAGTTTGAGAGATTGTTGCTGAATAGTTCGACCTTTAACAGGACTTATTAAGGTCTCACTTTGTGAATCCTCTTTCTCCATAGCTTGTATAACCCTTGTATACTCTTCTTTGTACATTCGGGAATCATTGAAATAAGCTTCAACCCCATGGAAGGGATTTATATCAGCAACTTCTTTTTTACTCTTCCATTGCTATCAATGTATTTAAAACACTGATGAAGAGTAGAAGGTACCACATTATTTTTATGAAGAAAGGGCCTCCCCAGAAGAAGATTATAGGATCCCACGATCTCGATCATAGAAAGTGACTTTGGATCTGAAATTGCCTATCTGAAGCTTCAGATGAATCTTTCCCAAAGGCTCGCTTCGGCTTTGATTGAATCCCAGGATAGTAGCTGCTGTCTTAGAGAGCTTGTGAAGAAGGATTTTTAGTTCATCCAACAGACTCTTTGGCATTATGCTTATAGCAGACCCTGGATCAATGAGGATACGATCTATCTTCATCGTATCGATATAACCAGTGTAGTAGAGAGGCCGATCATGTCGATTATCCTCCAATAGCATGTCGTCTTGTATAAAGGTGATATTTGGGATAATCTCCAATACACTGTTGCAATGTAAGCAAGTGGCAGGTTCTGCATCTGGCTTCTTCAATTGTGCAAGACAAGAGTCAGCTTGTAGAAGTGCTTCACTTAATGTCTCCCGAGTCTCTTTGGAACGAAGTAGAAGTTCAAAGAGGGACATTCTAGCTGGAGTATTAGCAAGCTGAGCTAAAATGTCAAAATTATAAGGCTTCTGAAGTCAAGAGGAGAGGACTTCTTGATTGGCTTATCAAACCGAGCCTGTTGTTTGCCTTTCTCCAGAGCTGTAGGCTTGGGAGGAACAGGTTCAGTGGATGATTCTTCTTCAGGAGGAACATCAGAAGCATCTTTATCAGCTGGAGGGATATCAAGAGGATCCTCAGGATTCTTGGAATAATCCTTTAGATAAGGTTTCCCCGTTCGAGTAGCACTAACAAGTGCTTCTTCTTTCTCTTTTGGCTCTGTGTCAAGAATAGATCCAAGAGAAGTCATATGACATGACTTAATCTTTCCAGCCTTCTTGGACTTTCGAGAAGTAGTCTTTTGAGGAGAAGGCGATTCAAAATCTGCCACTAGATCAGGATGGATCCACATGATTTCTCCAGTTTCCAAAGTGATTGGCACTAATCCTTCAGACTGTGGAGGAGGAAGATTCACTATGTCAAGAGTTGCCTTGGGAATAGGAACGATCCCACTTTCAAGGAGTTGAGAAGGAAATCTCCGAATTGCATAGAGACGACGTTGGAGGTGACGGTCTTCTCTTTTGGAGTAAGAGAGATAGCTCCAGATTTAATCATTTCTTGGATCTTTCCTTTCAGTACATAACATGTACGAATTGTATGACCCAGCATTCTGTGATATGGGCAGTATTTGGATGATCTGTTTTAGCAGCTTCATCAGGTTTCTTGATCTCAGGTAATTGTATCTTATTACCTTTCAGCAGACATTCAAAGATACCAAGGACATCGTCGTCATCGAAAAAGTATTCTTCTTTGGGGCGAGGTGTTCTTGGTTGTTGAGTTGTAGGAGAAGTTTGAACAGTTGATGCATCTTTGCTCTGAAGATTAACTTCAAGAGTTTCTTTTCCCTTGCGAGCATTGTTTTTATTGTTAGTACCTTGACCTGTTTCTTTAGGAGTCATCTGCACTCCTAAACCTTTGAAGGTTTCAGCACTAATTTCTGCGGCCTTGGCACTAACTATGAAAGAAGGCCAGTCTTGAATTGAGTGGATCCTGTCCACATGCTGATGATTGGCAACAAGTTTGATTTGCATGTGTCGATGGTGACAGCATCAGGAGTTCCAAAAACTATGTATCTGTCCACATCTTTAGAGCTTCTCTTCGAAACCGTTCAATGTACTCTTCTGTAGTTTCATTATTTTTCTGCTTGATTCTAATAAGAGCAGACATAGTCATGTTTTGAGCCCTTCATAGAACCGTTCAAGAAACATCTGTTTGAAACCGGAAAATGAGGTAATGCTCCCATCTGGGAGACTTCTATACCATTCATAAGCCGTTCCCTTGAGACATCCAACAAACACCCGAGTAAGGAGGGCGTCGCTTGGTTGCAGCTGATCAGTCATCACTTCAAAGTGATTAATGAACTGACTTGGAGAAGTGGTTCCATCATAGAATGAGATAGTGGAAGGCTTGTATTTAGGAGGATACGATACTTGCTTCCATTCTATCGGATAAGGTTGTTTGATGCCTAACCTTTGTAAACCATCTTTCTGTTTGAATGCCTCGAATTGAGTTTTGAGATTCCTCAATTCTTCATTAACAACTCCAGAAGATTGTGGAGTTGTAACTTGTAGAGAATAGTTGGGAGGAGGAACAGCATTGTAAGCACTACCCCCAGCTCCAGAGAGACTAGGGTTTGGTTGAGCTGGTCCAGGAGTATTGGATTGTACTGCTGGAGGAACTTGTACTGGACTCATATCAGTGTCAGTTGGTATGGCATCTGGTACAGTCTGTCGATTTTGTATCTGTGTTGCCATGAGTTCATACATCGACTTCATAGTATCAGCCATAGACTTCATTATTGTTCCAAAGAAGCAATTCTTTGATCTTGAGGAGTCAAGGAAGAAGAAGGTTCATCAGTATTCCCATCAACCATATAAGTCGTGACTGTACGAGGAATTATTGATGAACTGGTAGATGTTGTTTGTTCTGAATCATTGCTTTGTGCATCAAAGTCAATTATAGGAGAACTACCCCCAGTAGGAAGAGGTGGGAAGTTAGATTCTCCAAGGAATTCAGAATCATCTTCAGAGATCAAATTTCTTTGACTAGAGGCCAGGACTCTTGCTCTGGTATTTCTATATACTCCATCTGGACTATCAACTCTACCCCCAGCATCCCGAGAGGTCATATTGACAGAAACAAACAAAGGCTCATCTTCATCAGGCATAGGTTCACACTGAATCTGATTGAAGACAGATTGTCGTTTTGTTTGACATCTGCATTGCATTGCATTATGACTCTTGGCTGGAAGTCATATTCATGATCAACATGATCATGAGCCATTGATTGGCATCTGCATTGAATTATGACTCTTGGATAGAAGTCACATTCAGCATGGTCCTTTGACACAGAATCACTTCTTCTCTTCTGTTGAAGTATTCTCGTAAATCTGTTTGTGAAGATTGAGGAGTATATTTCCTGTTCTTGGGTCTTGATGGCTCTTGATTATATAGAGAATGATTAATATGAGCCACATAGTTTCTTGCATACTCTGCATCTGGATCTCTTATCCTTGTTTCCAACTGGTATGGTTTCTTAACACCAGAAGTGTTAATTTTTGTTCTTAGATCAGTTGGAGGTAACACATTGGTTTTGGAAACATGGAGTTTTCCTTCCATTGATCTGGATATTTGCAGAGAAGAGTTGAACCACCCTTGATTAGGATTTGGTAACAGACCTTTTCTAGACAAATTCTGTGCCCAATTCGAAGAAGTCATAGAAGAAAACATTAAGGAATGTTTCTTCTTAGACTCATTCAAGTTTTGAGACATAGAATGTCCAGAAGGAAGAGTAGTCAAAAGACCATCTCCTTTTCTTTGACTAACAAAATTGTCAGTCAAAGCTGTTCCTGAAGTAAAAACTACAGGAGCAGAAGAAACAACTAAACAGTTATTTCTTTTCGAAGGGACTTTGTGTGGAAGACCACCTCCAGTTCTGGTAGAACTTGGCAAAGAGAAGAGATAGCTAAAGAGCTATTCTTCTTAGATGAAATACACGCTGAAACAGGCTTGGTTAAAGAACCAGTGCTGTTGGCGTGACTTTTGACTTTGGAAATACATGCTGGAACAGATTTGGCTAAGGAGCCAGTATTGTTAGCGTGATTGTTAATTTTAGAATTACACACTGGAACAGACTTGGCTAAGGAACCAGTGCTGTCAGCGTGACTTTTGAGGTTGAAATTGCACGCTGGAACAGATTTGGCTAAGGAGCCAGTACTGTCAGCGTGACTTTCAACTTTAGAGACACACACTGGAACAGATTTGGCTAAGGAGCCAGTATTGTTAGCGTGATCTTTGATTGCTGTCATCTTCGAGTGCACAAGAGTGTGCGTGCTTGCAATAGAGTTCTTGCCAGTGTTAGGAGCAGACACTGTGGCAGAGACTTCACCATTGGCTGCCAACTGATACTTAGGGACATAGACAGAGTGTCCCTTCGACTTGGCAGTGATGATGGAGGCTGTAGTGGGCTTACCACTCTTAGCCCGCTGCATTTCTTCATAGGCGAGTTGATCGAATTGGATCGTCATCACCTTCTTCGTCGAGCCGATTGACGAAGTATCGCATTGAGTTGTTGCCATCTCAGAAGAGGAGATGGTTTTCTCCAGCAGAGTCGCCAATTTGTTTTCCATAAATAAATTCCTTTATTTATTGTGTATCTGGGAAAATTATAACTGTGGGAATCTGATCTAGAAGACGATCACTTTATTCCTTGGACTATGCGAAGAAGAAAAGCTCTCAAAATTTTGACAGTAGATAACTATGTATCTGTCCAATGAATGAGAAAAAGAACTCTATTTATAGAGTCAAAAATAATAACTAAAAGATAACTGTCTTCACAGCCTGTGCTTAGTTGAAAATCATGCAGGATTTAACATACGCAAGGTTGTGAGCAGTTACTGGACGTAGCCTGTAACTGTTTGACACATGGCAATCATGCATGAGTCGTGTGCAAGTTACAGGACACGCAGGCGAGAGATCAGTGGCATGGCTGCCACGTACTCCAATTTGATAAAATCCACGCAGACTTGTTGAAGACGAAATCCACTCAGACTCGGGATAGAAAGCTTCAAAATCCACACAAACTTGGGGCAAGAAGCTTCAGAATCCACGCAGACTTGGTGAAGACGAAATCCACGCAGACTCGGGATAGAAAGCTTCAAAAATCCACGCAAACTTGGGACAAGAAGCTTCAGAATCCACGCAGACTTGATGAAAAAAACTTCAAAATCTACGCCGACTTGAGGAAGAAAACTTCAGAATCCACGCAGACTTGAGGAAGAAAACTTTAGAATCCACGCAGACTTGAGGAAGAAAACTTCAGAATCCACGCAGATTTGAGTGAAAACTCAAAATACATGCAGACTTGGGATAGAACTGCCAGCTGTCTTGATTCAACGTGCCTCGACTGACACAAAATCTCTGGCAGTGATTGCTTTTGTCAGTCATATTAAATGACAAGAAGCTCTTTTGGTACGCCAACTTGACGAAGGTTGAGTCTTGCTGAAGAAGATTTCAAAAATCACGCAATAGACGGCTGTGATCTCTCGAATTCTGTGCATACGTGGCATACGAAGAGACATTCTTCGACTGTTGTGTTGTCAGTCATAATTACTCTCTGACAAATGATGAGCTGTCTCCCCAGCATGATTTGTAAATATTGTCCTGATCAACTGAGCGTGACTTTTGACTCTGTCCTGATCAACTCAGCGTGACTATCATTTTTAAAGGCCTACAGTTTTATCTTGATCCTGTACAATATTGTGACATGACACGATTGACTGTGCCTGTCTAAACAATAAATGATCAGGGGTCCACTTTTGTTCAGGCGAAGGGTTACAACCCCGGTCCTTGTTTGGTTTAAGGATTGTAACCTGGCTCCCGGAGCGGTTCTGTGTCCTCTCTTCGTTTATGTCTTAGTGTACCCCATGCCATGCTCGTCATGTTTTACTTCACTTCATAGATTTATTACTTATGATGGCCTTAACAATAAAGATCAGGGGTCCAGTTCTGTTCAGGCGAAGGGTTACAACCCCGGTCCTTATTAGGTTTAAAGGTTGTAACCTGGCTCCCGGAGCAGTTCTGTGTCCTCTCTTCGTTTATTGTCTTTACTGTACCAATAGTATTTGAGACGGATTTCTATTCAGTTGAAGGTTTACAACCCCGGTCCTTGTTTGGTTTAAGGGTTGTGACATGGCTACTTGAATGGTTCCCTCGTACTCAGTTTACTGTGGTTATCCCTATTATCATTAGTTATTTATTTTTATCTTTTTATTTTATTGTGTTATACTGGTTTTAGTTCCTAAGTGAAGCCTCCTTTGTGGCACTTGCTCTTTTTGGGGTCTGACCCAAATGATTTTGTGTGGCCAGATATCGGAGCAGCTCCAGAGGATCTACCTACCTTCCAGCCAGATGGTGACCACCAGGCGTAACCCTGGCAACGAGTGGGTTTCTTTTTGTCCTCCCACTTTATTGTAAAAATTATTCTTTTAAGGCGTTTAGCCGACGAGCACTTGTTAGCTCGGTTGTACCTTTATTTACTATCTGCCTACGGGCTGTGACATGATTAACAGATCCTAGGGTTGATCATGTATGACTAAACTCTTGCTAGTCCTAACGTTTGTAACGACTAGCTTCATGATCAGCTGAATATGTAATGTTTGGGACGCTTTACTATTGTATATTTGGTGATCTTACATCTTGTAACACTTACTTACTTGCTTTTGATTGAGACACTAGGCTTGATCATGACCATAAGAGACTGTTGGCTTGTAGTTAAACCCTCATGTATCTAGACAGCCATGACCGTATAGCGAGGTGGGTTGCACTTCAATATACGTAGCTGGCTATGTCCGCCCCCGCTTTCCAGTATTCTGGTTCTGGGGCGTGACATGGTTTAAGTGGTGGCCCATACAGGTCTTGTAAATTAAGATATGTGAGGGTTTACCGAATAGATGTCTCAATCAGTATTCGTCCTTGATCTCTGTTCGTATCTTCAAATCTCTGAAAATCTTGACCTGATCACAAGCTTGTATCGTTGATCTGTCCTGGTCTTTCTTTATTGTTCCCTATGTCGTCTTCTTCAGTGGCATTGTTCATGGACCTACCGATCAGCAAGGCAGAGCACCACCTGCGGACCAGCAGTAACCTGGAGATCAAGCCCAATATTAGGAGTAGCCTTCAGAGTCATGCCTACTGGAGGAGAGTCACCAATTCAGCCCGTCCAGCCTACAGAGCCTGATGATGGCACTTTGGTGGGTCTCATCAGGTCCCTATTAGCTTCCCAAGATCGTCGCGGAGATGCCTTGTACCAGACGGTGGCAGATGCTTTGACCAGAGGAGGTCATCAGGGTAATAGCGCGGCCAACAATTTCAAGCGCTTGAACGCTCCCTTCTTCGACGGCAGTGAAGATGCAATATCTGCAGATACATGGCTTCATGACACAGAGGTAATTCTAGAAGCAGCCAGGACTCTAGAGAACGAGAAGGTGGCCGTGGTGCGCCTACAGCTACTGGATCTCGTCCGCAGCTGGTGGACAGCGCAGGCCGATGGATTAGTGGCCCCTATTTTATGGATAGTATTCAGGAAGAGATTCCAGACCAAGTATTTGATGCTGTAGCTCGATACGATCTACAGACGAGGTTCACCAATTTAAAGCAGATGGGCAGGACGGTCGATGGATATGCGGCCGAGTTCTCCAGGCTTAGTCGGTTTGCTCCCACCTTGGTGGCGACCGAGTTCGATAGAGCCCAGCGATTCCAGCAGGGGCTCTACTTAGAGATTTTGTTGGCAGTTGAGCAGTTTGAGCATTAGACTTTTGATGCAGTATTGAGAGCAGCCCGGAGGCACGAGTATACCTCCCAGAAGATCGTGGATAGGGCCGAAGGTCGGAAGAGATCTCACAGCCAGATGAATCAGCCTTCAGCACCAGCCCCGGCAGCCAGGGCCTTGACCATTGGAGCTCCGAGGTGGACGGCCTCAGTGACGTCGGTTCAGCATTCCACCCCGACGCACCCTCAGCAGCAGAACCAGAAGCAGTCTTCCGCGGTAGGATGTTCACACTGCAGGAAGCCAGGGCATGTGGTATCAGAGTGTCGTAGAGCACAGGGTTTGTGCTTGGTTTATGGTGCCCCGGACCACAGGGTTGGGAACTGCCCAAACAGGGAGAGTTCGTCAGCCTTCTCTAGTCCTTCAGTTAGAGGACCAGCACCAGTCCAGCAGCAGCAGCAGCTGCAGTACCCGTTCCCGAGGCTATTGCCGACGCAGGTCCAGGCATTCCAGCAGCAGAGACCGCAGCAGTATGCCCAAGCCCAAGCCATGATCCATAGCAGGCAGAGGAATTTTCAGCAGAGGAGACCCGCACCCAGAGGACATGGTCAAGTGCTGGCTTTGACCATGGAAGAAGAAAGAATAGCACCAGGTGAGGTAGTGGCAGGTACTATTCTCGTCAACACCTTTCCAGCTTCAGTATTATTTAACTCTGGTGTATCGTATTCATTTATGTCTGCACGATTCGCGACACGGGTAGGATTGGAGCCCGAGTCATTATCAGTAAAACTCAATATACTTACTGGTAACAGACTTGTGGGAGTAGATAGAGTGTTTTCCTCGTGTCGGATCGTAGTTAGCAGTAGAGAGTTTCCTGCTAGATTGATAGAATTCCCGATGGCCGATTATGATGTGGTCTTAGGGATGGATTGGTTGAGGAACCAGTATGCTAGGATAGACTGCCATATTGGCAGGGTTATTTTTAGCATTCCAGGCGAGTCGAAGTTTTCCTTCTTCCGAGGTAAAGTTGAACCTTCTCCTCCAGTGTTGCGGATGACAGTAGCAGTAGTGCAGTTACCTCGGATAGTCGAAGAGTTTCCAGATGTTTTCCCAGAAGAGCTTCCAGGGATGTCGCCAGAGAGAGATATAGAGTTCACTATCGACTTGATTCCCGGGACAGCCCCAGTGTCAGAGAGAGTCTACAGGATAGCGTCATCAGAGCTAGAGATATTGTACAAGATGATTGAAGAACTCAGAACCAAAGGATTCATTCGTGCTAGTGGATCGCCTTGGGGAGCCCCGATGCTTCTTGCAAAAAAGAAGGATGGTACGTCCAGATTATGTGTACATTATCGTACCTTGAACTCGGTGACAATCAAGAACAGATACCCTCTCCCGAGGATAGATGACTTGTTTGATCAACTCAAGGAGGCAGCAGTATTCTCGAAGATCGACTTGCGGTCAGGATACCATCATATCAGAGTCAGAGAGCAGGACATCCCGAAGACAGTTTTTAGATCGAGATATGGGCATTGGGAGTTCCTTGTGATGCCATTTGGAGCAACCAATGCGCCGGCCGTATTCATGGACCTCATGAATCGTATCTTCATGCCTTATTTGGATCAGTTCGTGATTGTGTTCCTAGACGATATTTTGGTCTACAGCAAGAATGAAGCAGAGCATGAGCATCATCTCAGAGTTGTTCTCCAGATTCTCAGAGAGCACCAGTTGTATGCCAAGTTCAGTAAAAACGAGTTCTGGCTCGATCGTATTTCGTACTTGGGTCATATCATCACCCGAAGAGGAGTTGAAGTGGACACCCAGAAGATTGTGGCCATTGAGACGTGGCCGGTACCTAGCACAGTTGCAGAAGTTCACAGTTTTCTTGGCTTAGCCGGTTACTACCGGCAATTTGTTTCAGACTTTGCTCAAATTTTAGCGCCATTGACCCGGTTGACCCGCAAGGATGTGCAGTTTGCTTGGACAACAGAGTGCCAGGATTCTTTTGAAAAGTTGAAGTGAGGCTTGATGACGGCTCCTATTCTCACGCTTCCAGATGGAACCGGAGGATTCTCAGTGTATTATGATACTTCGGGCAGAAGTTTAGGATGTGTTCTGATACAGCATGGAAAGGTAATAGCTTATGCGTCACGACAACTTCATGATCATAAGAGGAATTATCCAACCCATGACTTGGAGCTGGCAGCAGTAGTGTTTGAACTTAAGCTTTGGAGGCACTACTTGTATGGAGATAGGGTGGAGATTTTCACCGACCACAAGAGCCTGAAGTATGTTTTCACCCAGAAGGATCTTAACATGCGTCAGAGGAGATGGCTGGAGCTTCTTGTGGATTATGATGTCAACTTACAGTATCACCCAGGGAAGGCCAACGTTGTTGCAGATGCATTGAGCAGGAAAGCCAGAGTTTATTTCCTAACAGCGCAACCAGAGATGTTAGCCGATCTTCAGAAGATGGGTATAGAAGTTGTCCTCCCTTCCAGTATGGCATTGATGGCCAGTATGCAAGTTCAGTCCACTATAGTCGAGAGGAACCGGATGGCACAGTTAGCAGATTACAAGCTTCAGCGACTCAGAGTAGAGTGTGAGGCAGGACGAAGACCAGAGTTATGCATTCATAAAGACGGTACACTTCGACATGGTAAGTGACTTTGTGTACCCAGTGGAGATATCAGACAGGAGATCATGGCAGAGGCCCACAGTTCGCAGTATTCCATTCATCCCAGTGGCACGAAGATGTACCGTGATATTCGTCAGCACTTTTGGTAGAATGGCATGAAGAGGGGGATAGCCCGGTTTGTCTCACGGTATTTGGTTTTGCCTACAAGTTAAAGTTTAACATCAGAGACCAGCAGGACTTCTCCAGCCTTTGTCGATTCCAGAATGGAAGTGGGAGCATGTGACCATGGATTTTGTGACTGGATTGCCTAGATCCCCGGCTGGCAGAGATGCCATTTGGATTATAGTTGACCGGCTCACGAAGGTGGCTCACTTTTTTCCATTCAGAGTTGGTCAGTCGACGGCTCAGCTAGCAGAGATGTACCTCAGGCGAATTATCATATTGTACAGTGTGTCAGTCAGTATCACCTCGGACCGAGATTCAAGATTTACATCACACTTTTGGCGTAGCCTGCAAGAGAGTTTGGGAACTCGCCTCCAATTCAGCTCAGCATATCACCCGCAGACAGATGGTCAGTCGGAACGTACGATCCAGACTTTTGAAGACATGTTGAGATCTTGTACGCTCGACTTCGGTGGTTTATGGGAAGATCACCTGTACCTGGTGGAGTTCTCATACAGTAATAGTTTCCAAGCTAGCATCCAAATGGCACCGTTCGAGGCACTGTATGGCAGGAAGTGGAGAATCCCGCTAGCTTTGGATGATGTTGGAGAGAGACAGATGCTCGGTCTAGAAATGATTGCTCAGACCGTTGAAGTGGTCGGGAGAGTCAGGGATCATCTTCGAGTTGCCCAAGATCGCCAGCGTCACTGGGCCGATTCTCATCGGCGTCCCCTTGAATTTTCTGTCGGCGACCATGTATTCCTGAGGATTTTGCCTAACCGTGGCGTCATTCGTTTCGGCGTACGGAAAAAGCTTAGTCCTAGGTATATGGGACCGTTCGATATTCTAGAGCGAGTAGGTGATGTATCATATCGTCTCGCTCTTCCACCGTCGTTGCGTGAGGTACATGACGTATTTCATGTATCCCAACTGCGATGGTATATCCCAAACCCGAGCCACATCCTGGATCATTCGGAATTGGTTGTTGGTACCAACCTTTCGTATGAGGAGAGGCCCGTGTCTATATTGGACCGGAGAGAGAAGACACTCAAGAACAAGACTATCAAGTTAGTCCGAGTTGCTTGGGGTCATCACTCTTTGGGTGAGTCAACGTGGGAGCGTAAGGATGATATCCGATTGCGATATCCCGACCTGTTTGATTCGTGAGGTATAATGTCCTTCTTATGCCTTACACCCTTAGTTCCTTGCTTGGATGAATGATTGATTGCCTAGTTATAATTTGCTTGTGATCAGTATAGCTTGCTCTTGCCCCTCTATCCTCTTAATTAAATTCCGAGGACGGAATTCTTTTAAGGTGGGTAGAGTTGTAATGTATGTGGTTCATATTGCGTATCTTGGTATACGTATACGTAATTTGACCCATATTGCATGTCTCCCTGCTTGATTTATTCTAGCATTTCATTAGCTGGCTTATTCTTGGGTTGGTTCGACTGGCTTGGTTTGCTTTGGTTCATCATGAACCAAAGGTGAACCCCCACCTACCACCTCTTCACCATTTATTAACCCACTCCCTACTCTCTCTTCTCATTAATTCCCTCCATTACTTCTTCTTCTCCACCATTACTTCTTCACCCACCAGGAGAGAGAGAGAGAGAGAGAGAGCTTAGGCAAGTGTAGCTTGCTTCATGGAGGAACTTCGTTTTTATTGTTCCATTCTCTTCCTCTCGAGATTCTAACACACTTTAATATTTGGCATTTCTAATTTCCATGGTTCAATTTGCGTAGATCTAAGTTTATAGTATTTTCAGATTTCTTGGTTTTGATCTAATTAACATTATTACTTCCAAGTTTTATTGGTTCCATGTTGTAGAGAATTTTATTCTGCCCCATTTTGATCTATGGAAGTCCAGATTTGGGCTTAGAATGAAGAAACTATGAAGCTTTGAAGCCATAGACTTCATGGCTATTCTTCTTGGGTCAGTGGAGAAGAAGCACCGTCTCTCAGCCGCATGAAGAACTTGACTGCATGGACCTTCATGCGGCAAGTTTTCTGGCCGCATGACAATGCAGCCGCATGAACTACTACCCGCAGCCGCATGAAGCGTATCCAGCCGCATATAACTCCCTTTGAATCAAGCCACATGAACTTAAATATCCCGCTGCCGCATGGCTTGCCCTTGATTCGGCCGCATGAGATGGCTTTGGCCCTTAAGCCGCATGAGCACCTCCTTTCCGCAGCCGCATAAGGCCTTGCCATCCCGCTGCCGCATGAGCACCTCCTTTCCGCAGCCGCATAAGCTTGATTATACCCGCAGCCGCATGAAGCGTATCCAGCCGCATGAAGCTCCTGGACTTTCAGCCGCATAAGGCCTTGCCATCCCGCTGCCGCATGAGCCCCTCCTTTCCGCAGCCGCATAAGCTTCATTATACCCGCAGCCGCATGAAGCGTATCCAGCCGCATAAAGCACCTGCACTTCCAGCCGCATAAGGCCTTGCCATCCCGCTGCCGCATGAGCACCTCCTTTCCGCAGCCACATAAGCTTGATTATACCTGCAGCCGCATGAAGCTCCTGTACTTCCAGCAGCATAAGGCCTTGCCATCCCACTGCCGCATGAGCACCTCCTTTCCGCAGTACATAAGCTCAAATTCCCGCTGCCGCAAGCACCGCCTGCTCCCAGCCGCATGAGGGCGCAGTCCCAGCCGCATAGGCACGCGTGTCTTCTGCCGCATGACTCCTTCAATAGTCGTACCTATTTTATTATTATTATTATTATTAAATTGAAATATCACCTTTATGCTTATAACATTTAAATTCTGGCATAATTCTTGAACACGATAATGGCCCGCTGTGGCGCACTCTTAACAAGTAAACTAACATAATATATCAGGACATGCTGTTACGACAGCTAGCCTGACATGACAAGTACGAATGACCTGGACACCGTGGACGATTGTGTTTGTACAAATAAACCAGTACTGTCTTGCATCATGTCTAGGATGGGGATCCCTGAGTACCACGGTCAGAGATACCTACAGTAATTGACTAAGGCTAATAAACTAGAATAATTCAGTAGACATAAAGAGATTCCCAGCTACAGGCAATCCCGTTATCTGGGCGCATTCAGTGGACTTGTAGCCTACCGACGAGTATGGCACATTTCCAGCACACGGTCATGTGGTGCACCCTTCATAAATGGACATTCGACCCTGATAACCGGATGGTCTGTAGGGCTTATGGCTATTGGGATAATCTCATTGCATCTTGCTAGTAACTAGGCCTGTGATAACCCTAGTTAGTTAAGAGTATCAAGCCGTACTTCTTGATTGGCCGTGATTGATTAGATGGAGTTTATTCCAGCTTAGTTTTATCTTGATCCTGTACAAGATTGTGACATGACACGATTGATTATGCCTGTCTCAACAATAAATGATCAGGGGTCCAGTTCTGTTCAGGCGAAGGGTTACAACCCCGGTCCTTGTTTGGTTTAAGGGTTGTAACCTGGCTCCCGGAGCGGTTCTGTGTCCTCTCTTCGTTTATTGTCTTAGTCTACCCTATGCCATGCTCGTCATGTTTTACTTCACTTCAATAGTATGATTTATTACTTATGTTGGCCTTAACAATAAAGATCAGGGGTCCAGTTCTTTTCAGGTGAAGGGTTACAACCCCGGTCCTTGTCTGGTTTAAGGGTTATAACCTGGCTCCCGGAGCAGTTCTATGTCCTCTCTTCGTTTATTGTCTTTACTGTACCAATAGTATTTGAGACGAGTTTCTATTCAGGTGAAGGGTTACAACCCCGGTCCTTGTTTGGTTTAAGGGTTGTGACCTGGATACTTGAATGGTTCCCTCGTACTCAGTTTACTGTGGTTATCCCTATTATCATCAGTTATTTATTTATTATCTTTTATATTCTATTATGTTATGCTGGTTTTAGTTCCTAAGTGAAGCCTCCTTTGTGGCACATGCTCTTTCTGGGGTCTGACCCAGCTGGTTTTGTGTGGCCAGATACCGGAGCAGCTCCAGAGGATCTACCTACCTTCCAGCCATATGGTGACCCCCAGGCGTAACCCTGGCAACGAGTGGGTTTCTTTTTGTCCTCCCACTTTATTGTAAAAATTATTCTTTTGAGGCGTTTAGCCGACGAGCACTTGTTAGCTCGGTTGTACCTTTATTTACTGTCTGCCTACGGGCTGTGACATGATTAACAGATCCTAGGGTTGATCATGTATGACTAAACTCTTGCTATTCCTGACGTTTTGTAACAACTAGCTTCATGATCAGCTGAATATGTAATATTTGGACGCCTTACTATTGTATATTTGGTGATCTTACATCTTGTAACACTTACTTACTTGCTTGTGATTGAGACACTAGGCTTGTTCATGACCATAAGAGACTGTTAGCTTGTAGTTAAACCCTCATGTATCTAGACAGCCGTGACCGTATAGCGAGGTGGGTTGCACTTCAATATACGTAGCTGGCTATGTTCGCCCCCGCTCTCCAGTATTCTGGTTCTGGGGCGTGACACAACCACAGGCTGGAAAGTGTCACCAGCTGTCTGAATGCTGTCTGCTGATGCTAGGTGAGTGTACGAGGATAACTCACTAGCATTCTCCGTCACATGCCGAGATGCCCCCGAGTCGATAATCCAATCTGACGATTTAAAGAAATCAATGGATGCAAGAGCAAGTGAGTCGTCAGTACCTTCTGCTGGATGGAAATACATGACGGCGTTGTCTCCAACAAAGAATGAGGTGGACGCCTCCTCCGTTGCGCTCCTCCTATCTCCATCATTGGACATTCGCTGCTTCCTCCTGAGCACCTCTAGCATGTTCACCATTGTCGGATCCTCCTCGGTAAAGGTGTCACCAGCTCTTCCTTTTGCTACCAGCAGGTTTGCTCGATAACCTCATCGACCATCTCGTCGACCCCCATGACTACGGCCACGTCCTCCAAAATATCCTCGTCCATGGAATTGTCTTCGTCCACCACCTGAATCTCCCTCTTTAGGTAGTTTAGTGCAAGCATACCGATGGTAGCCATCTCTCCGCAGTTGTAGCAATGCAAGTTGTGCTACCAGGCCTCTCCCTTAGGCCCTGTGTCGCCCGAGCTCGTGGCCGTCAGTAATGACTTTGCTTCGGGAGGACCACCTGTCCCCGTCTGTAGTATGATGCGTGTCTCCTCCTGGATCATGACTAAGATAGCCTCCTCAAGAGTGGGGATCTTCGGTTGGACGAGAAGTAGGGTCGTCCTCTGAGCAAATGCTGCAGTCAGCCCTTTGAGAAATTACATCGTTCTCTCCTGTAGACATACATGTCTCTTTTTACATTTTGGGTCCCTACAGCTTGCCCGATCTGATGTGTAGTCGTAATCCAGTCACAGACGCTCCAACTCTGTGGCATACTCCTGCACCGTCCTCTCTCCCTATACGGTGCAGGAGTATGGCACGGTTCTCTAAGTGGGGATCTTCGGTTGGACGAAAAGTAGGGTCGTCCTCTGAGCAAATACTGCAGTCAGCCCTTTGAGAAATTGCATCGTTCTCTCCTGTAGACATACATGTCTCTTTTTATATTTTGGGTTCCCGCAGCTTGCCCGATCTGATGTGTGGTCGTAATCCAGTCACAGACGCTCCAACTCTGTGGCATACTCCTGTACCGTCCTCTCTCCCTATACGGTGTCGTCGATCTCGTCCTTGATCTGGAAGACCCGTAAGTTGTTTCCCACAACATCATAGGTCCGCCTCAACTTCCCCCACACATCGTTTACCATCTCAATGTCGTCCCGTCCCGTCCCGTCATGTTCCGCCAATTAACGAGTCCGATCCGGATCCATAAAATTTGGGCCCGGCCAGACCCGTGCCCACCCCTAGTTTAATCATTACCTAAAATTTAGTTTTCCCATTTCTATTTTAGGCAAGAAATATTTATCATAGTCATCTAAGACTTTTCTTGCGAAAAAATAATTAGTTGGCCCAAACTAATTAATAGTCGCTATAGAGTTCATAATTATTTTTGCTAATCCGGAGGACTTTAATTAGGCAGAAACTACACATTTTTAGTCGTTAAATATCACTTTGGACGACTAAATTTTTTTCGTCGTCCCAGATTTTGTGGCCTAAAGTCCTTATCCTAGTAGTATTCAGATTTGTTTTGCAAATCACAAAACGAATAAAGAATGAATTACAACCTTCACTTGCTAAAGTGAGCTGGGACTATTACTTATAGGCTTAGTATATTATATAAAAAAAATTCAACATGTATTGTCCTTCCCTTGCTAATGTGAGCCGGTCACACATTGCCTGAAGTAAGCACACAACCATTTCTTCTGGGCGGCGTTGCAGAGCAGCAGAGCCCGTTGTATTCCAGCCGAGCAGTCGTACTCCCCATTCTTATCCCCTTTCTACCCCCTTCTAAACCCTAACGTTTCTTTTCCTCTATATATATATGTGATCATACATCCTTCTCCTTCCTTGTGACGAAACCTAGCCGCCACCCATTGCACCAACAGAGGGGTTCTTAAGCATCATGGTGCTGGATTTCTACGAAAGATATAAACTGGTTCTGGAATTTGTTCGGGAGGCATATGAGTTGATGCATTATCGCGACTTTCAAGCTTTCAATGGTGCAATGAGGAAACACTTCGACGTTGAAGGACACTTCGGTGAAGGAGTAGAGTATGTACGCAAAATATTCATATATTAATTAATGTTTTAGTTTTTAATTTTTTTAAAAACTATTACTGGATTGGCAATAGGGTGGGGATGTGGGACGAAGTCCAACCCCGGTTTAAGGAGGTGTGGTACTGACCCGTAACAAACAAACGGGAGCTCGATTTCTTGACATTTGTTGACTCCCTATCTATTCTCTACACTACCCTTTTGTTAAATTTTCTGTGGTACATTTTTTTCCTGATTATTATTATTATTATTATTTTAATGATTTATATAGAATTATCCTTAAAAAAATTATTTCTTTTCTGTACATGAACATATTTTTGCACCGGTGATATCTTCAGAGGCTGAGCAGGATTTTGTACGGTTGGCTACTTTCACATTCTCTCTTAGACTAGATAATGTGCTGGGACGCACCCGAAGAACTAGATTTATGTTAATGGATAGAATAGAAAGTTTCAAGTAGTGCTAAAAATTTTAGCGAAAACAAACTGTAATATTATGTTATTTTAATTCTCTTTTTTTAATTCAAAATAAATAATTAAAATTAACCTTAGTAAAACTTTAAATAAATAATAAAATAATAAATAATAAATAATAAATAATAAATAATAAATAATAAACAATAAACAATAAACAATAAACAATAAATTATAAATTATAAATAATAAATAATAAATAATACAAAATACAAAATACAAAATACAAAATACAAAATATAAAATATAAAATCCTACTTACGATTTGACACATTAACTAAATGTTAAATGAGAATATATTATTATATTTGAATAATAAATCCCACCATATCTATTTGAAACAAAAGATCTGATATTATCATATTTGAATTATATATTAGTATAGATAATAACAAAAGTGAAATATTATTATTTATGAACCACAGTTACTCCTCCTCTATTATAAACCACAGTTCCATCTAGTGCTAGCAATTCATTTGATGGACCGAAATTCTTGGTTGTACAACTACAACTACACTCTGTATTAGGTGCTAGAAAAATACAACAGCTAATAAATAACTCCACACACAGTGGGAGCACGTTTAAGTTATAGGTCCAGACACTCATGGTGTAGATGAAATCACACTATTAAATGCAAATAAAGCACAAGCAAAATCCAAACACTGTATTTCTAAAAATAAAGCAGGGAGACCATTGATAATTAAGGAGGTTACCAGAGAGCAATGGCAGTCGAAAGAATGAATCCAATGGCAACAGAAGTAGTAGCACCTGTAATCACCAAAGCAAACCAGATACTGGAGATGAAATTAGCCGCCATAAGCACTAACAATGTCAAAACAAACGTGATGACAGAGAACCCCTCTGAATCAATATCCAAGGGAGCTGAACATCGAAATAGGAGGTCCGAGATCTAGTTTAAGGGAATAGAAGATGCTGGGAAACTAATAGTTTAGCTATGTTTAACTGGTATATTTTTGCTTACACTAATGAACTATGTAAAGGTCCAATTTTATTCTAGATTCTACGAATGATGGGATAGGCACAAACATGGGACACAGAAGAATTTTGACTAAGATTTCGGTGCGAGATAAATAAATTTAAAAAAATAATAAAATTTAAAATTTAAAATCTAAAATCTAAAATCTAAAAAAAATAAAAGAACAAAATAATAAAAGAATAAAAGAATAAGGTAATAAGAGAATAAGAGAACAAAAATTTAAAAATTTAAAAATTTAAAAACTTAAAATTTATAAATAAAATTTAAAAAATTTAAAAATTTAAAAAATTAAAAAATTTAAAAAATTTAAAAATTAAAAAAATATAGAAATTTAAAAATCTAAAAAATATTAAAATTTTAAAATTTTAAAATTTTAGAAATTTAAAATTTTAAAAACTAAAAAACTAAAAATTCAAAAAATTAAAAAACTAAAAATTAAAAATTAAAAAATTAAAAAATTAATATTTTAATATTTTAAAAATTTAAAAATTTACAAATTTACAAATTTAAAAATTAAAAATTGAAATATCTAAAAAATTTAAAATTTAAAAAGTTAAAAATTTTAAATTTAAAAATATAAAAATTTAAAATTTAAAAAATAAATATCTAAAAATTTAAAAAAAAATAAAAAATTAACTTAATTTAAAAAATAAATAAATAAATAAAATAATAAAATAATAAAACAATAAAAATAAAAAAATAAAACAAAAAAAATCAAAAATCAAAAAATCAAAAAATCAAAAAATCAAAAAATCAAAAAATCAAAAAATCAAAAAATCAAAAATATCAAAAAATCAAAAAATCAAAAATCAAAAAATCAAAAAATCAAAAAATAAATCAAAAATTAAAAAAATTAAAAATTAAAAAGTAAAAAATTAAAAAATTAAAAAATTAAAAATTAAAAAATAAAAAATAAAAAGTAAAAAAATAAAAAATAAAAAATAAATAAATAAAAAATAAATAAATAAATAAATAATAAATAAATAAATAATAATTAATTAAATAATTAAATAATTAAATAATTAAAAATAAAAAAATAAAAACATAAAAACATAAAAAAATAAAAAATAAAAAAATAAAAGTAAAAGAATAAAAAATAAAAACAATAAAAACAATAAAAAATAATAAAATAATAAAACAATAAAATAATAAAATAATAAAATAATAAAACAATAAAACAATAAAAAAATAAAATGATAAAAAAGTAAAAAAATAAAAAAAATAAAAAAATAAAAAATAAAAAATAAAACAATTAATAAATAAATAAAACAATAAAAACAATAAAAATAATAAATAATAATAAATAATAAATAATAAATAATAAATTAATAAATAATAAATAATAAATAATAAATAATAAACGATAAACAATAAACAATAAACGATAAATAATAAATAATAAACAATAAACAATAAACGATAAACGATAAACGATAAACAATAAACAATAAACAATATAAAATATAAAATTGTAGGGCCTAAAAATTAAGTTGCGCCATGTATCTACTACTCAGTGATCAAGTTGCGCCCCAAAAATCAAGCTGCGCCACTGTTTTGAAGCCCAGAGATCAAGCTGCGTCACTGACCAGGTTGCGTATGATATCAGACTGCGCCCAATTATGTTGCGCCAAAGTCTACGTGGCGTCTGACATTTAATGGCCATCATTATCTGACAACACTGACAACTGACAACACAGTGAACGAGGGAAATCTCTTCGAATCCCTCGAATTGTGCCGCTCGAGGAGATTGGACTAACAGCTGTCCTGCACATCTTATGAGTTGCGCTTAGGCGCAATCTAAACAATTTTCTTAGTTGCGCCTAGGCGCAATCTGAACGACTTCTTCTCAAAAGCTGCCACATGTCCAGGCGCAGTCTAATCAGGCGCAGTTTAACTTGTTGACTGAAGCTCGCGCAACCTGATAAAGTTAAGACAATTTTTATTTCCAAAACAGGATGACATGGCGCACATGCCACTAATCTCTCAAGACGTGTCTACTATCCTGTACACGACCATGCGCATCTCAATCACATGATGCCACGCGTCTAAATACAGTTAGTACACGACTGATAACTGAATGAAAGTTGGCGCAACATGAGGTTGGCGCAACCCAGCCTTGCATACATCAGAATAACTGCTAAAACAGTTATTTCCAGAACTCTATAAATAGAGTTTCCAATCATTGATAGAGATCACGGACAGGAGATCAAGAACTCTTGCAAAATTGTTGCTGCATTCTTCAGAGGCTCTAGTCTTCAAAGTTCACATAGTCCAAGGGATAAAGTGATCGTCTTCTGATCAGATTCCTACAGTTATACTTTCCCAGAATTCAAATTGTACTCTTGTACTCTTTTTCAAAAGTTTGTAATAGAACAACTTTTTTGTTTTTGCAAACAAAATGGCAACTCTGCTGGAGACGACTTTCTCCTCCGACGAGAAGGTGACAACTCAATATGATACGACGTCGATCGGCAAGACGCAGAAGACTCTGGTTGTTCAAGTCAACCAGACAGCCTACGAGGATATGATTAACACCAAGAGCAACAAGCGTATTGTGGCTATCGCCAAGAACAGGACTGGTGGACTCCTAAGTCTTCTGCAGTTGCAGTTGCCCAGGCGCAACTTGAGTGCTCAGTGACCAAGGCGCAATCCGCCTCAGTGGCTCAGGCACATCCTACTTATATTGCCAGGGTGCAATCCACACTTCCTGCTGCTCGTGCGCAGTCCACTACTCTCTTTACTGCCAAGGCGCAGTCTGTTCAGGCCGTTGTTAGGGCACAGTCTACCCATGTTGCTGCCAAGGCGCCACCAGTAGCCTATATTACTAGGGTGCAACCAGTAGCCCATAGTGCTATGGCACAACCCAAGCAATCAGTGACTCAGGCGCAGTCTGCTGCTCCGGCGCAACCCAAGGGAACTAGTCTTTTGGCTATTCCCTCTTCTTCTCCAGTTCTGAACTTGGAGAAGCAATGCTCTAGTGCTAGCACTAGACAGGACAAAGGGAAGGGTCCTCTGATACTTCCTCAACTCGCGCAAGGTGTGCCTAAGATGGTTTAACAGAAAAATAGAGGGAAACGCTTCTTAGCTAACCCTCTACAAAATAAAGGAAAGCACCCTTTGGTCTTTTCTAAAGCTTCCCTGGTCTATGACTTAGAGGAAGATATAGCAGATTCTATTCCTTTAAACAGAGGTCTTCGGATCTCTGATATCGGAAAGAATACTGATCAAATAGGAATCTTGCCTACCCCTATGGGGTCTGGTCAAGATCTTCCTACCTTGCAAATTTCAAGATCTAAGCAAGAAAAATTAAGGGTATCACAAACAGAGACACCTGGAGCAGAATTTTCTGATTTACGCGCTTATCTCAATAGGCGTCAACCAGTATCAACTTTGGTTGAACATAAGAACCCTATGCCAAAAGCCAATCTGTACCAAAAGCCAAAGTTTGAAAAGAAAGATCCAACCACTTATGCTAATGAGTTGAGTACATCTTTGTACACTCAGGGAACTAAACATCTGAAGAATAGGAGACATGTTCCTAACATCATTAAGGAATATGTTCCTCCGACTTCTTCTCGTCCTGTAGTGGTAAATGATCTACGAGAACGTCTTACACAAAGACGGAAGATTACAGGGATGTCTCCTTCACCTCTAGATCACTCTTCAGAACGTCACTACCTTCATGAAGTCGTCATCAACTGTTGTTGCCAATCGGCTCGGCGATCTGTCTTCAATCGTCTGAACTATGCTTCAACTTCCGAACATATAATAGAAGATGAAGACGAGCTATTATATGCTTCTGTCAATATAACTTCTCAAGGCACTGGGGGTGAGAAACGTCCAAGACGTAATGCATCCCGTAATCCCAGTCAGCAATACTTGGATCGGATTCATGCATCCAGTGAAGGTGTCTTTCAATACACCAGATCAAGAAATTAAAATTTGAACCAAGGTGTCTTTAATCAAGAAGATCTCCCCATCGCTCATATAGGAGAGGACTCTTTTTCTGAATTTGATGCAGATAGTGAAAGTTCTGAACAAACTATCTCATCAATAGCAGCAAGAGAAGTAACGGCATATACTATTACGGAAGATCAAGATGCCTCTACTTCAACCAGTCAGGAGCAACGAATTGTTGCACTAGAAGACAAATTAAAGACCATGGCAAAAATGGTTGCAAGTATGCATACAATAATTATAGCTCAACATACAGTGCCACAGGTTATAAATCATGCCACCAATCCGGAGCTTATAGCATCTTTTGTACCTGTTAGTCTGGGGGTACCGTCTCCTCAGGTTTCTTCTGTGCCAATTCAAGCTGATCCCAGTCAGTCTATTGCTGGGGGTGGTAATTATCATACTGTTCCTCCTCCTAATACTTCTAATCAGCCTACCAATTCCCAAACATCAGGGGATGCTAATGAGGTTGTGAAACTCTTACGCACTCAGTTGGAAGCCTTCAAGCAGAAAGATGGTCTACAAAGATTGGGCATAAAGCAACCATATCCTACAGAGTGGAAGGAGGTTCCATTTCCTCCTTAATACAAGCTTCCGACTATTATGCTGTTTGATAGCAGCACTTCTCCAAGTCAGTACATTAATCACTTTGAAGTGATGACTGACCAATTACAACCAAATGATGCTCTCCTTACCAGAGTGTTCGTCGATGATTTAGCCGGTGCAGCATACGACTGGTATCGTAGCTTGCCTGATGGCTGCATAACTTCTTTTGCTGGTTTCAAGCAAATGTTCTTAGAGCGGTTTTATGAGAGAGTCAACGACATGACAATGTCTGCCCTCATTAAGATTAAACAAAGGCATAATGATTCCACAGAGAGTTTCATTGAAAGATTCTGCCGAGAGGCACTCAAAATGCCTTTAGGAACTCTATCTGCTGTAACAATAGACACTTGCAAATCAAACTTGTTGCCTATTATCAGTATATGGACGGGATCTACACAATTCCAGGATTGGCCTTCTTTCATTGTGAATGCCAAGGCGGCTGAAGTCAATGCCGAAAAGTTCAAACAGTTAGGAGTTCAGATGACTCATCCTAACCAAGACAAACATTCTACACCCGGGGGTAATAATCACCAGAATAACTGCAAGGATAAAGAAACACTAGCCATCAATCTCAAAGGCAAAGAGTCTTTCGCTGTCAATGTTACTTAGACAGCATCCACTCCATCAGCACCACCGCCGAAAACAACTCGTCCAAAAGAAGAGTATTCTTTCGATGAAGATGATACTTTAAGCATCTTTGATTGCTTGATCAAAAGCAATAAGCTTCAACTGCCAGAGGCAAAACGGCCGAAAGAGGTGGGTAAAACTGATCACCCTAAATACTGTATTTATCACAGATTTATAGGACATCCAACCAGAGCATGTTATGTGCTCAAAGGCAAAATCCAAGAGTTGGTCAACTCTGGAGCAATTACTCTGCAGCAGTACGAGAAGACGGTGACTGCTAATGTGGTTTCTCTATAATTCGATGATTTTCCACCACAACTTGTACAAGATGGTGTTGTCCCCATTCCAAGGACTACTCTTGAGATCGTGAATCTCCCACCTCCCCAAAATGAAGGTCTTGTTCCACTATCGACTGACAGAGGAGAGATTATGTGGATTCACCCAGATCTGGTGGCAGATTTTGAAACGCCTTCCTCTTCTAAGCTAAAAGAAGCCCTCCAAAGCTAAATCTAAAAGCTGTAACATGGTATCCTTTGAACCAGTAACAGAAGAAGAAATTCTAATGGACACTAGATCTGGAAAACCCTATCTTCGGGAATATCCTAAAAATCAAGAGAATCCTGCTCCATCTTCTGATGCTCCTCCTACATCATCTTCTCCTGCAGAGAATATACCATCTACATCCCCGCCGGTAGCTGAACTAACTCCTTCTAAATCCATATCAGCAGACAAGGGAAAATAACATGTTCGTTTTGACAAAGCATTGAAAAAGTTCTCGTCTCTTGGACTCGAAAAGCCATATAACTTTGATATATTTGCTTAATTGGCCAATACTCCAGCGACATTGTCAATCTTTGAACTCTTACGTCTCTCAAAAGAAACTCGAGAAACGTTAAGTGAAGCTTTGATGCAGGCTGATACTTGTCTTACTCTTCTCAAGAAGCCTGAAAAGGAGCCAGTCAGCTGTGCACATTGTTATAGTGTATTTGAATTAATGTCCAACATCACTTTTACACAAGATGACATGTTGTTAGAAGACAATCGTCATGATCGTCCTCTCTATTTCACGGGGTATGTGGACACCGTGAAAGTCGATCGCATTCTAATTGACCCAGGGTCCGTACTTAGCATCATGCCAAAGTCTCTGCTAGATGCTTTGAAGATCCTAGTGCATAACCTTTCTACAACTATCACTACTATCCTGGGGTTCAATCAAGGAAGAAGTGAACCTTTGGGAAGATACGCCTAAAACTGCAAATTGGCAATCTTCGTACAAAGGTGACTTTCTATGTTATTGACAATCATGACTCATATAATGCTTTGTTAGGAAGGCCATTCCTCCATGAGCACAATATTGTATCTTCTACTCTCCACCAATGTTTCAAATATGTGGATAGTAATGGAGCAGTCCAAAAAAAGGTTACAGATCTGAATCCTTTCAAAGGAGTTGAAGCATACTGCAACGATTCTCGCATGTACAAGGAAGAATTCATGAAGGTGGTACTGGTAATGGACACAGATAAAGAACAGAAAAATGTGCTGAATGATACTCTGGTGATCCTGGTCAAAGGACGTACCTCATGTCCTCAGTCTTCCAAACCACTGACTATCCATCTTCCTTCCCATGAGAAGCAGCCTAAGCATGATAGTCAGGAACAAAGGAGCTCACATCTTCTGAGCCGCTTGTAATCGACCTTGTCGTAAGAATCCCCCTCCTCCTTCTCGTTCTTCTTCTCCCCCTCTTGTCATCAATCTGACTAAGCCCGCTAAGGTAAAGTTCATGTTGTAAATAATGGTGTAAAAATTAATAAAGTATCTCCTTTGCAGTATACTGATGTCTCTTACTATACTTAATGTTATTTGGATATGCTAGATAGCTTTAAACCACTTACAATAGAAGTCGTATCATCTCTACGAAATATGGTATCACTGGATTCAATACAAGAGTCGTACTTCTTAGTACCGTCTCGAAAGAAAGATGAAAGGCCTATATTCTTCAATAAAAGAGAAGAACCAAAAATCATGCTCTATAATGATAATAGAGATGATACAGGAAGGCTATAATTATGTCGCTATAGTCCACAATCCAAAGCAATCATCCGCAAAATGGGCTATGATCTCAGAACATGCCTCAACAACGGTAAAGGAAGACGAACTCCTC
Organism: Iris pallida; assembly: GCA_029216955.1. Taxonomy (NCBI): domain Eukaryota; kingdom Viridiplantae; phylum Streptophyta; class Magnoliopsida; order Asparagales; family Iridaceae; genus Iris; species Iris pallida. Next base: position 5,109,944 of record JANAVB010031416.1, on the reverse strand, counting down.
TTCGTATTGCTGTTCCAAAAGGAAAATTACAACAATACCACAGTAAAACAAAATGGGGACTAGGTTATGCTTTACCACTTCCAACTCCAGAACCTTCTGAATCTGATAAAGAAGAACGATCTAACTCTTCTGATTCTGTCTCATGGGATTCTGATACCAGCATTGGTCATGTTCATATGGGTGATAGTATTTTCTAACATGGTGTCTGCCAAATTTTTGGAAGATGACAAAGATGACATTGAGGAAGCTCCTAAAATGGACCCTTGGGCACAAAGGATGAACAATCAGTAGGAACTTTATTTTGAACAACGAGAGCCACCTACTGAGGATCAATTAGTCCAAATCGATATTGGAGAGAAGGGCGTATCACGACCAATCTTCATTAGCAAAAATCTTTCAGAGAAGATAAACAAGAATTAATTCACCTTATTCGTGAATATATTGATGTCTTCGCCTGGAGTTATGAAGATATGCCGGGATTAGATCCTCAAATTGTAACTCACAAGCTTAATATCTTGCTGAATGCTAAACCGGTCAAACAACAACAACGACGATTCAAACCTAAAATAATGGATGTAATTGATGATGAAGTCAAAAAGCTTATAGCTTGTAGTTTTATCAGAGAAGAACAACATCCTGACTGGGTAGCCAACGTTGTTCCAATCTTGAAGAAAACCGAAAAGGTTCGAGTTTGCATAGACTTTCAGGATCTCAATGATGCTTGCCCTAAGACGAATTCTCTCTCCCAATTATTGATGTCATGATCGACAATACATGTGGATTCGAACGAATTTCTTTCACGAATGGGTTTTCTGGATATAATCAAATCCGGATGAATCCTGAAGATGAAAAATATACTTCGTTTCGCACTCCTCGTGGAGTGTACTGTTATACAGTCATGCCGTTTGGTCTTAAAAATACAGGTGCAACTTACCAGCGGGCTATGAGTACTATCTTTCGAGATCATCTGTGAAAGACTGTCGAATGCTATGTTGACGATATTGCTGTCAAAAGTCGTCTCAAGGAAGATCACATTCAAGATTTAAGAACTATCTTCAATCTAATGCACCAGCATCAACTCAAAATGAACCCCACTAAGTCTTTCTTGGGTGTCTCTAGTGACAAATTTCTCGGCTTCGTCATTACCTCTAAGGGTATACACGTTGATCCAGAGAAGATCAAAGCCATTCAAGAGATGCATCCTCCACGCAACCTAAAATAGCTACGAGGATTCCAAGGTCGACTTGCGTACATCAGACGGTTTATTTCAAATTTATCTGGACGTTGCAGACCATTTACTCAGTTAATGAAGAAAGGTGTATCTTTCGTTTGGACGGAAGAATGTCAACGAGCATTTGATGACATAAAGCGGTATTTAATGAGTCTGTCGGTTCTTGTACTGCCGATCTCAGGAATACCTTTCTTAATGTATGTTCGGGCAATGGATTATTCATTAGGAGCTTTGCTAGCTCAGACTAGAACAAGGAAGGTCATGAACAAGCCATCTACTATCTTAGCCGAACGATGATTGGAGCTGAACATCGTTATAGTCCGGTGGAAGAAGGAATGTTTAGCCTTAATGTTTGCTGTTCAGAAGACGAGACATTACATCATAGGCCAGACTATTCATGTCATATTCCGAGTCAATCCTCTTCGGGTCTTAATAAAAAAGTCAAGTACACTCAATTCCAGGCTTGCCACATGGGCTATATTATTAGCACAATATGATATGGTTTATGTTCCTCAAAAGTCTGTGAAAGGTCAGGCACTTGCTGACTTCTTAGCAGCTCATCCTGTCTCGAAACATCTAAACTCTATGACGAGATTCCAGACGAAATATTGGAATCAAATATGATCTCAAAGAGTTTCCTACTTGGCGGTTGTTCTTCGATGGAGCTTCTAGAATTGGACCTGAAGGTACTCTTGTTGCTAGAGTGGGAATTGTTCTCGTTTCACCAGATGGATTAGCTATTCAAAGGGCTTATTCTCTAGACGAATCATGCTCTAACAATATGGTAAAATACAATGCCTTACTCATTGGGCTCTAATTGGCCAAACAATTGGGTATTGAATATCTTGAGGTATATGGTAATTCTAAACTGATTGTTAATCAGGTTAGAGGCATATATGAAGTCCGACATCTAGATCTGGTACTATACCTTAAAGCAGCAATCAGAATAGCTTCTTCGTTCAAAGGGTTCTTCATCGAACATGTACATCGCGCATGCAATACAGAAGTTGATGCCTTAGCTAACCTAGCCGCAGTATTGGCATTTCCAGTTAAAAGACAACGAATGGTTGTTATCTCTAATAGAGAACTATTTTGTGTTGAAAATAACCACAACATTGAATTTAGCAATCTAACTGAAGTCAATGTCATTAGTGAGGACTGGAGAACACATTTTATTGATTTTACAGTACATGACATATTGCCAGAAGACCCTAAGGAAGCTACAAGTATTCGTCGCCGATCACTTCGATTCTATTATAATCACACTACTAAAACTCTCTATCGAAGAACTTTTGATGGATTACTCTTGAGATGTCTTGCTGTTGATGAAGCAAAACAGATATTACGTGAAGCTCACGATGGTGTTTATGGAGCACATCAGCCTGGTCCTAAACTTCAGGATCGTATTCGACGTATGGGCTACTACTGGCCCTCTATGGTATCAGATGCTATTGACTATACAAGAAAATGCCGTGCATGTCAAATTCATGCAGATTTCATTCACCAACCGTCGGAATTTCTTCATCCGACTGCTGCCTCGTGGACTTTTGAAGCTTGGGGCATGGATATAATTGGTGCTATCAATCCTCCTTCATCTAAAGGACATCGGTTCATCTTGGCTATAACCGATTATTTCTCCAAGTGGGCAGAAGCTATACCTTTGGCTGAAGTAAAAACTAGTAGTGTAATCAACTTCATCAAACATCATGTGATATACAGATTTGGTGTTCCTCGCCGAATTATCCATGATAATGGGCCACAATTTATCAGCCAGAAGTTTAATAGATTCTGTGATGACAACAGAATCAATAATGTTGCCTCTACGGCCTATAATCCTACGGCTAACGGGTTGGCTGAAGCATTCAACAAGACCATTATCAAACTTCTTAAGAAGTTTGTCTCTATTAATAAACATAATTGGAGTGATAAACTTGGAGAATGTCTATGGGCATATCGCACTACTGTCCGTAACCCCACAGGTTGCATACCCTTTTCTCTAGTATATGAATGTGAAGCTGTCCTACCTCTGGAAATTCAAATTCCTTCATTGAGAATCGCCATTGCTAATGAGCTTACTACAAAAATAATGATCGTCTTTGGCTTCAAGAATTGGAGGCGCTCGACGAGAAAAGGTTATTAGCTCAACAGCACATCGAACTTTATCAAGCCCAGATTTCAAAAGCCTTCAATCGCAAAGTCAGAGTTCGACATTTCCGGAAGGTGAGTTAGTTCTTACAGTCAGACGTCCTATGACTATAACACATATGAGCAAAGGCAAGTTCGAGGCAAAATGGGAAGGGCCGTATGTGGTAAATAAAGTTTTCTCAAATGGAGCCTATCAATTAACATATATGGACGGCAGAGTTGCTATGATGCCTATCAATGGCAAATTTCTCAAGAAATATTATGTATAAAAGAAGAATGTACTTTATTCCAGAGACATGATGTATATAAAAGTTTATTTTATTCAAAAGCAGAACGAAATTACATAATATTACGGTCGGGGAGGAGGCCCCGATCCTTCATGATTAAATATATAGTTTGCCAATCGTTCAAACATCTCATGGCCATAACTCACAAAAAACTCGTAAGCAGCCATCCTCAATGCTTCTTCTTCGACAGTTTTTCCAGGTTCCACTAGCTCAGCAATCAAGTCCCGTTTTGGTACAGGAGCAGTTGAGCCTTCACCCCTTTCTTTCTGAGGAGGCACTGGAGGCTCAGAAGGGAGCGTCTCGGTCTCTCCTTCAATCTTCGGAGTGAGCAAATCTTTGGAAGACATTTTGTTCAGAAAGGAAAGAGATTGAAGATATCTACGAAAGTTTTGTTCTATTTATAGACAAAACAACCAAATAGTCAATCTCGAGAACTGATGTGACTTTTGGAAAGAAGCACGACTGTTCGTTCATTTATAACTGTTCATTCATTGTCCTCTCTTCAAAAAATGACGTGATTGTTCATTCATTTATTCTCTTCCTTGAGAGTTGAAGTGACTGTTCATTCATTCAGTGTCCTTTTTTTAAAAATCGGAGTGACTGTTCATGTTTCATAACGAGAGTTCACATTCTCCATGCTTCTGAATTCTGTTTATTTACACCAGCAATTTGTTACATCCCCATTTCTCCTTGATTCTATTTTTCCTTATCACCACATCAAAAAAATCAAATCATAAAGAAGAGAAAATTATTCTTTATTCCTTCTTTAAAAATATAGATACATCTTAATGAAAATCTATTACATTTCGAATTTTCATTCTAAATATAACATGAAGGTCTATTACATTTTTTGATATTCTTATTTGTTGGTGCCAGTTCCTTGTCGTCTCGACCTGAAGCAACGAGCCAGACAATGGAATCAACTCTGGTCTTCTCTCTCAGAAAGACGAGAGGAGAACCACAGAGTACAGCAGCTCAAAGATAAGCTGCTGTCAATACAACTGGTGGAGAGAAGACGGCCCGCCAGGGGAACTAGGAAAGAGATCACCCTTGTGATACGATTTCTAATTCTGTCTCTCCACCATCCAACTCTCATGTATATGGGCTCTTCCTACCATCTGAGGAAGATCCCTCTGGAATACAGAGAGTCCTGAGCTGTCTGATCTGAGTGTCAGAATCACATGAGCTGTCTGATGTGGGTGTCAGAAGAATGCTCTTCATAGCATCCGGGTCGCCAATGCCAGTTTTGAAGAAACTTGTCAACCAAACTTCTGCAAATAGAAACAAAGAAAAGAAAAGTCAGTAAAATGAAAACTGCGCACATATCGACAGTGCGCTGATCGATAGGCGCCTATCAGCAATATGCGCCTACTCTCAGAAGCACAGGCGCACATCGACAGTACACTGATCAACAGGCGCCTATCAGCAATGTGCGCCTATTCTCAAAGCACAGGCGCATCTCAATAGTATGCGCTGATCAACTGGCGCATATCAAAACAGCATACTGATCAACAGGCGCATCTCAACAGTGTGCGCTGATAAACAGGCGCATGTCAAAATAGCGCGCTGATCAAACGGGCGCATATCAACACTGTATGTCGATCAACAGGCGCATATCAGCAGTGCGCACCTATGATCGAAGCTAAGCACTAGACCACAGTGCGCGCCTATTCTCAGAAATAGTTAGCGCATATCAACGGTGTCTACAACATGCAGATCAGTACCTATCTTCAAAAGTGATGCAAAAGAAAAATACTCATACCATTGATCCTTTATTGAGACTTACCAATTTTTGAAGGCACAGCATGCAAACGAATAGCATCGGGACGAAGTAGCGCAAGTGAACTTATGAATATTAAGACCTTGTGAGAAGCCATTTGTTTTGAAAAAGTATGAATGACTCTTTCGTTTCTGGTTGTCCTTGTAAAAGTATTGAAGATGAAACAGGCACATCATTCTAGGAGCCTATTTTTAGAAAAAAAAACTAAACAATAGGAGATTGAAGCCATGTGATGACTGCTACGTGTCCCTCAATGAAACAGTAAGCATTGAATTAGCCAAAGGAACGCATCTACATGCGCATTTGAAATCACATCCACACAATATATCAGAAATTTTAGATTTTATTGCATAAAAGATGGGTGGACCCCTACAGACAAGGACACAAGAAAAGAGAATAAAAAGTTGTCATACTTAAACATTATTCCTTTTTCTTGTCTTCATCAGTCTGACGAAGGACGGAGTCCAATTCTTGCATGTTGCGGATTCCCGAGCGACGCATCATATAAAGGAATCCCTCCGAATTGCCGCTCTCTTCAGAGGATGGCCCACCACTCGAGCGATTAAAGACGGTTGGGTTTAACCCGAAGCAGTCTAGAAAGTTCGCCGCCCTCAGTGCCGGATCAGCTTCCAACAAATAAGTCGAAGGCGTGACGTCGGGTTTCGCCTCAGGAGACCTGATTTTGGTGACAACATTGGTCTCCATCTCCTTCTTAGATGCCATCGAAGTTACAGAAGTGGAGAATAAAGTACAAAGATTAACCCCTACATATATCACCAAATTGACTCTTCATATTCCTCATGGGAAACTAAAAATCATCAATAAAACTCGGTAAGACGAAGAGAAGATTGAGTGTTTTCGAGAAAGAGATTTATTGTGTTGACCGGGCATTGACTGGCACAACTTGACTCAGTCAAAACTTTTATAAATTCAAAGTATTTCAAAACTTTGAAATGTTTTAAAGTTTTGAAAACTTTGAAGGAGATCTTGTAGGGCCTAAAAATTAAGTTGTGCCATGTATCTACTACTCAGTGATCAAGTTGCGCCCCAAAAATCAAGCTGTGCCACTGTTTTGAAGCTCAGAGATCAAGCTGCATCACTGATCAGGTTGCGTCTGATATCAGACTGCGCCCAATTATGTTGCACCAAAGTCTACGTGGCGTCTGACATTTAATGGCCATCATTACCTGACAATACTGACAACTGACAACACAGTGAACAAGGGAAATCTCTTCGAATCTCTCGAATTGTGTCGCTCGGGAAGATTGGACTGACAGCTGTCCTGCACATCTTATGAGTTGCGCTTAGGCGCAATCTAAATAATTTTCTTAGTTGTGCCTAGGCACAATCTGAACGACTTCTTCTCAAAAGTTGCCACATGTCCAGGCACAGTCTAATCAGGCGCAGTTTAACTTGTTGACTGAAGCTCGCGCAACCTGGTAAAGTTGAGACAATTTTCATTTCTAAAGCAGGATGACGTGGCGCACATGCCACTAATCTCTCAAGACGTGTCTACTATCCTGTACACGACCACGCGTATCTCAATCACATGATGCCACGCGTCTAAATACAGTTAGTACACGACTGATAACTGAATGAAAGTTGGCGTAACATGAGGTTGGCGCAACCCAATGTGGCACAACCCAGCCTCGCGCACATCAGAATAACTGCTAAAACAGTTATTTCCAGAACTCTATAAATAGAGTTTTCAATCATTGATAGAGATCACGGACAGAGATCAAGAACTCTTGCAAAATTGCTGCTGCATTCTTCAGAGGCTCTAGTCTTCAAAGTTTACATAGTCCAAGGGATAAAGTGATCGTCTTCTGATCAGATTCCTACAGTTGTACTTCTCCAGAATTCAAATTGTACTCTTGTACTCTTTTTCAAAAGTTTGTAATAGACAACTTTTTTTTTGTTTTTGCAAACAAAAATATAAAATATAAAATATACGATATAAACAATATAAAATATAAACAATATAAATATAAAATATAAAATATAAACAATATAAATAATAAACAATAAGCAATAAACAATAAATAATAAATAAATAATAATACAAAATATAAATCCTACTTACGATTTGAGACTTTAACTAAATGTTAAATGAGACTATATTATTATATTTGAATAATAAATCCCACCATATCCCACTATATCTATTTAAAACAGAAGATTTGATATTATCATATGTCACGCCCCGATCCGAAAAATCGCTCGTCCTCGCTAGATTTTACCCGAATCATCGTCCTCGCTGGGACGTGATGCCGCACGAGCCTGGAGTTGCTCTCGTGCAAGGCAAGATAACAGTTCACATGGTGATTATCTCTAGTTCGTAACATAAGCAGCGGAAGGAAACAAAGAATACAATAAGAATCTCTTTTATTCATAATGAACTGAAGGTTACAAGGCTCTGAATAGCCCAACTTAATATGCTAATTGGCTACAACGCTCATGATCTTTCTAGCTCACAAAGGATTTTATTGTTCCATACATTATGCCTCTTTATAGCCACCAAGTAGTCTTCGGCCGAACATCTCCATGTCGCAAGTCTGAACGCTTATGCGATAGCTCCTCTTGAACGCCAAGGACTCCATGCCTCGGCACGTCCAAGCCAAGCTCCGCCTCGAGCCGAACATACATGAACCTGTACATAAACTAGTGGGGGATTAGTGCTTTCGTCCTTGCTTCGCACTGATCAAGACCCGATCGCACCCAAGCCAAACACTAAATATTTTTAGTGGAACATGCATATTAATTTATGATCTTTCTACTTAGCCTTAGGATCAGTTTCATGGCAATCTTCATATATATCAACTTATCATAATGTGTCCCATACCGTATTTCTGCAGCAGATACAGTTAGCCATAATATGAACGTAACATAGTGTTTCATGCTCATCTCTATTCTCTTTGCCTAGCCTGCCATGGTTAAAATACATAAGCAATCATACGATTCGCGCAACTAACCAATCATAACCGTAAACATATATATAAGGGTGGCAGGCCCTGCGCCTGCACCCAACTCTCATCTCATCCCACCGGCCCTAACTATATGAAGGTCACGGTGTTTCGCACCGTAATGGACTTGGCATCTCTTATGTGTAAGCCTACGATCACTTCGATACGGGTTGCTAGCCCAATATCCGAAGGGTCCCAAACTTACGGATATTATAGCTTATCACAGCACTGGACGGTCGTAATCCGTCCGAATGATGTGCACCATAAATACCACACATAATTCCCTCCTAGGCCGAACGGTCCCGGTACCCCGGCGTAACCGTCCGAGGGAAGCCGCACCCATGCGCGGGTCATCCGAGTCCATTGACCATGCAATACGTACCATAGCATACAAATCATATTGTTCCAACCAATCCTCCGTTCCATAAACATAGTCTCGCACCATAAACATATTCGCGTCTCATAAACATAATCCACCATCCGTATGGGGAGCTTCGTCAGCGTTATGCCCCAACACATCCATATTGATGCACGACGCCCAACGGCTTAGTCATCTCGTACTCATATTCAACGCGTACTATTCGTATATTGTTCGCATAGCCTAATTCTATAGTTACTTAGTTATTCTTTAGCTTCCGTGCACGAGGGCACGCTCAGCATCGTAATCAATATTCTACGCCTAGTGTTCAATGTTCTCGGAGACGTGCACGTGATGCATATCTCGATATTGTCTTTCAATGTTCTACCATCACCGCCCTACCGCGACTCGTACACTTGATATATGTCACTTCCATTGTTCGATTATTCAATGTTCTATCTTAGTGTTCGACACATACTTGGACCTTTCGTCGTCGGAGCCACGCTCGCTAACTCGATAACATCTTACGCATACAATGATATATTTTATTAGACGTGAAGGAATAGGGAGAGAGAGTCAAGAACCCGCCCACCTTAAGTCGATATGCCTTGCCGTTTCGTCGAGTTAAGCGGCTCGCTTCCATAACTTGGTCGCATAGCTAACTCTCGGACTTAGCCATTCCTTTGAACTACTCGGTTGATTTGGCCTATCACGCCCATGCCACGATCCGAAATCCAGCATAGAGGCATAGCCTGCACACCAGATCAATTAGAATCAGCACTTGCTCAACGAGACTTATCCTTTGCATCGATTCGATCCATAGATTCCAATCGACTCAAAGTTTACCTTTGGCCAACGTAACTCTAGCATCGATTCGCATCGATACTTCATCGGGTCAACTCAACTCTTCGAGTCAACGACTCATCATAATGCACCGTACGGAGCGGGGCATTACATCATATTTGAATTATATATTAGTATAGATAATAACAAAAGTGAAATATTATTATTTATGGATCATGTTTTTAGTAAAATAAATTAAAAATAATTTGTTGACACAAATCAAATGTTTATTTGTATTTATTTTATTCACATCCGTCCTTCCACCAAATTCAATTACTATTTTAATTTTAGAAGAAAAATTTGTATACATATGTAAGTTAAATGATAATGAATAATAATTTGTTGTGGTGCTTAATAATTGAGATATTTTGAAGTTTATCATTAAAATTATCCACATTTCTTTTATAATTCAAATATATGTATCAAATATTAAAATAATTTATTATCCCATATATATTACGATAAACTATATTTGAATTATTAGTATTGAATATGAAACAAATTCTAGGCCGTATTTATATTATATCTCATTATGTTTAAATGAGTGCCAAGTTAATCAATTCAAATAGTTTAAATTAGTCCCCTCAAAAAAAAAATAAGTTTAAATTAGTGCCAAGATAATTAATCAAATTTGATCATTTTCTTGGCAAACTTCGTGCGATGAACAATTATTAAAATAGCAATTTTCAGGACAAACTCCGATACAGTTATCTTAAAAAGGAAATAACTAGTAGCACCTTCTCTCATGAACCTTCATGTGGCTCATTTCGACCATCATCTCAGCAATACCACATTTCAACCGTCCTGGTGATTTGCGCTGATGACACCAGATTTGAATTATTAGTATTTAATATGAAACAAATTCTAGGCCTTATTCATATTATATATCATTCTATTTGAATGAGCGCCAAGATAATTAATAAAATTTGATAATTTTATGGCAAAATTCGTGCGATAACCAATTAATAAAATAGCAATTTTCAGGACAAACTCCGATGCGGTTATCTTAAAAAGACATAACATGAGAATGATACAAAATTCTAACAATACATTTCTAGAGGATCATTTCTCTCAGGAATTCATGTGACTTATTTCAACCATCAT